>SJXQ01004587.1:32390-43374 GCA_006408695.1 Aepyceros melampus
TCTGGCCCCATCACTTCATGGGAAATAGATGGGGAAACAGTAGAAACAGTGTCAGACTTTATTTTTTTGGGCTCCAAAATCACTGCAGATGGTGACTGCAGCCATGAAATTAAAAGACGCTTACTCCTTGGAAGAAAAGTTATGACCAACCTAGATAGTATATTCAAAAGCAGAGACATTACTTTGCCGACTAAGGTCTGTCTAGTCAAGGCTATGGTTTTTCCTGTGGTCATGTATGGATGTGAGAGTTGGACTGTGAAGAAGGCTGAGTGCCAAAGAATTGATGCTTTTGAACTGTGGTGTTGGAGAAGACTCTTGAGAGTCCCTTGGACTGCAAGGAGATCCAACCAGTCCATTCTGAGGGAGATCAACCCTGGGATTTCTTTGGAAGGAATGATGCTAAAACTGAAGCTCCAGAACTTTGGCCACCTCATGCGAAGAGCTGACTCATTGGAAAAGACTCTGATGCTGGGAGGGCTTGGGGGTAGGAGGAGAAGGGGACGACCGAGGATGAGATGGCTGGATGGCCTCATGTACTCAATGGACGTGAGTCTGAGGGAACTCCAGGAGTTGGTGATGGAGAGGGAGGCCTGGCGTGCTGCGATTCATGGTGTCACAAAGAGTCGGACACGACTGAGTGACTGACTGAACTGAACTGAAGTATAGTGAGGTTATAGAAGGTATAGCCATTTTTTCTCTACTATATTTATAAATATTTACTGAATAGTAGATGTTACATTCAAATCAAAACAAGAATTGGAAACTAAAAATTTTCAGTTAGTCATACATTTACAAAAGTACATGGATAATGAAATTTGATTAAAGTTATCAATTTTATGCATGATTTTAAATCTTGAATATAAAAACAATGCTCTAATGGCATAAAGTGAGGATGAACTAAAGAGCCTCTTGCAAAAGGTTAAAGAGGAGAGTGAAAAATCTGACTTAAAACTCAACATTCAAAAAACCAAGATTGTTGCATCTGAGCCCATAACTTCATGCCAAATAGATAGATAAATAGCCTTAACATTGGCAGATTTTATTTTCTTGGGCACCAAAATCACTGTGGACAATGGCCACAGCTAAGAAATTAAAACACACTTGCTTCTTGGAAGGAAAGTTATGACCAACCTAGACAACACATTAAAAAGCAGAGACATCAATTTGCTGACAAAGGTCCATATAGTCAAAGCTTTGGTTTTTGCAGTAATCATGTACGAATGTGAGAGTTGGACCATAAAGAAGGCTGAGTGCTAAAAATTGATACTTTTGAACTGTGGTGCTGGAAAAGACTCTTGAGAGTCCCTTGGACTGCAAGGAGATCAACACAGTCAATCCTAAAGGAAATCAGTCCTGAATATTCATTGGAAAGACTGATGCTGAAACTGAAGCTCCAATACTTTGGCCACCTGATGAGATGAACCAACTCATTGGAAAAGACCCTGATGCTGGGAAAGACTGAGAGAAGGAAGAAAAGGGGGCAACAGAGAATGAGATGATTGGATGGCATCATTGACTTAATGAACATGAGTTTGAGCATGTCTCCAGGAGACAGTGAGGAACAGGGAAGCCTGGCCTGCTACAGTCCATGGCATCACAAAGAGTGGGACACCATTTACCAATGAACAGCAACAAAAGAAACTGAATACACCCACAAAGCTGTATGGTTTTATTTTGGTGACTCAGAGGGTAAAGAATTTGCTTACATTGCAGGAGACACAGGTTCAATTCCTGGGTTGAGAAGATCCCCCAAAGAAGTGAATGGCAACCCACTCCACTATTCTTGCCTGGAGAATGCCATGGACAGAGGAGCCTGGCATACTACAGTCCATGGGATCCCAAAGAGTCCGATATGGCTGAGCGACTGACACTTTCATTTTCATACATTATACTCAGGCTTAGAAACAGCAAATATGAATTTCTACCATATTTTGGCACTGTTGTAGATACATTATGTCACAAGATCAAGTATAAATACACTTCAGCCCTCTTTAGCACTAGCATTTTTTTTTTTAATCTAGAGGCTGCTCTGTGAAATATCAGTATATAAACAAAGATTTACTTGACTGTTATTTGCATGACATATTAGTAGGTTTTATGTCTTTTGAATCTCAGATTTTCCATGTCCAAATTTTTAAAAATCTGTTTCTCATACAAGTATTTTTCAATTTCAGCAGCTATATTAAGATATGCTTATGTGTGATTTTCTTCTTAATAATTTTTATACATTTTTTGGAGAAGAAAATGACAGCCCACTCCAGTATTCTTGCCTGGGAAATCCCATGGATAAAGAAACTTGGTGGGCTACCGTCCCTTGGGTCACAAAAGAGTCAGACATGATTTAACAACTAAACAGCATAAATTTTTATTTTACTTCAGGAATTCAGTTCAGTTCCTCCATCATATTTGACTGTTTGCAGCACCATGGACAGCAGCACGCCAGGCTTCCTTGTCCATCACCAATTCCCTGAGCTTGCTCAAACTCATGTCCATCAAGTTGGTGATGCCATCCAACCATCTCATCCTCTGTCATCCCCTTCTCCTGCCTTCAATCTTTCCCAGCATCAGGGCCTTTTCTAACGAGTCAGTTCTTTGCCTCAGGTGGCCAAAGTATTGGAGCTTCAGCTTCAGCATCAGTACTATCAGTGAATATTCAGGATTGATTTATTTTAGGATAGACTTGTTTGATTCCTTGCAGTACAAGGGACTCTCAAGAGTCTTCTCCAACACCACAGTTCAAAAGCATCAATTTTTCAGTGCTCAGTTTTCCTTATGGTCCAACTCTTACATCCATACATGACCACTGGAAATATCATAGCATTGACTAGACAGACATTTGTTGACAAAGTAATGTCTCTGCTTTTTAACATGCTGTCTAGGTTGGTCATAGCTTTTCTTCCAAGGAGCAAGTGTCTTTTAATTTCATGGCTGCAGTCACCATCTGAGTGATTTTGGAGCCCAAGAAAATAATGATTGTCACTGTTTGCATTGTTTCCCCATTTATTTGTAATGAAGTGATGGGATCAGATTCCATGATCTTAGTTTTTTGAATGCTGAATTTTAAGCCAGCTTTTTCACTCTCTTCTTTCACTTTCATCAAGAGGCTTTTTAGTTCCTCTTCACTTTGTGCTGTAAGAATGATGTCATCTGCATATCTGAGGTTACCGATATTTCTCCCAACAATCTTGATTCCAACTTCTGCTTCATCCAGCCCAGCATTTTGCATGATGTACTCTGAATATAAGTTGAATAATCAGGTTAATAATATACAGTCTTGACATACTCCTTTCACAATTTGGAACCAGTCCATTGTTCAAAGTCCAGTTCTAACTGTTGCTTCCTGATCTGAATACAGATTTCTCTGGATGCAGATGAGGTGGTCTGGTATTCCCATTTCTTTAAGAATTTTCCACAGTTTTTAATGATACACACAGTTTAAGGCTTTGGCATAATCAGTAAATCAGAAGTAGATATTTTTCTGGAATTCTCTTGCTTTTTCTATAATCCGATGAATGTTGGCAATTTGATCTCTGGTTCCTCTGCCTTTTCTAAATCCAGCTTGAACATCTGGAAGTTCTTGGTTCCCATACCATTGAAACCTAACTTGGAGAATTTTGAGCATTACTTTGCTAGTGTGTGAGACAAATGCAATTGTTCAGTAGTTTGAACATCCTTTGGCATTGCCTTTCTTTGGAATTGGAATGAAAACTACCTTTTCCAGTCCTGTGGCCACTGCTGAGTTTTCCAAATTTACTAACATATTGAGTACAGCACTTTCACAGTATCTTCTTTCAGGGTTTGAAATAGCTCAACTGGAATTCCATCATCTCTGCTGGCTTTGTTCATAGTGATGCTTCCTAAGGACCACTTGACTTCACATTCTGAGATGTCTAGCTCTGGGTGAGTGATCACACCATCGTGATTATCTGGGTCATGAATATCTTTTTTTATAGTTCTTCTTCTGTATTCTTGCCACCTCTTTTTAATATCTTCTGCTTCAGTTAGGTCCATATTGTTTCTGTCCTTTATTGAGCTCATCTTTGCATGAAATGTTCCCTTGGTATCTCTAATTTTCTTGAAGAGATCTCTAGCCTTTCCCATTCTGTTGTTTTCCTCTATTCCTTTGCATTGATCACAAGGAAGGCTTTCTTATCTCTCTTTGCTATTCTTTGGAACTCTGCATTCAAATGGATATATCTTTTCTTTTCTCCTTTGCCTTTTGCTTCTCTTCTTTTCTCAGCTATTTGTAAGGCCTCCTCAGACAACCATTTTGCCTTTTTGCATTTGCATTTCTTTCTCTTGGGCATGCTACTTCAAAAATCTGAGGGTTAATGTCCATCATGAGTTTTAAAAAATATTTAGCTAATGTTTCTCAAAATATTTCTGCTTAAATTTTTTATATATATATATATATATATATATATATATATATATGATAATGTTTATGCTTCTCACATATTTCTTACCTCATCTGCTTTATTCAACACTATCAATTTTTTTTTTCTTTTCATTTCTGGATGTACCCAGTCAAATAATCTTATGTTGAATCTAGCCTGTTTTTAAAAGGATATATTGAATTCCTAATTTCATTTTAAATTCTACATTTCTGTCTGAGTTGTTTTGAGATACTGAATATCTTTTAGATAATGTTCACACAAATATTCAGTAAAATATTCAATATACAGAGAAATAGAAGAGAGACTTTCCAAGTGGTGCCAGTGCTAAAGGGTCCCCTGCCAGTGCTGGCATACTTAGGAGATGTGGGCTTGATCCCTAGGTTGGGAAGATCACTTGGTGCAGGGAATGGCTACCCACTCCAGTACTCTTGCCTGGAAAATCCCATGGACAGAGGAGCCTAGTAGGCTGCAGTCCATGGGGTCGCGAAGAGTTGGACAGGACTGAGCGACTTCACTTTTACTTTTCACTTTCATGCATTGGAGAAGGAAATGGCAACCCACTCCAGTGTTCTTGCCTGGAGAATCCCAGGGACAGAGGAGCCTGGTAGGCTGTCATCTATGGGATCGCACAGAGTCATACACGACTGAAGCGTCTTAGCAGCAGCAGCAGCATGTATGCAACAAGTTGCAATACACTGGCATTTGGGAAGGGAACCTTATCTGAGAAGCCATGCTAACAGTGGTCTCATCGGAAGGGAGGCATTATTTTCACCTTCAGAGTGGATATTCTGTAATGATTAAAGCAGATGTGAAATATGTGTTTGACAGGCCACAAGTCAGGCTGTTCTTGACGTAAAGTTCAGGCCACCTTATGTATAAGCCAGAATGGCTTCCCCATACCCATATCTAAACATTTCTTCCGTTACAAATTTTCCGTTGAAAATCTCTATTATGAGACATGAGAAAATTAAATTCTTTCTTGAAGAAAGCAAATCATCCAAGTCTCAGTATCTAAATTATGTTTTGTGTGAGGCATCCATTGGATCACATAGGCAGGTGGGTGCTTCTGACCAGCCCGCTGCTGGGCCAGGAGCACCGCTTTGTGCTATGATAGACTCACGATGAACGTGCTGCAGACACTTCATAAATGAGAGCTGCTTTCTGAAACTGCTCTGCTTCTCACAGGTTCTATCATCACTGTTGCTGCCAGGTTAGGTTATCTTTTACCACTAAGTCCCATATACCTGAAAGAAATTTTAGCATGGAGATGGCTATTTTTATGCCAATTTTCTTCTTTCTGTTTTTTTTTTTCTTCTGTGGTTGCTGTCCCTGTGGTCATGGTGCTCTTTGTCTCAGAGCATTTATGTTCAATATAGACAACTGGAAAAAATGTACCTAAAAATAAGAAAAATTAAAATCCTCCCATAATTTTACTACCCATAGATAACTGCTATTTTGGTTTATATTCTGTGTGCTCGATTTTGAAAACCAATTCTTATCATTAGCTTAATACACACATGTGTGTGTGTGAGATGCTCAGTCGTGTCCAACTCTTTGCAACCCTGTGGACTGTAGCCCGCCAGGCTCCTCTGTCCATGGGATTCTCCAGGCAAGAATACTGGAGTGGGTTGCCATTTCCTTTTCTCCAGGGGATCTTCCCAACCCAGGGATAGAACCCAGGTCTCGGGCTTTGTAGGCAGACGCTTTATCCCGTGAGCCACCAGGAAAGCCTTAATATACACATAGTTTAAGTTAATATTTTACCCATCTATTTGAGAGCTATTTGTAGTTTTTCAGGTGAGTTACTATTTTCTAATAAAATACATTTTACTTTTTATCATTTAACTAGGAATCATGTTATTCAAGTATCCTGCTATTGATACTTGAATTAATGACCTAAAACAAGATCTTTCCTTAAGTGTTTGGTATTACCAATGTATTTGTTCACTCATATCACCCTTATGTTTTAGAATGAGATTAAAGGAGTAGAGAAATGGTTAGGCATAAAACCAAGTAAACACATTCATTTTTATCTGTTGAGAAAAATAAATCATAAGAGAGTATGGTTATTTGTGGGCTGTTTTTGTTCTTGCTTGTGATGAATTGCCATCTACAATTTAAACATCTTCTTTAGGCAGATAACTCAAATATAAAATGTTAAAAATATTGGGAGTAGTGTGTAGGAAAGTTTTGTAGGCAGTCCCATTTCTGGATTTCGTAACATAATTAAAATTGTTGTTCATCTCATTTCTTTTTTAGAATGCTATTGTTTTTCTCATATTTGGGGGATCTTTGCTGTTTCTTCATGACCCAGATGATCATGATGATGTGATCACTAATCTAGAGCCAGACATCTTGGAATGTGAAGTCAAGTGGGCCTTAGAATGCATCACTATGAACAAAGCTAGTGGAGGTGATGGAATTCCAGTGGAGTTGTTTCAAATCCTGAGATGATGCTGTGAAAGTGCTGCACTCAATTTGCCAGCAAATGTGGAAAACTCAGCAGTGGCCACAGGACTGGAAAAGGTCAGTTTTCATTCCAATTTCAAAGAAAGGCAATGCCAAAGAATGCTCAAGCTACCACACAATTGCACTCATCTCACACGCTAGTAAAGTAATGCTCAAAATTCTCCAAGCCAGACTTCAGCAATACATGAACCATGAACTCCCTGATGTTCAAACTGGTTTTAGAAAAGGCAGAGGAATGAGAGATCAAATTGCCAACATCCACTGGATCATGGAAAAAGCAAGAGAGTTCCAGAAAAACATCTACTTCTGCTTTATTGACTATGCCAAAGCCTTTAACTGTGTGGATCACAAAAAACTGTGGAAAATTCTGAAAGAGATGGGAATACCAGACCACTTGACCTGCCTCTTGAGAAATCTGTATGCAGGTCAGGAAGCAACAGTTAGAACTGGACATGGAACAACAGACTGGTTCCAAATAGGAAAAGGAGTATGTCAAGGCTGTATATTGCCACCCTGCTTATATAACTTATATGCAGAGTATATCATGAGAAATGCTGGACTGGAAGAAACACAAGCTGGAATCAAGATTGCCGGGAGAAATATCAAGAACCTCAGATATGCAGATGACACCACCCTTATGGCAGAAAGTGAAGAGGAACTTAAATGCCTTTTGATGAAAGTGAAAGAGGAAAGCAAAAAAGTTGGTTTAAAGCTCAACATTCAGCAAATGAAGATCATGGCATCTGGTCCCATCACTTCATGGGAAATAGATGGGGAAACAGTAGAAACAGTGTCAGATTTTATTTTCCTGGGCTCCAAAATCACTGCAGAAGGTGACTGCAGTCATGAAATTAAAAGACTCTTACTCCTTGGAAGAAAAGTTATGACCAACCTAGATAATATATTCAAAAGCAGAGACAATACTTTGCCGACTAAGGTCCATCTAGTCAAGGCTATGGTTTTTCCTGTGGTAATGTATGGATGTGAGAGTTGAACTGTGAAGAAGGCTGAGCGCCGAAGAATTGATGCTTTTGAACTGTGGTGTTGAAGAAGACTTTTGAGAGTCCCTTGTACTGCAAGGAGGTCCAACTAGTCCATTCTGAAGGAGATCAACCCTGGATGTCTTTGGAAGGAATGATGCTAAAGCTGAAGCTCCAGTACTTTGGCCACCTGATGAGAAGAGTTGACTCATTGGAAAAGACTCTGATGCTGGGAGGGCTTGGGGGCAGGAGGAGAAAGGGACGACCGAGGATGAGATGGCTGGATGGCATCACGGACTCAATGGACGTGAGTCTGAGTGAACTCCGGGAGTTGGTGATGGACAGGGAGGCCTGGCATGTTGCAATTCATGGGGTGGCAAAGAGTCAGACAAGACTGAGTGACTGAACTGAACAGAACTATCTGCTGTTTGTAAAATAGAACAGCTTTGTGTTAGATCATTATGTGGATCTTTGATATTTACTTATTAGATATTAATATATGTATTCTTCTTCCAACACTTAAACCATGGATACATTCAAAGCTATTGTTATTGTCGCTTGGTAAAGCATATCCTATGGTAGCCATATTCTTCAAATATTATGCACTCCAAGTGTTTTAAAGTTAGAATTGAATTCTGACATTGATATTTTAAAATACTGCAAAGTAGGTTTGTTTTAAAGCCACTAGATTTTTCTTTTAGATTTTAACTGGTGAGTTACTGGTCACTTTTATTTTTAACTATATTAAATAACACATGGTATTTGAAAACAGATGTATTTTTCAAGCTGTGTCTCTGGTTTCTCTCAGCAGGTGTATGTACTGGATAATGTACAGAAATAAAAGCTACAATTTGAACCCATGTAAATGTCTTGGGAATATATGAAATTTAAAGAAACAATTTTAAAAATAATAACCTTGTAGAAATTGCAACTTGAAGAGTCAGTACAAGCAGCTGGTTTTGCACAGATAACTGTAACCAATGTATATTTTTGTCCTTCAATGAATATATTAGAAGAAAAGCTGTTAACTCATGATCTATGATCAATTTATTTAAAAAATCAGGTATAGAGATGAAATAAACTAATATAAGTATGTAGCTAGGTGACTTTTACATAAATAAACACTTGTTTTATCATTAACCATATAAAGATTTTTCTAGACCCTTTAATTTATTTCTCAATCAATAGGTTGCCAACATTGAGGTTCTAATTCTTCAATCTTGACTATCTTTGAACTTCATATGTTTGATATCATGGAGTATATATTGTTTGTGTTACTTTTTTTCAACATTGTTGTATGTGTCAACAGTTATTTATATGTGTATTTCCTTTTATTTTTACTGTGAGGCATCACATTGTGTAGATATTTCACAAGGTTGTTTGGGTTATTTTTCCTTTTTGATTGTTATGAATAAAATGCTATGAAAATACTTTCATTTTTGTGTGTGTGTTTATGTGTTTGGACGTTGGCACTCACTCTCTTTTAGCACATACCTATGGGTCTAAATGCTGGTTTATAAAATAGGTGCTTGTTTAGTCATGTGCCAAAGATTTTTGAAAACTTATGTTACTTTTTGCTTCCATCAAGACAATTATAATATTCCCTGTGACTTCACATTTTATTGACCACTTAGTATTATCCCTGGTGGCTCAGACGGTAAAGCGTCTGTCTACAATGTGGGAGACCCGAGTTCGATCCCTAGGTTGGGAAGGTCCCCTGGAGAAGGAAATGGCAATCCACTCCAGTACTATTGCCTGGAAAATCCCATGGACAGGGGAGCTTGGTAGGCTACAGTCCATGGGGTCGCAAAGAGTCGGACCCGTCCAAGCAACTTCACTTTCACTTTAGTATTATCACTGTTTAATTATAATTCCAATGTGTATGTTTATTCTTCTTACTGTCTGATATGTACTTACTTGGTAAGTACCACTCTGAAACAACTTTTTTTATTCTTATGAGTCTTTGGTATCCTCTGTTATTATCCATAGTAGATTATTTATAGTTTGTTTTATTAATTTATGGGATAAAAATCCAGATAAGAGAATATAACTTACTTGCAATGTAAATATTTTCTCTCTTTCTAGATTATTCCTTCTCTTCATGTGATTCTTGGTGAATAGAACTTATCAGTTTTAGTGATGTGCAAGTTGCCGTCTGCTTTCTGTGATGTGTTTAACAAATGTTGTGTACTTTGGTGGTGTATTCTTCACTCTTGTCTCTAAGCTTAATTGTTTTATCACTCTATGTGTGTTCTTGTATCCGAATTTAATTTTTGTATTTAGTGAAATCCAACCTAAATTCCCAGTGAAGGTAAAAGTAGAGAAATCAGACTTGAAGTTGGCCTGGATCAGGACCAAACTAGATGCCCTTCTGCAGTGTCTACCAGAGGAGAGTTATATGGGCGGGGAGCATCTGGATGAGGAAGCCTGGAAAACGCACTTGGACACACATATCAAGGACTGTTGCATCATCGTGGCCCCCGGCAAAAGCCATCTGCCCATTTTCTGCCACAGCAAATGAGGAAGAAGAGGGAGATGGATGGGCTGCAGAAAACCAGTAAGTATGTGCTCAAGCTGTTTGACTAGAGTGTGCTTTTAGCTCGGTTCAGTGGTTCACACTGCAGTAGCCAGTCTATGATATCTAGAGGTGGAATGGCCTCTCATGGCTCACCTGTCAGTGCTTACCCAGCTCACTGTTAAGCACACGGAGGGTTCCAAGGTCACCATGGCAATAGTCTTTAGGTTATAAGCAGCCTTCGCCTGGAGCCCCTGGGCACCTGGAGATGCCTGCAGATGCTGCATACCTTCCCCACTTCAGCCAGAGACCCAGGACAGCCCAGAGATGAGCCCAAGTCTGAGCTCTCCACACTCAAATTACAGCAAGATGAAGAACTGGAAACGTATTTGACAGAGATGGACCAGCGTCCTTACTTGTAAATCATGAGGTTACAGTGGGAGATAAGAGCAACATGATTACATTTTACTTTATTTTTTTTTATTTTAATTAATTTTTATTTTTTAGTTTGTTTTGCTTTACAATACTGTATTCGTTTTGTTACACATTGACATGAATTAGCCATGAGCGTACATGAACTCCCAATCCCGACCCCCACCTCCACCCTCCCGCCCCACACCCTC
>SJXQ01004587.1:44915-376729 GCA_006408695.1 Aepyceros melampus
TTTTACTTTACATTACTGTATTGGTTTTGCCATATATTGACATGAATCCATCTCAGGTGTTCATGAGTTCCCAATCCTGAACCTGCCCTCCCCTCCACCCCCCACCCCATATCAACTCTCTGGATCATTCCCGTGCACCAGCCCCAAGCATCCTGTATCCTGTATTGAACATAGACTGGCTATTCGTTTCTTACATGATAGTATACATGTTTCAGTGCCATTCTCCCAAATCATCCCACCCTCTCCCTCTCCCTCAGAATCCAAAAGTCCGTTCTATACATCTGTGTCCCTATAGATTCTTAAAGGAACTGTGACATGAAAACCCATAGGTGAGTAAATTATTCTAACTGGTCATTTCAAGATGCAAATACTTTGTGAGTAATGGAGGGGGAACAAGTGTATTCCCTGTTACCCTAGTTTACTTCTATGCTGAATCAGTAAGACTAAATCTGATGTCATCTCCAGGTCACTTCTGATTTGAACAAATTTATATTCTGTATCAAGTAGAAAAATCATAAAAATTTCTAGTGAACAGCCAAGGTGATGACTTTTACAGAAGGATGTATCTTTCTCAGACTTCTATGTGTTGCAACAGTGTGCTAGTCCCATTACTAACCCGTGGTGTGGACGCACTGAGAGTAGAGAAGCTTTTAGGCATAGTTGATAAAAGCTCTGCAAACATTAGTGAAAACAAAACAACACCTTAGAAAACAAACCAGTGTATCTCAAATAATCATTCTTATGGCTTCTTACTTTCCTGTGCTTATCTGTGGAAATATGATAGCATGCAGAAATTGCTTAACTAAAGAAATGCAACAGAATTTTAAACTAATGGGTATATTGTGCTATGCTTTACTTAATGATGTGGCACTTTTTGGACTATCTCACTTTATATGTAAATTTCTCTAACCCTTGTAAATGGAGAATCTCATATAGACTATGAAACATCATTGTGCAGCATAAAAATTATATCAAAATGGTTTTTCTTGATGACATGCATCCATTAGAAGGAAACCATAAAAATGTTATAAACATATTTGAATCTTCTAGGTGATGATTTTTCTTGACAAGCTAATGTGCTGTGCTATGAGGGGAAATGGAGTAATATTGTTGAAAAGAACAGAACGATTTTAGTATCTTTTTTGCCAAGAAAATCTCAAGAAAAACAGTACATTCTCCAAAATCCCTGCTGTTAAGGTAGTCCCTTGAGAATTGTAACTTGTCATGTTATATTTTTTACCCATTCTTTCTAGATTGATAGAAAGTATATTTATGGAAACACAATTTTCTTAAATCATTTAAGAAGTGCACATTTGCTAAGATAATCACTACTTCCATAATAAATTATATTCCTCATTTTTTTATAATTCAAATAATAGTTTTGAAGAACTGAAAAATTTTAAATACACGTGTGAATTTCCTATGGATAGCATCTTAAAATATCTTATACTAACTTAATTTTTAGAAGAAGGCATACATACAGGATTTAGTGTAGCATTTATACATGACAAATCCTTGAAATTTTAAACTCTAAGATTCCTGATAAATAATTCAAAAATCATACAGGTTTTTGTCATTTAAACATAATATTCAAATTCTATGTATAGATTCAGCTAAAATTGAAGATTGCTAAGTTCTATTAATCATCCTGTGTGGGGAATATTAGGGTTTTTTTTTTTTTTTAACAAAAAACTGAGCTTTCCATTCACTTCATAACTCTGAGCAGAAAAATAAAAGAAAAAAGGGATGGTATAAATGACACTGTCTACCCACAATATTGCAAAGTTTAATTCAACATTATTCAAAAACTTAGATAGTTAACAAAGAAATATAATGATGGCTTCCAATTTTGGAAACATCAGAGCCTGATCAAAATGATATTTATTAGAAACACAAGAAGTCTGACTATTCTAGCTCATTTAAAATCATTGTTAAATGCATCACAGAACTGGTTTGCTCAAGAAGACTTTAAATCCAGACACAACAGGTGATGAAACAACGTAGTGTGATGGTTTGAATTACATATTAATGATCAATGCCTAGAATCTGAGACAGAAAGTTGGGAGAATTGTGTTTACACCAGGAAAGCTCAGTAGTCAAAATTAAGATCATGGCATTAAAAACAAGCTTTTGGAAGTTTCACACGAATTACCAAAGGAACTGAAGATCAGAAATCAAATAAATAAGCCCAAATGAAATAACATAGTCTCTTAAATCTAAAGCTACTCTTAGCATGCGGCAAAGTTGAAAATATACATATGTACATGCAAACACACACACACACACACACACACACACACACGCACACATTATAAACTTGTTAGGCATTAACTCCAAAATGCATCACAATATGGCATAGAATCCAAATGTCTACTGAACATAAAGACAAGAATTCTCAAGGTGGGTAACTGTTTTACAAATCAGTTCTAAGATGGTAAGACCTCAACGCCACATAGCCTGAAGATGAAAGATAAAAAGGAAGACAGAGAAAGGAAGAAGGAAAGAAAGAGGGAAGTACGTGGAGTGAAGAGAGAGATGAAGAGAAAAATGTAAAGATTTCTTGAAATCTGTTTCTGTCTATAATTTGTTGTCTATCAATATGCAATTGAAACAAATTTAAAATAGCAATCTTTTAGAAAATGGAAATAGCTCTAACTTGTATAGAATCTGAGGTACCAGAGACTTGAAAATTTACAACTATTTTTATTTGAATAACATAGAGAAGTAAACAGATTTTACTTCAATACAAAATAATAAAACACTAAGATATAACCAAACAGTTAACTTAAAACTAAAATTTAGCACATAGTCAAAGAGTTAAAAAATAGGTGTGGTTGGAATTATCATTGTAAATATATTTGTGGAAAGCATTCAGAATATAACACAGAGATTTGAATAAATTGTTGTCAAAGAAATTAAGGCACACGATGATAAAATAAAGGACGGTATGGGGCGGGAGGTGGGAGTGGAGTTCAAGATGGGGAACACGTGTACACCTGTGGTGGATTCATGTTGATGTATAGCAAAATCAATACAATATTGTAAAGTAATTAGCCTCCAATTAAAATAAATAAATTTATATTAAAAAGGAAAGCCCAAATTAGGTCTTTTAGGAGATTCAGAACAAGAAAATTCAAGAAAGAATGGGAATAGATAATGACTAAAATTTTCTGGAATAGATAAATGTACTAGTTGATTGATCACTGTGAACAAAACCAATGAAAACAAAAAGTCCATAAAAGTAAAATAACACCAGAAATATGTAATAAAGTAGAAATTATTAGAGGCAAGAAGATCTTATGATTTTTGAAAGTAACCAAAATAGATTACCTACAAATGACAAGATATTTGAGTGAAAAAGGATTTTCATAAAAACAGCAACAACAAAAAAACAGAATTGTATGTTTTGAAGACTGAGATAAAACAAATGTCATATTGCAGTTTTGCATCTAGCTCAACTGTCTCCATTAATAAGAAAAAAATTAGAGAAAAATTTTGCTGCTAACAATTACTCAATGAGAAATAGCAAGGATAAATTCAAAAGAAAGAACTTAGAGGAAGAAAGGGGAATTAAGTATGATCGAAGAAGTAAATGGTAACTACATGGACAATCATGAAAAATAACTGAATACATAAAAATATATATTAATAATATATACTAATAAAGCAGAAACTGACATAGTTTTAGGCAGCAAGAGCAGGAGCACTAATAAAGAATAAAATTTAAATTAAAATGCTTTCACTTCTCAGTGCTGCTTGGTGAATAGAAAGATAATAGCCTGAATGTGTGCTCAGTGTGTAAGGGTAACCACTAAATGAACAAAATTAGACATAAAACTGTAGAAATCTAGATAAATTAAAAGAAGAAGATTAGAAAAATTTTAAAAGGAGAAATGTATGCTATACATAACACAAAATAGAATATAAAAATAAGCATATATATTAATAATCACAATTCTATAAGCAAATTAAGCTTATTAAATGATTTTTAAACACATTGCAAAAGTAATGTTTTTACATGCTTGCTCAACTCTAATTTTTTTGCTCTTCTGTGAAGACAAACAAGACTCAATGAAGCTTGCTTTGTCTGCACAGTTTAATTATGTTATTCTATGCAGTGTATCAAATCAATCTGAAATTTTGAAGCTATAGACTCTTTTCCATACTCCAATTTTTTTTCACTGAATTTTGAATTCCATTCTCATTGGAAGCTCTTATAGATTAAAAGATCACTGCAATTAGAATTGGGTCATTTGCATTTATATTGATTGTATCTTTTGCTTTGAGTATTTTCTTGAGACACATACATGCAAAGGCAACTTATACTCAGCATCATAAAACTGAACAGGTTTGAATAGTTTTAGGAACTGTGTTGTGGGAGAAGACTCTTGAGAGTCCCTTGGACTGCAAGGAGATCCAACCAGTCCATTCTGAAGGAGATCAGCCCTGGAATTTCTTTGGAAGGAATGATGCTAAAACTGTAATTGCTGTACTTTGGCCACCTCATGCAAAGAGTTGACTCATTGGAAAAGACCCTGATGCTGGGAGGGATTGGGGGCAGGAGGAGAAGGGGACGACAGAGGATGAGATGGCTGGATGGCATCACGGACTCAAAGCACGTGAGTCTGAGTGAACTCCGGGAGTTGGTGATGGACAGGGAGGCTTGGCGTGCTGCGATTTATGGGGTCGAAAAGAGTCGGACACGACCAAGCGACTGAACTGAATTGAACTGAACTGAGGAACTGTGTTGTCAAAGTAATTAATATCTCAGAATTAACAATTGCTTTTAGTTCTTTGTTGCTTTTTCTAGAACAATAAATATCTATATGCCTCGGATTTTTCCCAAGGTAATTAACGTACGGGACAAAAAAAGGCCAGTATGTATGAATAGAAACTGTTCATTCATACATACTTGTGTTTGATTGATTAAAAAAAAAAGAAGAGAAACTGTTTCAGAGTTTTCTTCCCGTCAATATACTTAATTGAGATTCTGTGACATTAATCAGTCTTCTTATGTTTACTATTAAATCCTGGTAATATTGCTTCATCATAGGCTCAAATAATTAACATTTATTAAATTGATTTTCTTTGACATAATTGTCTTCATACACTCTCTTTTATCTTCCTGGAAAATATCCAGCCTTTTAATATATCAGGAAAATGTGTATTTCTTTTTCAGATGGCTGCTTAAGTATCATATCTTCCTGCTTCAGTATCTATGAACTCTATAGATGGTTCATGAAAGAGTTTTCAAAGGAATTAATACACTATTAGTATCTGGGTACTCTAATATCCACTTACTTCTTATTTTCCTTGTCACTTTTAGTCTCTCATGAAAAGTACTGATAGACATGTTCGAGAGGGAAGGCACTGTATTAAAGCAGAAGAGTTGTTTATATCACAATTCATATGGAAAATGTACCATATTAAGATTCTTTCTCTACTGTCCACCATGCCTGGAAATATTTTGTGTATGGCATATATACTAATTAAAATAAAATGCATTTAATATGGCCTATGTGTGGGAAAATAAAATCTATTAAATATGATAGTGAGTAAAAACATTAAGCTTAAGGACTTATTCAGGAAGAATATGGAAGAAAATACTATTTCAATGACAAGAAGATAGGGAAGAGCCACTGTGCAGCTTGATTAGCTTTACTGCAGAAAATAGGACATGAGATCATGTAGGGGAATGTTTAATTTATAGAGGGCTTAGAATTTACACATGACTTTGAGCAAATTCCAGGAGATAGTGAAGGACAAGAGAAGCCCGGTGTGCTGCATTCCATGAGGCACAAAAGAGTCAGATACAACTTAGCGACTGAACAGCAACATCTGAAATTGCTTCAGACATTGAAATGCCTGGTCATTTTCCCCACTGATGTGGTTTCAATAAATATAAATAAAGTACGAAGCAACCTCCCTTTTCTTGTTAAAGGGAATCACATGTCAAAGTCAATGAAAGATGCCATTGGAGGCAGTTGCCCACACTAGCTTTAGGACAATGGTGGTTGAGTGCTCTGAAACATTGCTGCTCCCCCCTCATTTCTCCTATCCAGCTTGCTAACAATTTGACTGGCATTTCATGTGTGACCATAGCCTCATGTAATTTAAATCTCAAAGTAACTCGGTATGTCAGGCATTTACTAATTTTATATAACTGTAAAATTAATATATCTCAAACAGTTTTGTAATTGTATCAAGATCTAGTAACTTTCTAGCATATTTCTATTTCACTCTTTTTATTATTTATAATCATAGTATTTCTTTCATTCTTTCATTTTAGGAATTAGTTGTTGCTTTTAAATATCATCCCCTTTATTAGATTTTGTTTTTGTTACAATGCCTATCTGTCTTTAACTTTTCTCAGAAGCTAGAATAGTTGCTAAATGCTAGATTCATGAATTATATATTGTTTAAAAGTAATTCATACAACTTTAAACAGATTTCTTGAACTTATAAGGAATTTAAGCATAATAATAAAATATTTCTCTGTAACACACTCCTTGTAATGATAGTATTTGTTGTGTCTCCTGTTTAATATAGCCTATATATGTATATATATATATATATGCTAGAATTTCATATAAATTGTATAAAAAATTTTAAACATAATAGCTTATTATGTATTGGAGATAACTGCCATGTGTCTGTGCTCAGTTATGTCAGACTCTGCGACTGTTTGAACTGTAGCCTGCCAGGTTCCTCTATCCATGGGATTTTCTAGGCAAGAATACTGGAGTGGGTTGCCATTCCCTTCTCCAGTAGATCTTTTCAGTCCAGGGACTGAACCCTCAACTCCTTCGTTTCCTGTATTGGCAGGCAGATTCTTTGCAATTGAACTGCCTGCAAAGCCTAGAGATCATTATAGGTTAAGTAAAATACTCTCTTTGGGCTATGCAGGAAACCAGATAAAAAATTTATCAGTGATTCACACATACTTCTTTAGCTCTAATCATATATATTTAAAACAAATGCAGTACTACCTGAATGTCTATGTTCATGAATTTTATTTCTGGTTTTATATCTTCTTCATAGCTAACAAAGGCACACAGAAATCACTTGACTATTTTACAAAGTGTTTATAAATAAATATGCAAACATATCAGTAATGAGAAGAATAGGAAAGACAAGTTTTTTCAATACCTTTAGGATTTAAATAATTAAAGGTGATTGGCATGCCAAATTATTGCTATCTGTAACTTGAAAAGGAATTTCAAAAGAAAATCAGAAACAACTAGACTTGCAACTTGATACAAAAAGTCAATGTTTCCTAAAGATGAAAAGACTGAAAGTGATTTCCGTATTAAATGATATTTTTATTGTACCTATATGGTTATCTATATTTACTGCTAACTCAACGTTCTATTCCTTCTCTTTATTGAATGAAGGCAAGCCTCAAGATAATAGACAGGATACAGAAACACATTATGTAAAAAAGGTATTATTGTCATAAGTGACTGGCTGACGTAAAGGAAAGAATCTACGTTTGGAGATAAGAGCTGTAAGTAGACGTATGATGCTTAAGAAACCACTTATACTCTTCACCTCAGTATCTACATTTACTTATATGGTGTGAAGTGCATACTCTTAGTTGTTTTTTGGTAATAAAACCTATTATAACCCATGTTCTGGTATATAAATACAGTTAACAAATACTTTTAAAACATGCCTACTGTATAGTCCTCTTCCATAATAAGGATACTGTTTCAACTTATTATATTCAAATACTGTAATAAAAACATATGGCTCAGACTGGTAAAGTATCTGCCTGCAATCCAGGAGACCCAGGTTCAATCCCTGGGTTAGGAATATCTCCTAGAGAAGGAAATGTTAACTCACTCCAGTAATCTTGCCTGGAGAATCCTATGAACAGAGGAGCCTGGTGGGCTATAGTCCTTGGGGTCGCAAACAATGGGATATGACTGAGCAACTGACACATAAACAATACAAATATAAGCTGTTGTTCTTTCGATTTCAGCTCAGAGATGTAGAGAGCTGGAGAGACATCTCTCCTGTCCTTACAGCTAGGAAAAGAGGCTGGACAGATGCAGATTTAAGATTTCTTGAAACAGCCCCAGAACCTCTGTTACATGATAAACAAGTAAACCAAAACCTAGAGAGAGATGAATGGATAGGCTTATATGGCAAGTGCTATATGAGATTAAGCTAGAAGTTTTAATGAATTGTGAAAGGCCAAGCATGAGCTAATGTGAGAAGGGGAAGTTCCAGGAGATCATAGAAATATGTCTGCGCCCTCATACAGGCTTTCGTCCAGCAAGTCCTTGCGCTTAAACTAAGACTTTGAACAGGTTGGTTCCTGATTATTGCAGCCTGCACTTCCTTCTTGTAGAAACATGCACCTAGAAAATTTGTGATGGTAAATTCTTTTTCTGCCCTTTTGAAATTTAAATCTTCCACAGGGATATTTTTCTGAGTCATCAAGAAAAGAAGGGTTTTCTCTGTAATTCTCAGGGGGACAGAAAGTGCTTAACTTTCATAAGCAATACTTAGGGAACACAGATGGCCTGATTGCCTTGACCTGTCTTTCCTCTAATGCATTCCAATATTTTTCCACTAGTTCTTTCCAATGTTTAAAAATCCACCCTTCATGTTAGTGAAGTTGTGTTCAATCTTTCTTCCCTATTCAGTAGTTTTGAATAGTCTTCCTTGGTTTTTATTAATGTGTTCCATGCAATTTTTTTTTTTTTCTTTAACAATTCATAGGAAAGATTAGGGTGAATGCTGACATAGCTTTCGCAAAAGTGCTGGTTTGGAGTGGAGAACCTTTGCCATCACTAAAACGTTGCTCAGACTCAACTCAGCTGAATATTCGGGGGGACATCATTCATGCCTCTAGCTCTCGGGCCCTGGCAGAAAGTGTTGGAGCAGGCAGAGAAGGATGCAGGCCGACACCAAAGCTCACCAAGGCACAGTTTCCTATCTCTTAATCACTCATGAGGGACAAAAGACTTGATCTTCAGGTGAAAGAAGAGCAATATACAGCCTGAAATTATTACACCTGGGAAGGGAATGGGGGGGAGTGGTGGGTATGGGAAATGCCTATTCTTATGAAGGGGCAGGTAACGTGTACTGAATTCAGCATTAGTTCAAAATGAGGCACAAGTGTTGGTGAAGAACAGCCCTGAGACTCAGCTTACAGACATCAGAGAACACTCCTTTGCACCATCTCTGTAAGGGAAAAGAAGGAAAAAAGGAAGGGAGAGGAAGGAGGAAATGAAAAAGGAAGGGGACACCAAATAATTAATATATTATTTTTTTAAAAAAAGCGAGAGGGTTTCCCGGTAGCTCAGTAGGTGAAGAATCTGCCAGCAAATTAGGAGACCCCGGTTCAATTCCTGGATCAGGAAGATCCCCTGGAAAAAGAATAGACTATCCACTCCAGTGTTCTTGGGTTTCCTTGGTGGCTCAGATGGTAAAAAATTCACCTGCAATGCGGGAGACTTGGGTTCGATCCCTGGGTTGAAAAGATCCCCTGGAAAAGGGAATAGTTACCCATTTCAGTATTCTTGCCTGGAGAATTTCATGGACAGAGGAGCCTGGCAGGCTACAGTCTATGTAGTTGTAAAGAGTCGGACACAACTGAGCAATAACACACACACACACACACACATATTTATTAATCACTGTGTCACTTTTAACAAATGTCCACTAAACTTTTCAGTATTCCTCTTTTGGAGATGGAACTTTATCACTATCCTCTTATGTGTGGCCTGGGCTTAGTGACTCACTTCTAGTGAATAGATGTGTAAAGCAAAATAAAATAACATTTCCATGAAGAAATTGGGCAGAGACATCTTTAACCATCAATATTAATATCAATAGAAATAAGCAATTCTGTTATGTATACACTGTAATAATGTAAGAAAACACTTCATTTATATGTATAGTTCAGTCACTCAATCCTGTCTGACTCTTTGTGACCCAATGAATTGCAGCACGGCAGGCCTCCCTGTCCATCACCAACTCCCGGAGTTTACTCAAATTAATGTCCATCAAGTCGGTGATGCCATCCAACCATCTCAACCCTGTCATCCCCTTCTCCTCCTGCCCCCAATCTCTCCCAGCATCAGAGTCTTTTCCAATGAGTCAGCTTTTTGCATGAGGTGGCCAAAGTATTGGAGTTTCAGCTTTAGCATCAGTCCTTCCAATGAACATCCAGGACTGATCTCTTTAGGATGGACTGGTTGGATATCCTTGCAGTCCAAGGGACTCTCAAGAGTCTTCTCCAACACCACAGTTCAAAAGCATCAATTCTTTGGTGCTCAGCTTTCTTCACAGTCCAACTCTCATATCCATGCACGACCATTGGAAAAACCATAGCCTTGACTACATGGACCCTTAGTGGCAAAGTAATGTCTCTGCTTTTGAATATGCTATCTAGGTTGGTCATAACTTTCCTTCCAAAGAATAAGCATCTTTTAATTTCAGGGCTGCAATCACCATCTGCAGTGATACTGGGGACCAAAAAACAAAATCTGACACTGTTTCCACTGTTTCCCCATCTATTTGCCATGAAGTGATGGGGCCAGATGCCATGATCTTCGTTTTCTGAATGTTGAGCTTTAAGCCAACTTTTTCACTCTCCTCTTTCACTTTCAACAAGTGGCTTTTAAATTCATCTTCACTTTCTGTCATAAGGGTGGTGTCATTTGCATTCTGAGGATCTCCTGGCAATCTTAATTTCAGCTTGTGCTTCTTCCAGCTCAGCATTTCTCATGATGTACTCTGCATATAAGTTGAATAAGCAAGGTGACATTATACAGCCTTGACATACTCCTTTTTCCTATTTGAACCCGTCTGTTATTCCATGTCCAGTTCTAACTGTTGCTTCCTGACTTGGATATAGGTTTCTCAAAAAGCAGGTCAGAGGGTCTGGTATGCCCATCTCTTTCAGAATTTTCCACAGTTATTGTGATTCACACAGTCAAAGGCTTTGACATAGTCAATAAAGCAGAAATAAATGTTTTTTTTTTGGAACTCTCTTCATTTTTCCATGATCCAGCAGATGTTTGCAATTTGATCTCTGGTTCCTCTGTCTTTTCTAAAACAACTTGAACATCAGGGAGTTCATGGTTCACGTATTGCTGAAGCCTGACTTGGAGAATTTTGAGCGTTATTTTCCTAGCGTGTGAGATGAGTGCAATTGTGCATTAGTTTGAGCATTTTTTGGCATTGCTTTTCTTTGGGACTGAAATGAAAACTGACCTTTTCCAGTCCCATGGCCACTGCTGAGTTTTCCAGATTTGCTGGCATATTGAGTGCAGCACTTTCACAGCATCATCTTTCAGGATTTGAAATAGCTCCACTGGAATTCCATCACCTCCACTAACTTTGTTCGTAGTGATGCTTTCTAAGGCCCACTTGACTTCACATTCCAAGATGTCTGGCTCTAGATGAGTGATCACATCATCATGATTATCTGAGTCATGAAGCTCTTTTTTATAGAGTTCTTCTGTGTATTCTTGCCACCTCTTGTTAATATCTTCTGCTTTGGTTACGTCCATACCATTTCAGTCCTTTATCGATCCCATCTTTGCATGAAATGTTCCCTTGGTATCTCTGATTTTCTTGAAGAGATCTCTAGTCTTTTCCATTCTATTGTTTTCCTGTTTTTCTTTGCATTGATCACTGAGGAAGGCTTTCTTATCTCTCCTTGTTCTTCTTTGGAAATCTGCATTCAAATGGGTATATATTTCCTTTTCTCCTTTGCTTTTTGCTTCTCTATTTTCACAGCTATTTGTAAGGCCTCCTCTGACAGCCATTTTTCTTTTTTGCATTTCTTTTCCTTGAGGATGGTCTTGATCCCTGTCGCCTGTACAATGTCACGAACCTCCATCTGTAGTTCATCAGACACTCTATCAAACCTCATCTCTTAAATCTATTTCTCACTTCCACTGTATAATCATAAGGGATTTGATTTAGGTCATACCTGGATGGTCTAATGGTTCCCCTAACTTCTTCAATTTAAGTCTGAATTTGGCAATAAGGAGTTCATGATCTGAGCCACAGTCAGCTCCTGGTCTTGTTTTGCAGACTGTATAGAGCTTCTCCAACTTTAGCTTCAAAGAAATAGTCAATCTGATTTCGGTGTTGACCATCTGGGGATGTCCATGTGTAGAGTCTTCTCTTGAGTTGTTGGAAGAGGGTGTTTGCTATGATCAGTTACTGCTGCTCCTGCTAAGTCACTTCAGTCGTGTCCGACTCTGAGCGACCCCGTAGATGACAGCCCACCAGTCTCTGCCATCTCTGGGATTCTCCAGGCAAGAACACTGAAATAGGTTGCCATTTCCTTCTCCAATGCACAGAAGTGAAAAGTGAAAGTGAAGTCGCTATGACCAGTAGTCTCCCCCAAATCCATAATTTTAGTCTTTTTATGAATAATAAAAGCATAACACAATCCTGACCTATGGGATATTTTATGAAATACCTGACCTATATTCTTTGAATTTATAATGATCATCAAGAATATGGAAAAACTAAGAAACATTCAGAGACTGAAGGAAGCTAAGGAGCCATGATGACTAAATGCAACTTGGTGTCTTGGATTGAATGTTTGAACAAAAATAAAAATATATAAGTCGTTAGTGGGAAAAACATGAAATCTGAATAAGTTAGTAGTTTAGTCAATAGTATTGTAGCAACATTAAATATTTAGTCTTTATAATGCATCAGGGTTATGTAAGAAGACAACATTAGGGAAATATGATATTCTTGAAGCTTTTAATCTGAAATTGTTTTCAAATAAAAAATAAAATTCAAAAATAATGTGATTTAATTTTGGCCCTTTTATTGAAGTATAGTTGATTTACAATATTATACTCATTTTAGGGGTGGGTGTGTGTGTGTCTAGTGGCTCAGTCATGTCCAACTCTCTGCAAACCCATGGGCTGCAGCTTGCCAAGTTCTTCTGCCCATGGGATTTTCCAGGCAAGAATACTAGAGTGGATTGCTGTGCCCTCCTCCAGGGATCTTCCCAACCCAGGGATCACATCCATGTGTCTTGTGTCTCCTGCATTTGAAGGCAGGTTCTTTACCAGTAGTGCCACTTGGAAAACCCATAATGATTGAATATTTGTACAGTTTATAGCCTTTAAGCTATAGGCATAATTCCCTATGGGCTTCCCTGGTGGCTCAGAGGTTAAAGCATCTGCCTGCAATACAGGAGACCTGGGTTTGATCCTTGGGTCGGGAAGTTCCTCTGGAGAAGGAAATGGCAACACACTCCAGTATTCTTGCTTGGAGAATCCCAAGGACGGAGGAGCCTGGTGGGCTACAGTTCCTGGGGTCACAAAGATTGCAATAAATCTTTGCTGCTGCTAAGTCGCTTCAGTCATGTCCTACTCTATGCGACCCCATAGATGGCAGCCCATCAGGCTCCACCATCCCTGGGATTCTCCAGGCAAAAACACTGGAGTGAGTTGCTATTTCATTCTCCAATATTACTTATCTATTTTATACATGGTGGTATCTATCTCTTAATTTCATACCCTCAATTGCCCATCCACTCACCCTTCTCCCCACTGGTAGCCACTGGCTTATTTTCTGTATCTGTGAATCCATTTCTCTTTTGCTATCTACATTTGTTTGTATGAATTTTTACATTCAACATATGATTATTTTGTAGAAAAAGTATGAATAGAGAAGTATATGAGTAAATGATGCTTGTGCAGTTAAACTGCCTTTCTTTTGATATCTCCAGAAATTAATTTTAACTTTGTCTTCTATTTTTTATAGAAGACTTTTTGCCATTCCTTGAGAAATTTAGAAAAATATTGGGGGAGGAAATATTTAAAGGACATGTATAAAACTAAGAAACAAATCTGCTAAAAAATTTCATTTTAGTATTCTGGGAAGAAATGAAAGTCATTAAAAAGATTAAATTCAAAATTCTCTACAATTTGTAAGAAATAAGTGAAATACAGAGCATTGGTCTCTATTTTTAAGATAACTGACTTAAACTGTATAAATGGATATTGTTGGCACATTAAGATTCACTTCAGAACTCCATAATCTTACTAATGATAACAATGGAGGTTTTAAAAATTTGAACCACACTTATATATTTAATATATGCTAGAAGAAACAAAGTTACTTTTAAAACTGTCTACTTAATAGAGACTATGAAGTAACAATATGAGATAAAGGGAACAATCAATTTTATGCTCTTTGTCTCCAAAATTTAAATGTATTATGATACTTTTTTTTTGAATGCGCCTAGACCATTCAGGTATGACCTAAATCAAATCCTTTATGATTATACAGTGGAAGTGAGAAATAGATTTAAGGGACTAAATTTGATAGACTGCTTGATGAACTATGGACGGAAGTTCGTGACATTGCACAGGAGACAGGGATCAGGACCATCCCCATGGAAAAAAAATTCAAAAAAGCAATATGGCTGTCTGAGGAGGCCTTACAAATAGCTGTGAAAGGAAGAGAAGTGAAAAACAAAGGAGAAAAAGAAACATATATCCATCTGAATGCAGAGTTCCAAAGAATAGCAAGGAGAGATAAGAAAGCCATCTTCAGTGATCAATGCAAAGAAATAGAGGAAAACAATAGAATGGGAAAGACTAAAGATCTCTTCAAGAAAATTAGAGATATCAAGGGAACATTTCATGCAAAGATGGGCTTGATAAAGGACAGAAATGGTATGGACATAACAGAAGTGGAGGATATTAAGAAGAGGTGGCAAGAATACACAGAAGAACTCTATTAAAAAAAAAAAAAGCTTCATGACCCAGATAATCACGATGGTGTGATCACTCACCTAGAGCTAGACATCCTGGAATCTGAAGTCAAGTGGGCCTTAGAAAGTATCATTATGAAAAAAGCTAGTGGAGGTGATGGAATTCCAGTTGAGCTATTTAAAATCTGAAAGATGATGCTGTGAAAGTACTGCACTCAATTGCCAGCAAATTTGGAAAAATCAGCAGTGGTCACAGTTCAGGAAAAGGTCAGTTTTCATTCCAGTCCCAAAGGAAGACAATGCCAAAGAATGCTCAAACTACCACACGATTGTACTCATCTCACACTCTAGGAAAGTAATGCTCAGAATTTGGCAAGCTAAGCTTCAACAATAAATGAATTGTGAACTTCCAGATGTTCAAGCTGGTTTTAGAAAAAGGCAGAGGACCAGAGATCAAATTGCCAGCACCCACAGGATCATTAAAAAAGCAAGACAATTACAGAAACACATCTATTTCTGCTTTATTGACTGCCAAAGCCTTTCATTGTGTGGATCACTATAAACTGTGGAAAATTCTGAAAGAGATGGGCATACCAGACCCTCTGACCTGCTTTTTGAGAAACCCATATGCAGGTCAGGAAGCAACAGTTAGAACTGGACATGGAATAACAGACTGGTTCCAAATAGGAAAAGGAGTACATCAAGGCTGTATGTTGTAACCCTTCTTAATTAACTTCTATGCAGAGTACATCATGAGAAACGCTGGGCTGGAAGAAGCACAAGCTGGAATCAAGATTGCTGGGAGAAATATCAATAACCTCAGATATGCAGATGACACCACCCTTATGGCAGAAAGTGAAGATGAACTAAAGAGCCTCTTGATGAACGTGAAAGAGGAGAGTGCAAAAGTTGGCTTAAAGCTCAACATTCAGAAAAATAAGATTATGGCATCTGGTCCCATCACTTCATGGCAAATAGATGGGGAAGCAGTGGAAACAGTGTCAGACTTTGTTGTTTTGGGCTCCAAAATCATTGCAGATGGTGATTGCAGCCATGAAATTAAAATACGCTTAGTCCTTGGAAGGAAAGTTATGACCAACCTAGACAGCATATTAAAAAGCAGAGATATTACTTTGCCAACCAAGATCCGTGTAGTCAAGGCTATGGTTTTTCCTGTGGTCATGTATGGATGTGAGAGTTGGACTGTGAAGAAAGCTGAGAGCTGAAGAATTGATGCTTCTGAACTGTGATGTTGGAGAAGACTCTTGAGAGTCTTTTAGACTGCAAGGAGATCCAACCAGTCCATCCTAAAGGAGATCAGTCCTGGGTGTTCATTGGAAGGACTGATGCTGAGGCTGACACTCCAGTACTTTGGCCACCTCATGTGAAGAGTTGACTCACTGGGAAAGACTCTAATGCTTGCAGGGATTGGGGGCAGGAGGAGAAAGGGACGACAGAGGATGAGATGCTGGATGGCATCACCGACTCGATGGACATTAGTTTGAATGAACTCCGGGAATTGGTGATGGATAGGGAGGCCCAGGGTGCTACGATTCATGGGGTCCCAAAGAGTCAGACACGACTGAGCAACTGAACTGTACTGAACTGAGAGGAATCTTAGATCCTTGTCCAGGGATCAAATCCTTGCCCGCTGCTGTGGAACATGGATTCTTATCCCCTGGACCTCCAGGGAAATTCTCATGATACCTTAATAAAGTGCATACCCCTAATTTTTTCTAGAAATAAACATTCCTCTTAAATGAACTGTTTCTAAAATCCTGGAGAGAAAAATGTTTCTAACCATTCTCAAATATAATCTGATATTTGCATGTGCTTTCCTCAGTGTTCTACTTCACTTATGTGTACGTAGTAACAGAAGTTGACTTTGAACTGTCCACTCCAGACCTCATTAAGGCATTATTTAGATGTGTTAGGTGAAAAAAAAAAAGCCCCATATTTCAAATATATTTTTGACTTAGAGTAAAATTTACTAAACCTCATAATTATTTTTAAAGTTTAAAACTGATTTCATATTAGATCAAACTAATACATTTAAAGGTCTCTGTAATATTCTTCTAGCCCATGAACAGAATGATTTTATCTTAACTGTGCACTGTTAATTTTATTGCAATGATTAATAATCCCTGTCACTATGCATTTATAAACCTGCTATTCCAGGGTTGCATTTATTGCTTTCCTTTTTTTCAAACTGCCTTTTCATAGGAGCAATTTAATAAATGTTAAATTTCAAAGACAGATAATAGATAATTACAGACATTTAAATGATGGATGCTAATTTGATCCTTATAAAACATCAGGTAAATTAAGGTCATGTCTATAGAAGACACTCATTCTAAACTAATTTTTATTGTTAGATAATAAATATGTCTCCCCTCTTACATCCTATCCATACAGTTATCTACTTGGAATTTAGTGTAGTTTTTAAGTAAACATTAGATATTACCAAGTAGTTCTCATCACTCATCAACAAGATTTGAAATCAAATGAATGAAATGTTCTAACATAATAGAATGATACTGAATAACCTCACAAAAACACACATAGGTCAAGAAATTATATTTCAGTACTCTTTCCACTTTTCCCATAAGAAAAACCTGGCATAGAGATGTTCATATACCTGGTGAAAGTGATGAAATGCATCTTCTAAACAATGTGAACTCCCAACTCTTGACACATAAAATGAACAGTTACAATAATTAGAAGCTTATCAGTTATATATGAATATAATGCTACTAACTTCTCAGGTGGCACTAGTGATAAAGAACCCACCTGCCAATACAGGAGATGTAAGAGACACAGATTTGATGCCTGGGTCGGGAAGATACCCTGGAGAAGGAAATGGCAATCCACTCTAGTACTCTTGCCTGGGAAATCCCATGGACCAAAGAACCTAACAAGCTACAGTACATGGGGTCTCCACAAGTTGGACACAACTGAAATACTTAGCATACATGTAACATGCAAGTAAAGCAATGTGAAGGTGTCCCAATAGAAATTGTATTTCTAATTGGTCATCTGCAGCCTATTTATAATTAGCAATCATTCTCAGGTTTACCACTTTCTTAAGCCCTAATTAAAACTAATGAAATAGATGCTCTAGAGATATGATCTAAATCCTTATCAACAAAATAAAATTGAAAAATATTTTGAAAATATTTGGGAAAAATAAATGTTTCCAGTCATATTATGTTAGCTATGCATGTCAACTACTATCCAATTAAAAATCTTTACATTATCATTATATCTATTTTAGATTTTTAAAAGACAGTGTTAAAGAAAATTTATCAAGCAATTGTGATACTAGGTAAAAAAACATGTCTGCACAGATTTTTAGAAAAAGGAGTGAAAGAATCAGGGAAGAAATACATAACACCAAACAATTAAATTTAATGATAACCTGCGAATGTACTTCTAAGGAGTCACACAATATTGTTTCTCAAATAATTCAGGCTGCAAATTTTGAGAAAATTCTGGAGACTTTTCTGTTTATTTTATTGCATTATATTTCAAATATATACATTTTTACTACTTAATAGATGAGTTAGATAACTTTTTAAAGAAAACTAAATGGAATAATTTTATCTTCAAGTATTAAATATTACAAAGACAGAATACTGTCAGATTCATTTTCAGAATGGAGATCCAACCAGTCCGTCCTAAAGAGATCAGTCCTGGGTGTTCATTGGAAGGACTGATGTTGAAGTTGAAACTCCAATACTTTGGCCACCTCATGCAAAGAGCTGACCCATTTGAAAAGACCATGATGCTGGGAAAGATTGAGGGGAGGAGGAGAGGGGATGAAAGAGGATGAGATGGTTGGATGGCATCACCGACTCAGTGGACATGGGTTTGGGTGGACTCCGGGAGCAGGTGATGGACAGAGAGGCCTGGAGTGCTGCGGTTCATGGGGCCACAAAGAGTTGGACATGACTGAGTGACTGAATTGAACTGAACTTTGATTTTGGTTTGGAAACACATATGTTATAATGGGAAATTTGACTGGTTAAATCAATGTGAAAATTAAGTCCATAAAGAAAATAATTCCATAAATGTATTTTATTTTGTGTGTTACATTTTCTAGTATTTACTAATAAATATAGCTAGTTATATAATATAATCTTGTTACAATATTATACTTTAAGGCTAAAAATTTATACTATTCACTGGACATACTAGTATTTAAATATGCACCTTAGGAAATATTCTATAAAATAAGTGGAATTTTGTTATAAATTATCAGTTTTTCTACACAAAACTCAAGACATAATTAATGGTCAGTAATAGACACTGTGGAATAATAGACAGACTGTGGAAAATTCTTAAAGAGATGGAAATACCAGACCACTTGATCTGCCTCTTGAGAAATCTGTATGCAGGTCAAGACCAACAGTTAGAACTGGACATGGAACAACAGACTAGTTCCAAGTCAGGAAAGGAGTACATCAAGGCTGTGTATTGTCACCCTGCTTATTGAACTTATATGCAGAGTACATCATGAGAAATGCCAGGCTGGTGAAGCACAAGCTGGAATCAAGATTGCCAGGAGAAATATCAATACTTCAGATATGCAGATGACACTACCCTTAAGGCAGGAAACAAAGAACTAAAGAGCTTCTTGATGAAAGTGAAAGAGCAGAGTGAAAAAAATGTTGGCTTAAAGTTCAACATTCAGAAAACTGATATCATGGTCTCCAGTCTCATCATTTCATGGCAAAGAGGTGGGGAAACAATGGAAACATGGAAAGATTTTATTTTTTTGGACTCCAAAATCACTGCAGATGGTGACTGCAGCCATGAAATTAAAAGACGCTTACTCCTTGGAAGAAAGGACCAAACTTAGAGAGCATATTAAAAAGCAGAGACATTAAACAAGAGCCACAAAAGTCCATCTAGCCAAAGCTATGGTTTATCCAGTAGTCATGTATGGATGTGACAGTTGGACTATAAGCAAAGCTGAGAGCCAAAAAATTGATATTTTTGAACTGTGGTGTTGGAGAAGACTCTCGAGAGTACCTTCCTGTAAGGAAATCAAACCAGTCAATGCTAAAGGAAATCAGTCCTGAATACTCATTGGAAAGACTGTTACTGAAGCTTAAGCTGAAACTCCATTACTTTGACCACCTGATGTGAAGAACTGACTTATTTGAAAAGACTTTGTTGCTGGGAAGATTGAAGGTAAGAGAAAAAGGTGACAACAGAGGATGAGATGGTTGAATGGCATAACCGACTCTATGGACATGAGTTTGAAAAGCTCCAGCAGTTGGTGATGGACAGGAAGTCCATGGAGTTGTAGAGTCAGACAGGACTGAGCAACTGAACTGAATAGATGGAGTTTGCATTCAGATGTGTATATTTACCCTTTTTTCCTTTGCTTTTAGCATCTCTTCTTATTTCACCTATTTTAAGGCCTCTTCTGACAAGCATTTTGCCTTTTTGCATTTCTTTTTCTTGGGATGGTCTTGATCACTGCCTCCTGTACAATGTAATGAAGCTCCAGCCATAGTTATTCAGGCACTCTGTCTATCAGATGTAATCTTTGAATCTATTTCTCACTTCCAGTGTATAATTGTAAGGGATTTGATTTAGGTCATACTAGTGGTTTTCCCTACTTTCTTCAATTCATGTCTCAGTTTTGCCATTAGAATTTAATGATCTGAGCCACAGTCAGCTCCTGGTCTCATTTTTGCTGATTATATAGAGCTTCTCCATCTTTGACTGCAAAAAACTATAAGCAATCCTCTTTCAGTTTCGGCCAACTGGTGGTGTCCATGTGTAGAGACATCTCTTGTGTTGTTGGAAGAGGGTGTTTGCTATGACCAGTGTGTTCTCTTGGCAAAACTCTTAGCCTTTGCCATGCTTCATTTTGTACTTCAAGGTCAAAGTTTCCTGTTACTCCAGGTATCTCTTGATTTCCTACTTTTGCATGTGAGTCCTTTATGATGAAAAGGACATTGTTTTGGGGTGTTAGTTCTAGTAGGTCTTGTAGGTCTTCAATCAGTCCTGAATATTCATTGGAAAGACTGATGCTAAAGCTGAAACTCCAATATTTGGCCACCTGATGCAAAGAACTGACTCATTGGGAAAGAACCTGATGCTGGAATAGAAGGCAGGAGGAGAAGGGGAAAACAGAGGATGAGATGGTTGGATGACATCACCAACACTATAGACATGAGACTGAGCAAACTCCAGGAGATGGTGAAGGACAGGGAAGTCTGGTGTGCTGTATTTGCTGGAACTGCAGTGTTGGACGTAACTGAGCAACTGAACAACAACAATAGTCAATATAGTTCATTCATTAATTAAGCTTGAATATCAAAATCAAATATAGTTTCTTCATTTTATCTTATTTATTCTGGCAATTTAATTAATTTTACCATTAATAATGAAATGAAATACTATAAGCATATTTTCAATGTTGTTAATACTAAGTAGTGTCTCTGTATATCCATACTCCTGTTTAGGCTGAGGTCTTATTCAGAAAGATAAATTGATTTGGCTTAAGCCCTTATCTCTCTGAATTTTGACTTCAATTTACTTCATAGATAAATTCAACATACCTTCAAGTATTTGTAGGGAAATGTTTCTATTGATATAACTTATATTACTTTAATTTTTAATGTTTTCCATATGTACTGGATAGATGGTTAAATCAGTCAATCTGATTAAATCAACCAATATTTCAATATTAGCTAGAGATCTCTTCATTAAAATATTAATATAAAATGTTCACCAAATTTTAAAATGTGATATTCTAAAAAACTTATTGTAATTTGTGTTAGTCACCCTTAAAGTTTGAGCAATCTTTGGCATTGCCTTTCTTTGGGATTGGAATGAAAACTGACCTTTTCCAGTCCTGTGGCCACTGCTGAGTTTTCCAAATTTGCCAGCAAGTTGAGTACAGCACTTTCACAACATCATCTTTTAGGATTTGAAACAGCTCAACTGGAACCAACTCCACTAGCTTTGTTCACAGTGATGCTTTCTAAGGCCCACTTGACTTCACATTTCAGGATGTCTGGCTCTAGGTGATTATCTGGGTCATGAATTTCTTTTTTGTACAGTTTCTGTATGTATTCTTGCCACCTCTTCTTAATATCTTCTGCTTCTGTTAGGTCCATAGCATTTCTGTCCTTTATTAAACCCATCTTTGCATGAAATATTCCCTTGGTATCTGTAGTTTTCTTGAAGAGATCTCTAGTCTTTCCCATTCTGTTGTTTTTCTCTATTTCTTTGCATTGATCACTGAGGAAGACTTTCTTATCTCTCCTCTTATTTCTTATCTCTCCTCTTATTTATTATTCTTTGAAACTCTGCTTTCAGATGGGTATATCTTCCTATTCTCCTTTGCTTTTCACTTCTCTTCTTTTCACAGCTATTTGTAAGGCCTCCTCAGAGAGTCATATTGCTTTTTTGAATTTCTTTTTCATGGGGGTGGTCTTTATCCCTGTCTCCTGTACAATGTCACAGAACAGAATACACATAAGAACTGTAGGAAAAAAAAAATATCTTCTTGACCCAGATAATCACGATGGTGTGATCACTCACTTAAGGCCAGACATCATGGAATGTGAAGTCAGGCGGCCTTAGGAAGCATCACTACAAACAAAGATAACAGTAGGATGGAATTTCAGCTGAGCTATTTCAAATCATAAAAGATGATGCTGTGAAAATGCCGCACTTAATTTGCCAGCAAATTTGGAAAACTCAGCAGTGGCCATGAGACTATTAAAGGTCAATTTTCATTGCAATCCCTAAGAAAGGCAATGCCAAATAATGCACAAACTACCACACAATTGCACTCATCTCAGACATTAATAAAGTAATGTTCAGAATTCTGCAAGCCAGGCTTCAGCAATACTTGAGCCATGAATATCCAGATGTTCAAGCTGGTTTGAGAAAAGCAGAGGAACCAGAGATCAAATTACAAACATCCCTTGGATAATCTAAAAAGCAAGAGAGTTCCAAAAAAAATATCTTTTTCCACTTTATTGACTACACCAAAGCCTTTGACTGTGTGAATCACAATAAACTGTGGAAAATTCTGAAAGAGATGGGAATACCAGACCACCTGACCTGCTTCAAGAAATCTGTATGCAGGTCAGGAAGCAACAATTAGAAATGTATATGGAACACCATACTGGTTCCAAATAGGAAAAGGGTACATCAAGGCTGTGTATTGTCACTCTGATTCTTTAACTTACAGCCGAGTACATGATGAGAAACGCTGGGCTGGATGAAGCACAAGCTGGAATCAGGATTGCTGTGAGAAATATCAATAACTTCAGAAATGCAGATGACACCACCCTATGGCAGAATATGAAGAAGAAATAATGAGCCTCTTGATGAAAGTGAAAGAGGAGAGTGAAAAAGTTGGCTTAAAGTTCAACATTCAGAAAACGAAGATCATGGCATCTGATCCCATCACTTCATAGCAAATAGATGGGGAAACTGGAAACGGTATTGGACTTTATTTTTTTGGCTCCGAAATCACTGCCAATGGTGACTGCAGACATGAAATTAAAAGATGCTTACTCCTTGAAAGGAAAGTTATGACCGAGCTAGACAGCATATTAAAAAGCAGAGACATTACTTTGCCAACAAAGGTCCATCTAGTCAAGGCTATGGTTTTTCTAGTAGTCTTGACACGATTGAGTGACTGAACTGAACTGTATAGATGTGAGAGTTGGACTGTAAGGAAAGCTGAGCTTGGAAGAATTTATGGGTTTGAACTGTGGTATTTTGAAAGACTCTTGAGAGTCCCTTGGGCTGCAAGGAAATCCAACCAGTCCATCCTGAACGAAATCAGTCCTGGGTGTTCATTGGAAGGACTCATGTTGAAGCTGAAAGTCCAATACTTTGGCCACCTGATGTGAAGAGCTGATTCATTTGAAAAGACCCTGATGCTGGAAAAGATTGAAGGCAGGAAAAGAAGGGGATGACAGAGAATGAGATGATTGGAAGGCATCACGGACTCAATGGAGCTGAGTTTGAGTAAACACAGGGAGTTGGTGATGGACAGGAAGGCCTGGAGTGCTGTTGGCCATGGAGTTGGGAAGATTTGGACATGACTGAGTGAGTGAATTGAACTGAACTGAATAGTTTTTTGGTGGAAACTTTAAGTTTTCTAGTTGTAGTATCATGTCATATGCTAATAATGATCATTTTACTTCTTCCCTTCTGATTTTGATGCACAGTATTTTTTTTTCTTGTCTGAAATTTATGACTAAGACTTCAAATACTATGTTAATAAAAGTGAAAAAAAGTGTGCATCTTTGTTTTGTTCCTTAATTTAAAGGAAAGTTTTCCAACTTTTATGGTTAGGTATGATGTTAGCTATAGTTTTGTCATCAATGGCCATTATTATGTTAGGATATTGGCTATTATTATGTTGAGATATGTGACATCTAACCCAACTTTGATTATTTATTTTATATATAATATATATAGTATTCATATATAAACTTTACTATAGAAATTTATTTAGTACATGGGTACATTCATAAATGTTCAGGTTAAAATTATCTAGGAATCAGAACACTGGAATTTATGAAGATGATTAGTTTCCTGGAGTTGCATTTGAAGATACTTTGTGTTATGTCTATCTGTCTTTCAAAATTTCAACCCATTGATGTTAGCTATAGTTTTGTCATCAATGGCCATTATTATGTTAGGATATTGGCTATTATTATGTTGAGATATGTGACATCTAACCCAACTTTGATTATTTATTTTATATATAATATATATAGTATTCATATATAAACTTTACTATAGAAATTTATTTAGTACATGGGTACATTCATAAATGTTCAGGTTAAAATTATCTAGGAATCAGAACACTGGAATTTATGAAGATGATTAGTTTCCTGGAGTTGCATTTGAAGATACTTTGTGTTATGTCTATCTGTCTTTCAAAATTTCAACCCATTCCAATTTCATCAATATTAAAACTGTGGAGAGAAGATTAATGAATTATTGAAATTAAAAATATTAGATTTTTAACTATGCATTTTTCAGTTAGTAGGCATGTGGGTTGTTCCCAGTTTGTGGCTATTGTGAATTAAGCTAATATAAATATTGGTATTCAGGTCTTTGTATAGATATGATTTGTTTCTTTTGCCTGAACATCTAGGAATGGATTACTTGGTCATGTATTAAGTGAGTGGTTGTAATAATGCTACATATTTTCAAGAGTGGCTATACCATTTTGCATTCCCATCAGGAAATGTATCGGAGTCCAATTTCTCTTTACTTTGCATTCATGTGGTTTTCAGAGGAATCCAATGAAATTATAGCAAGTAGCTTCAAACTTACTTTTATTTTTCTCATTTTAGTCATAGGTATTATATCAGTAGTATTTTCAAATTTCTAAACTTTAATCTTTCTTCAAAGACAGATGCCACTTCTTTTCACATTTCTCACTTTCTCTCTCTTTCATCATACTATTAGATAAGCATCTCAAGAAAATTTTTAGAGCTCTTCAAAGAAAAGTACCTCAAAAATAAGACACTTTGGAACATCATGGCTTTCTGTGGACAAAACTGTTACATAAATGAGACAGGTAATCATATTGCAACTTCAAAAACATAGCAAGTCAATTTTTAGCTGAGAACATGTTTTCTTATTGATATATAAAATCATAAAATTTACAATTCTTAAGTTTGATTACAAGTGACTTATTTTTTAATTGAAAAATGCATAATAGAAAATAAGTATTTGGCATTTTCAATAAAATTAGAATAAGACTAAGATAAAAAAGAAAGAAAGAAAGAAAATGGAAATGTTGACACTAGAAAGAAGCAAAGGTTACTGAATGAGAGCCTGTAATGATGCAAATTGGGCTGTAACGGGGTAGAAATACATTGTTATAGATATACCTAGGGCTTCCCTGGTGGCTTTTGTGTTTTTGGAAGAAGGTGTTTGCTATTACCAGTGACTTCTCTTGGCAAAACTCTACTAGCCTTTGCCCTGCTTCATTCTGTACTCCAAGGTCAAATTTGCCTGTTACTCCAGGTGTTTCTTGACTTCCAACTTTTGCATTCCAGTCCCCTATAATGAAAAGGACATCTTTTTTAGGTGTTAGTTCTAAAAGTTCTTGTAGGTCTTCATATAACCTTTCAACTTCAACTTATTCAGCATTACTGGTCTGGCCATAGACTTGGATTACCATGATATTGAATGGTTTGCCCTGGAAATGAACAGAGATCATGCTATCATTTTTGAGATTGCATCCAAGTACTGCATTTCAAACTCTTTTTTTCTTTTACTATGACAGCTACTCCATTTCTTCTAAGAGATTCTTGCCTACAGTAGTGGATATAATGGTCATTTCAGCTAGTCACCCAATCCAGTTCATTTTAGTTCACTGATGCCTAAAATGTAGATGTTCACTCTTGCTGTGTCTTGTTTGACCACTTCCAATTTGCCTTGATTCATGGACCTAACATTCCAGGTTCCTATCAATATTGCTCTCTGCATAAGATCTTGCTAGCATCATGAGTCACATCCACAACTAGATGTTGTTTTTGCTTCCTTCTTGTTTTTTGCTTCTCTTCCTTCCTTCTGGAGTTATTTCTCCATTGATTCCCAGTAACATATTGGGCACCTACCAACCTGGGGAGTTCATCTTTCATTGTCATACCTTTTTGCTTTTTCATACTGTTCATGAGGTTCTTGAGGCAAAAATACTGTAGTGGTTAGCCATTCCCTTCACCAATGGACCACATTTTGACAGAACTCTCCAACATGTCCCATCCCTCTTGGGTGGCCCTACAGGGCATGGCTCACAGTTTTATTGAGTTAGACAAGGCTGTGATCCATGTAACTAGATTGGTTAGTTTTCTGTGATTGTGGTTTTCAGTCTGTCTGCCCTCAGATGGAGAAGGATAAGAGGCTATGGAAGCTTCCTGATGGGAGAGACTGACTGAGGGGGGAACTGGGTTTGATTCTGATGGGCAGGGCCATGCTCAGTAAGTCTTCAATCTGACTTTCTGTTTATGAGTGGAGCTGTGTACCTTCTCTGCTATTTACCTGGGCCAAACTATGGTGGACGTAATGAAGACAATGGCTACCTGCTTCAAAAGGTTTCATGCATGTAATGTTACACTCGGTACCCCCAACCCTGCTGTAGGCCACCACCGACCTAAATCTCTTCTGGACACTTCTGGACACTCACAGGCAAGTCGCTGTCAGTCTCTTGACCACCACCAGCTAGTAAACACCAAAGTAAGATAGATTATATTCTTTGCAGCCAAAGGTGGAGAAGCTTTATACAGTCACCAAAAGCAAGACTAGGAGCTAAATGTGGCTCAGATCATGAACTCCTTATTGCTGAATTCAGATTAAATTAAAGAAAGTAGGGGAAATCACTAGACCATTCAAGTATGACCTAAATCAAATCCCTTATGTTAATACACTGGAAGTGAGAAGTATATTTAAGGGACTAAATCTGATAGACAGAGTGCCTGATGAACTATGGGTGGAGGTTCGTGACGTTGTACAGGAGACAGGGATCAAGACCATCTTCAAGAAAAACAAATGCAAAAAAGAAAAATGGCTGCCTGGAAGGCCTTAAAAATAGCTGTGAAAAGAAGAGAAGTGGAAAGCAAAGGAGAAAAGGAAACATACCCATCTGAATGCATAGTTCCAAAGAATAGCAAGAAGAGTTAAGAAAGTCTTTCTCGGTGATCAGTGCAAAGAAATAGAGGAAAACAATAGTATGGCAAAGACCAGATACCAGGGGAACATTTTATGCAAAAATGGGCTCAATAAAGGACAGAAGTGCTATGGACCTAACAGAAGCAGAAGATATTAAGAAGAGGTGGCAAGAATAGACAGAAGAACTATACAAAAAAGATCTTCAATCCATATAATCATGATGGTATGATCACTCTCCTAGAGCCAGATATCCTGGAATGTGAAGTCAATTGGGCCTTAGGAAGCATCACTACAAACAAAGCTAGTGGAGGTGATAGAATTTCAGTTGAGCTATTTCCAATGCTAAAGGATTATGTTATGAAAGTGCTGCACTCATTATACCAGCAAATTTGGAAAACTCATCAGTTGCCACAGGACTGGAAAAGGTCAATTTTCATTCCAATCCCAAAGAAAGGCAATGCAAAGAATGCTCAGACTACCACACAGTTGCTCTCATCTCTCACACTAGTAAAGTAATGCTCAGAATTTTCCAAGCCAGGCTTCAGCAATATGTGAACAGTGAACTTCCAGATGTTCAAGCTGGTTTTAGAAAAGGCAGAAGAACCAGAAATCAAATTGCCAACATCCTTCAAATCATCAAAAAAGCAAGAGAGTTCCAGAAAAAAACATTGTGTGGATTACAATAAACTGTGAAAAGTTCTGAAAGAGATGGGAATACCAGTCCACCTGATCTGCCTCTGAAGAAATCTGTATGCAGGTCAGGAAGCAACAGTTAGAACTGGACATGAAACAGGAGACTGGTTCCGAATAGGAAAAAGAGGATGCCAAGGCTGTATACTTCCACACTTCTTTAAGTTATATCCAGAGTACATCGTGAGAAATTGCTGGGCTGGACGAAACACAAGCTGGAGTCAAGATTGCCAAAGGAATATCAATAACTTCAGAAAAGCAGATGACACCACACTTATGGCAGCTTATGAAAAAGAACTAATGAGCCTCTTGATGAAACTGAAAGAGGAGAGTGAAAAATTTGGCTTAAAACTCAACATTCAGAAAACAAAGATCATGGCATCTGGTTCCATCAGCTCATTTCAAATAAATGGGCAAAGAGTGGAAACAGTGGCAGACACTATCTATTTATTTATTTTGTCTCCAAAATCACTGCAGATGGTAACTGTAGCCATGAACTTAAAAGATGCTTACTCTTTGGAAGAAAAGCTATGACCAACTTAGACAGCATATTAGAAAGCAGAGACATTACTTTGTCAACAAAAGTCCATCTAGTCAAGGCTACGGTTTTCCTAGTAGTCATGTATGGATATGAGAGTTGGGCTATCAAGAAAGCTGATCACCAACAAATGGATGCTTTTGATCTGTGGTGTTGGAGAAGACTCTTGAGAGTCCCTAGAACTGCATGGAGATCAAACGGTCAATCTTAAAGGAAATTTGGCCTGAATATTCTTTGGAAGGACTCATGTTGAAGCTGAAACTCCAGTATTCTGGCCACCTGATGTGAAGAACTGACTTATTTGAAAAAGATCCTGATGCTAGGAAAGATTGAATGCGGGAGAAGGAAATGACAGAGGATGAGGTCATTAAATGGCATCACCGACTCAATGGACATGAGTTTGGGTAAACTTAGGAAGTTGATGATGGACTTGGAGGCCTGGCATGCTACAGTCCATGGCATCACAAAGAGTCGGACACGACTGAGTTACTGAACTGACTGACTGACCGACTTCCTGGTGGCTCACATGGTAAAGAAACTGCCTTCAGTATGGGAAATTGTGTTTGATCCCTGGTTTGGGACTATCCTCTGGAGAAAGGAAAGGCTACCCTTTCCAGTATTCTGGCCAGGAGAATTCCATGTATTATATAGTCCATTTGGGTTACAAAGAGTTGGATATGACTGAACGACTTTCACAGATATGATATAAAAGTAAAAAGAAGGATTATTAAAAGAAATAAGCATAAGTGCCTTTGTTAAACTAGAATCAATATTAGATTGGTGTAATGAGTTCACTTTTCCCAAAGAAATTCTTGCATTGTTTAGAAAGTTCTAGGACTCACAACAGATTTTTCAATCTGGGGTTCCAGCAAAGGGACTGAGAACCCCCACAGAATTTGCCTTTGAAGCCAGTGAGATTTCACTACAGAACTTCCAGAGGACTGAGGAAAAGACTTTGGAGGGCATAAAGAAAACTTTGTGTGCACCAGGAGAAAGGAGAAGTTTCCCCACAATAGACTGAGCCAGATTTGCCTGTGAATGTCCAGGAGTCTCTGGTGGAGGCATGGATTGACAGTTTGGTCTCAGACAAGACAACAGGGAGGGAACACAACCCAACCCACCAATATAAAATTGGATTAAATAGTTACAGAGCATGACCTTGCCCATCAAAACAAGACCCAGTTTCCCTATCAGTCTCTCCTATCAGGAAGCTTCCATAAGTCTCTTATCCGTATTCATCAAAGGGCAGACAGAATGAAAACCACAATCATGGAAAACTAACCAAATTGATCACATGGACCACAGTTCAGTTGAGTTCAGTTCGGTTCAGTTCAGTCGCGCAGTCATGTCCCACTCTTTGCGACCCCATGAATCGCAGTACGCCAGGCCTCCCTGTCCATCACCAACTCCCGGAGTTCCCTCAGACTCACGTCCATTGAGTCCATGATGCCATCCAGCCATCTCATCATCGGTAGTCCATTTCTCCTCCTGCCCCCAATCCCTCCCAGCATCAGGGTCTTTTCCAATGAGTCAACTCTTCGCATAAGGTGCCCAAAGTACTGGAGCTTCAGTTTTAGCATCATTACTTCCAAAGAAATCCCAGGGTTGATCTCCTTCACAATGGACTGGTTGGATCTCCTTGCAGTCCAAGGGACTCTCAAGAGTCTTCTCCAACACCACAGTTCAAAAGCATCAATTCTTCGGCTTGATGCCATCCAGCCATCTCATCCTCGGTCGTCCCTTTCTCCTCCTGCCCCCAATCCCTCCCAGCATCAGGGTCTTTTCCAATGAGTCAACTCTTCGCATAAGGTGCCCAAAGTACTGGAGCTTCAGTTTTAGCATCATTCCTTCCAAAGAAATCCCAGGGTTGATCTCCTTCAGAATGGACTGGTTGGATCTCCTTGCAGTCCAAGGGACTCTCAAGAGTCTTCTCCAACACCACAGTTCAAAAGCATCAATTCTTCTGTGCTCAGCCTTCTTCACAGTCCAACTCTCACATCCATACATGACCACAGGAAAAACCATAGCCTTGACTAGATGGACCTTAGTCGGCAAAGTAATGTCTCTGCTTTTGAATATACTATCTAGGTTGGTCATAACTTTTCTTCCAAGGAGTAAGCGCCTTTTAATTTCATGGCTGCAGTCAGCCTTGTCTAACTCATTGAACCTATGAGCCATGCCACGTAGGGCCACCCAAGACAGATGGATCATGGTGGAGAGGTCTGAAAGGATGTGGTCCACTGGAGAAGGGAATGGCAAACCATTTAATTATTCTTGCCTTGAGAACCTGATGAACAGAATGGAAAGGAAAAAATACATGACACAGAAAGATGAACTCCCCGTGTTGGTTGGTGTCCAATATGCTACTGGAGAAGAGTGTAGAAATAACTTCAGAAAGAATGAAGAGGCAAAACCAAAGCAAAAACAATGCCAAGTTGTGGGTGTGACTGGTGATGGAAGCAAAATCTGAAGCTATAAAGAACAATATTGCATAGGAATCTAGAATGTTAAGTACATGAATCAAGGCAAGTTGGAAGTGGTCAAACAGGAGATGACAAGAGTGAACATTGCCATTTTAGAAATCAGTGAACTAACATGGACTGGAATGGGTGAATTTAATTCAGATGACCATTATATCTACTACTGTGGGCAAGAATCCCNATCAGTCCTTCCAATGAATACTCAGTGTTGATATCCTTTAGGATTGACTGGCTTGATCTCTATGCTGTTCAAGGGACTCTCAAGGGTCTTTCACAAGACCACAGTGCAAAAACATCAATTCTTCGATGCTCAGCCTTCTTTATGTTTCAACACTCATATCCAATATGACTACTGGAAAAACCACAGATCTTTGTTGGTAAATACTCCAGAAATTAAATAACTCCAGAAAGTAAATACTACAGAAATAAAATATTCTAGAAATTAAACAACACACTTCTAAATGATGTGTTCAGCATCTAATTGGAGGTTAGAATATATTTCAAACTGAATTATAATAATAATATGCAACATAAGTGTAGAGATTCAGTTAAATTAGTGTTGAGTGGGACATTTGTAGCTTTTTGTTTTATTGAAATGTGGTTGATGTACAATGTTATTCTAGTTTCAGGTATACTACATAATGATATGATATTTGCATGTACTATGAAATGGTCCCCACTGTAAGTAATCGTCTGTCCTCACAAAACATTATTATAATATTGACTTTATGCTGTATATTGCACACATTTGGGCTTCCCTGGTGTCACAGGCAGTAAAGAAACTGAAATACAGGGGACCTGGGTTTGATCTCTGGGTTGGGAATATTCCCTGGAGGAGAAAATGGTAACCCACTCCAGTATTCTTGCCTGGAGAATCCCCATGGACAGAGAAGCCTGGTAGGCTACAGTCCATGGAGTTGCAAAAAGTCAGACTTGACTGAGTGACTGAGAACACATACAACACACACCTTTAACTTCCTTATTGAATGACTAGAGGCTTATACCTCTTAATGACCCTCCCTATTTTGCATACCACCTCATGCCTCTCCCCTCTGGCTACGACCTGTTTCTTCTCTGTATCTTTGAGTCTGTTTTCATTTCATTTTGTTTAGTTGTTTTTTTTTTTTTTTTATGATTCCACATATAAGTGAGGTCGTATGGTATTTATCTTTCTCTGCCTGACATATTTCACTCTAATAAAATACATTTTGGAACCACCCTTATAGTCACAAATAGCAAGATTTTGCTTTTTATGCTGAGTAATATTTCATTGTGTGTGTATGTATATAACCACTTGCTCATTAGTTGTTCATCTATTAATGGAGACGCACTGCTTCTATATTTCACCTATTATAAATAACACTGCAATGAGCATTGGTATGCATATATTTTTTTTTTTTTTTTTTTATGATTCCACATATAAGTGAGGTCGTATGGTATTTATCTTTCTCTGCCTGACATATTTCACTCTAATAAAATACATTTTGGAACCACCCTTATAGTCACAAATAGCAAGATTTTGCTTTTTATGCTGAGTAATATTTCATTGTGTGTGTATGTATATAACCACTTGCTCATTAGTTGTTCATCTATTAATGGAGACGCACTGCTTCTATATTTCACCTATTATAAATAACACTGCAATGAGCATTGGTATGCATATATTTTTTTTTTCAATTTAGTGTTTATGTTTTACCCAGGTAAGTAGCTAGAAATTGCTAGATCATATGGTAGTTCTATTTTGAAATATTTGAGGAGCCTTTGTACTGTTCTCTGCAGCAGCTGTACCAATTTACAACCCCATCAAGAGTGCAAAAGTGTTCCCTTGTATCCACATCCTCACCAATACTTGTTATCTGTTGTCTTTTTGATGTCAGCTGAACTGAATTGAGAGCCCTTGAACCCACCTCCTCCCCTCAAAATTAATGTCCTGAGGCATGTGAGTCACAGCAATGACTACTTAGCTCTTAAATTATTGAATGAAGGAGGCTCTGATCTTTAGGCCCTTTGACCATAAAAAAAAATATGTGCTATTTTCAATATGCTACGTTCAAACAAAAAACTTTGAGTGGTTTCACATCACCCATAAAATAAAGTGCTAACATCCTAGTCCTGCATTCAAATCTCTCTAGAATGAAACCCTTACCTTCCTCTCTGTCCATACCTCCCACGATCTTCTGCTACAGTGTATAAAGAATTCCAAGGCCTCTAGGGTTCCTCCACCTTCCTTTTTCATTCCTTACTTCCCTTGACTTCAATGTCCTCCTATCTTCTATTGGCTCAACTATGGGTTCCCTTCCAGCATAGCTCATTTCAGCCATTTCAGTCACTCCTAGTTTTAACAGTTTCATTCCACAGCAATCTCTTCTACTCTATAGTTTATAAACTCTACGGTTTATAGTTTGAACCACTCATTTTACACATACTATCTTGTACTGTTATTCTTTTTATGTGTATTTCCTCTTTCCCAAATAGATTATGAACACCCAACAACTAGAGGCCATGGCTTACAGTTAGCTATATCCCTAATGTATTATCCAATAGTGTTATACATGAGGAATATGATGATTTGAACTCTTATTCTGAAATGTGTACCTTATTTTATAATCAAAACTCATTTACTTATGGTCTTCAGAAGTACAGAGACAAATCCAACCAGAAGACCTGGGTCTGGATCTCTATTTCTGCCATTTACCTTGGGCATATTACAGATCTTTAAGTTCTTGTGTGAGAAAATGGATATTAACTATGATTAAATGGGATAATATAAACTGTTTTATAAATTATAGTGTCAGAAATATTTGATATCAGCAATAAGTATGACTAACAAAATGTGTGTGTCCTTACAAAAGATCTGAGATTCATTTACTTATTCAATTTAAAAGTTTCCTACTATTATTTCTATTATATAAGTTTCAGGTATACAGCATTATAGTTTAACATCTGTAAAATGGCTTTTATTTAGGTGAATCTGACAAACTTTCAGGCTATCTTCTTAAAGACATAAAAATTAAATTTAAAAAAATAAAAGGTAAGATAAATGAATGGTTTTCCAAATTCAAAATAACTCAATTGTCCTAGTATTATTATTTGTTATGAACACAGAGTAGCCAGATTCCTATGGCTGTTTCCTGCTATTTTATTCAGTTGGTCATTTCATAAATGTTTATAATCAATAAGTCATCGTGTTTTATTTCAAAAGATATAAAATATTGAGAGGAAAAAACACAATCCATACCTAAAAATACTACCTTAAGTAAATCTGAAACTTCAAAAAACATACTGTTCCTCTCACGAAAGAAAATAACCAACCAGTGTGCCTCTGTAGTTTGTCTTACTGACAGGTATGAAGATAAGCAAAAAAACTTAGATAAGGTGAATCACACCATAACTCAATAAGTGGTACCTTAAAGTGACCTATCTTGAGGTAGTAAATTTCTAATGTGACCAAATAAGCACACATTATTTTCCCTCAGCATTCATCAAATAGCCCTTTTCATATCTGTTATCATTTTCTACCCAGTTTTCATAACCTAACTTGAATAACTGATTAACATCTTACATGGAAGGTTGATGATCTAACCTATTATTAGCAATCACTTAATAAACGGATAATTAACATTGCACTAAACTCTTAAAAGTGTGTGGGGGGGTGTGTGTGTACGCACATGCATGTGTGTATCCATGTGCAAAATAGACTTTTCCAAAAGTCAGGCTCCTCTTTTAGCCAGCACAGCTGGGAGTCAGGTGTAATGACAAACTCTTTACTATATTGGAGTAACCGAAAAGGTCATCTTTGGAAATCTAACACTTTCAATGTCAGAAGCAGGGTGGGCCACTGAAGATAAAACACGGACTCCAGAAGTGTTCATAGTACAGAAAAAAAAATGCAAGTTGAACATACTAAGTATTATTCCATACTATAAAACAATGTACTTGAAAATGTATTTATTCTTTCACTTATTCACAAATATTCACTGTGTTTTTTTCTATGAGTCAGGCACCATCCCAAAAGTACCATCACCATGCATTCAAAAAGTTTACAATTGAGTAGGGCAGAAAGACACAACTATTTTTGTAAGAAAGCCATAAGTTATACAAACAATTATAGAGGAACAAATTTGAAAGTTCTAAGATAGGCGTGAAGAGTTGACTCATTGGAAAAGACTCTGATGCTGGGAGGGACTGGGGCTAGAAGGAGAAGGGGATGACAAAGGATGAGATGGCTGGATGGCATCAATGACTTGATGGACGAGTCTGGGTGAACTCCAGGAGTTGGTGATGGACAGGGAGACCTGGAGTGCTGCGATTCATGGGGTCACAATGATTTGGACATGACTGAGTGACTGAACTGAACTGAAGATAGGCAGAGGTTTCCAAACTTTTACTGATATTTTCAAATTAATCTGTGAATTTTTAATTTCCTTTATGATGAAACACTAAGATTTGATTTCTTATTCTGTTTTCTTTTTTTTTCTTAGGTATGTATTACTTTCAAAAGCTTAATTGTTAGTATCAGGTGGCTCTAAAGTAAATTTGCCAAAAGCGAAAACTAAAAGACTAGCTTGCTTTGAGCAAACTGATAAGAAATGACTGGGTTTCAAAATTAAGTTTTAATTTCAGAGTGGACTCAAACAACATATCTGAATTAAAACTCTAAAATTACCTTCAAAAATAGTCCTTCATAAGGCCCCACAACATCCTTAACAGGCTTCATCATACTTTTAACAATTTATCTAATATTTATAAATCTCAATGAAGGTAGAGACTGAGTTTGTTATGCATTACTGAGAGTGTGAGTATAGGCCGACTAGCATCGTCTCTAATACACAATGGTTCCTCAAAAAATATTAGTTCACTGGTATAAATTCTAAAATACTAATAGAGTTAATGACTTAAAAATATTTTAAATTTATGTAATATACTATATTGTTGATTAGCTTGGTTGCCAGGCTAGTTAACATTAAGAAAATAAAAATATTAGTGGGGAAAAGCAGTTTATGAAAGAGCAACATTAGCTTTCAATTTATATTATTTTATGATTAAAAATAATAAACATTGGAAAGCAGTTTTAAGGGTTAATAAGTTTTTAGAAAACGAAACTACAATTTTTCAGCTTTCACCAGCATTATGAAAGGGTCTCTGCCTATGACCTATGTAATGAAATGTTTGGAGACAATATAAAGCTTTCATTGTTGTACAAGAGTCAAGTATGGACTTCTGTCAACTTATGACAGTTTTTTTTCAGTGTTTCTTAATAGATTTGGAGCCTTTTAAATTCTTCATTGTTTTTTGATGTTGGTCAACTTGTAATAAAACCTGGACATTTTTTGCTAAAGGGGGTTTTACTGAATTAGTATAACTGAAAAATGGACAAAAATAAGTGAAATATAAAAACTTTTTAATGAAATGGTACAGGAAATCTTTCAGTTCACTGTTATTTTAACAATGTATTACTAATACATTGTCTGCAGTGACTTTAGGTGAATTGGTTAGAACTAGGCCAATGTCACTAGTGCAACTAGGTCAAAATGAGAATAGGATGAAAGTGAAAGTAAAGCGCTGCTTAATTATCTGGTGAATTGAGTAGGTAAAGATCATTAATCTAGAGCATAAACCCTTTCTTTGAATATTCACAAGGGTGAGAAGGAGAATTTGACTAACAAGTTCTGTGACATGACACACTTCCCCATTTCATTTTGCTAGAATTTGCTTAATCCTAGAAAGAATTAGATAGACTTTGATACATTAACAAAAAGTATTTTATCTGCACTTCTTTAAACCCCTTTCAGTTCAGTTCAGTCGCTCAGTCATGTACGACTCCTTGTGACATGATGGACTGCAGCATGCCAGGCCTCCTGGAGTTTACTCAAACCCATGTCCATTGAGTTGGTGATGCCATCCAACCATCTCATCCTCTGTCGTCCCCTTCTCCTCTTGTCTTCAATCTTAACCAGCATTAGAGTCTTTTCAAATGAGTCACTTCTTCGCATCAGGTGGCCAAAGTATTGGAGTTTCAGCTTCAGCATCAGTCCTTCCAATGAACGTTCAGGACTGATTTCCTTCAGGATTGACTGGTTGGATATCCTTGCAGGACAAGGGACTTTCAAGAGTCTTCAACACCACAGTTCGAAAGCATCAATTCTTCAGTGCTCAGCTTTCTTTATAGTCCAACTCACATCCATACATGACCACTGGAAGAACCATAGCCTTGACTAGACGGACCTTTGTTGGCAAAGTAACATCTCTGCTTTTGAATATGCTGTCTAGGTTGGTCATAACTTTTCTTCCAAGGAGTGTCTTTTTATTTCATGGCTGTTGTCTTCAATCTTAACCAGCATTAGAGTCTTTTCAAATGAGTCACTTCTTCGCATCAGGTGGCCAAAGTATTGGAGTTTCAGCTTCAGCATCAGTCCTTCCAATGAACGTTCAGGACTGATTTCCTTCAGGATTGACTGGTTGGATATCCTTGCAGGACAAGGGACTTTCAAGAGTCTTCAACACCACAGTTCGAAAGCATCAATTCTTCAGTGCTCAGCTTTCTTTATAGTCCAACTCACATCCATACATGACCACTGGAAGAACCATAGCCTTGACTAGACGGACCTTTGTTGGCAAAGTAACATCTCTGCTTTTGAATATGCTGTCTAGGTTGGTCATAACTTTTCTTCCAAGGAGTGTCTTTTTATTTCATGGCTGCAATCACCATCTGCAGTGATTTTGGAGCCCAGAAAAATAAAGTTTCCCATTGTTTCCACTGTTTCTCCATTTATTTGCCATGAAGAGATGGAACTGGATACCATGATCTTTATTTTCTGAATGTTGAGTTTTAAGCCAAAATTTTTCACTCTCCTCTTTCACTTTCATCAAGAGGGTCTTTAGTTCTTTTTTGCTTTCTGCCATAAGGATGGTGTCATCTGCATATCTGAGGTTATTGATATTTCCCCTGGCAATCTTGATTCCAGCTTGTGCTTCATCCAGCCTGGCATTTTGCATGATGTACTCTGCATATAAGTTAAATAAGCACGGTAACAATACACAGCCTTGACATACTCCTCTTCCTATTTGAAACCAGTCTGTTGTTACATGTCCAGTTCTAACTGTTGCTTCTTGACCTGCATACAGGTTTCTCAAGAGGCAGGTCGGGTGGTCTGGTATTCCCACCTCTTGAAGAATTTTCCACAGTTTTGTTGTGATCCACCAGTCAAAGGCTTTGGCATAGTCAATAAAGCAGAAACAGATGTTTTTCTGAAACTCTCCTGCTTTTTTGATGATCTAGTGGATGTTGCCAATTTGATCTCTGGCTCCTCTGCCTTTTCTAAAACCAGCTTGAACCTCTGGAAGTTCACAGTTCACATATTATTGAAGCCTTGGAGAATTCTGAGCATTACTTTGCTAGCATGAGAGATGAGTGTAATTGTGTGGTAGTTTTAGCATTCTTTGGCAAACCCCTTTAAACCCCCTTATGATAAGGTATAACTCTTTGGTGCCTCTTTGGTGTAACTTAGCCCATATGGAATAGTTTGATGAAGAGGCAAATATGAAGCTGAATTTCCAAGGTGTCCTTGAAAACTGTGGGATATTTTTTCAAAAGGGAGATTCTCAGATCCATGGTGCTAAACATGTTGTGCCAACTAGCTTTCAAACCAAATGTGATTAAAGCAATACTTTCACTAAAAAGGATTAAGCAAAAACATGTGCCAAATGGTCAAATAACTAAGATAACATTTATACTGAATTAATAAAATACTTCACAAGGATCCTAAACCTGACTCTGTTAATCACTGTCTTAATGACTTAGTGCAAATCATGTAACAATTCTGTGAAGGATTTTATTTTTATTCTATAAACTCAGGTGTGGAGAAACTAGACCAAACAGTTATTCCTGGCATTAAAAAATGTCCTGATTCTAAAATTTAAGTTACTATGCTTATTTTGTTAGAAAAACAGATGTGCTTTCAGACCTTTCTGAAGCGCTTCTAAGTTAGGTTTAGGTTAAGTGTTCTGCCCAAATGAGAAAATTTTTCTTTAGAAATTTCATTTCCAAACATCCATACATTCCTAAACATTTTACACTGTTTCATAATGCTTCTAGATTTTTAATTTTCCGATAAAAATAAAACAGTCCAAAATGCAGCACTAGGCTATTCAGGTATGAATTAAATCAACCCCCTTAAGATTATACAGTGGAGGTGACGAATAGATTCAAGGAATTAGACCTGAAGACATAGTACCTGAAGAACTATGGATAGAGATTCATAACACTGTACAAGAAGTGGTGAACAAAACCATTCCCAAGAAAAGAAATGCAAGAAGGCAAAGTGGTTATTTGAGGAGGCCTTACAAATAGCTGAGAAGAGAATAAAAAGGCAAAGGAGAAAGGAGAAAGATATACCCACCTGAATGCAGAGTTCCAGAGAACAGCAAGGAGAGATAAGAAAGCTTTCTTAAATGAACAATGTGAAGAAATAGAGGAAAACAATAGAATAGGAAAGACTAAAAATCTCTGAGAAAATCAGAGATATCAAGGGAACATTTCATGTAAGGATGAGCTCAATAAAGGACAGAAATGGTATGAACCTAACAGAAGCAGAAGAGATTAACAAGAGGTGCAAAAGTACACAAAAGAACTATATACAAAAGGTCTAATGACCCAGATAACCACGATGGTGTGGTCACTCACCTAGCGCCAGATGTCCTGGAGTACGAAGTCAAGAAACATTACTATGAACAAAGCTAGTGGAGGTGACACAATCCCAGCTGAGCTATTTCAAATCCTAAAAGATGATGCTGTTAAAGTACTGCACTTAATATGCCAGCAAATATGGAAACTCAGCAGTAGCCATAGGAATGGAAGAGTTCAGTGTTCATTCAAATCCCAAGGAAGGGCAATGCCAAGCAATGTTCAAACTACCGTACAATTGCACTCATTTCACATGTTAGCAAGCTGATGCTCAAAATCCTTCAAGCTAGGCTTCAGATGTACATGAAACGAGAACTTCTAGATGTACAAGTTGGATGTAGAAAAAGCAGAGGAATCAGAGATCAGTTGTCAATATCCACTACATCATAGAGAAAGCAAGAGAATTCCAGAAAAACATCTACTTCTGCTTCATAAAACGCTAAAGTCTTTGATTGTGGGGATCACAGAAAATTGTGGAAAATCTGAAAGAGATGGGAATACTAGATCACCTTACTGGTCTCCTTACAAATCTGTATGCAGGTCAGGAAGAAAGTTAGAACTGACATAGAACAACGGACTGGTTCAAAATTAGAAAAAGAGTATATCAAGCCTGGTTATTTTCACTCTGGTTATTTAACTTAAATGCAGAATACATCATGTGAATTTCCAGGGAGGATGAATCACAAGGAGGAATCAAGATTGCTAGGAGAAATATCAACAACCTCAGATATGCAAATGATATCACTCTAATGGCAGTAAGTGAAAAGGAACTAAAGAACCTCTTGAGGAGGTTGAAAGAGGAGAGTGAAAAAGCTGGTTTAACACTCAACATTCAAAACACTAAGTTCATGGCATCTGGTCCCATCATTTCATGGCAAGCAGATGGGGAAACAATGGAAACAATGATAGACTTTATTTTCTTGGGCTCCAAAATCACTGCAGACAGAGACTGTAGCAGTGAAACTAACAGACACTTGCTCCTTGGTAGAAAGGCTATGACAAACCTAGACAGTGTATTAAAAAGCAGAGACATTACTTTCCTGACAAAGGTCTATATTACCAAAGCTGTTTTTCCAGTAGTCATGTACAGATGTGAGAGCCGGATCATAAAAGAGCCTGACTGCTGAAGGATTGATACTTTCGAATTGCAGTGCTAGAGAAGACTCTTGAGGGTCCCTTGGACTGCAAGGAGATAAAATCAGTCAGTCCTAAAGGAAATCACTCCTGATTATTCATTGGAAGGACTGATGTTGAAGCTGAACATCCAATACTTTGGCCATCTGATGCAAAGAACCAACTCATTGGAAAATACCCTAATGGTAGGAATGATCGAAGGCAAAAGGAGAAGTGGGTGACAGAGGACGAGATTGTTGGATGGCATCATCGACACAAAAGACATGAGTCTGAACAAATTCTGGGATATAGTGAAGGACAGAGAAGCCTGGCATGGTGCAGTCCATGGGGTAACAAAGAGTTAGACATGACTTAGCAACTGAACAACAAAAACAACAACAATCACCAAAGTACAGAAGAGTAATTAAGGTCATAGACAGAGAAAAATAAAGTAGGGAAAAACTGTTTATCACACTAAAGAGTGTAGATAAACTGGTATTGAATTTTATTTTAAAGACAGTGCATAAAGCAAATAATCACAGTTAAGCAAAATTACCCTTGAACATTCCTTAAACTGCCCATTAAGTTCAATAATACATAGTATATATAACTGTGTATAGCTGACTCATGGAAAAGTCCCTGATGCTAGGAAAGACTGAGGGCAGGAGAAGAGGTCATCAGAAGATGGGATGGTTAGACAGGATCACTGATGCAATGGACATGAACTTGGGCAAACTTTAGGATATGGTGAGGGACAGAGGGGCATGGCATGCTGTAGTCCATGGGGTCACAAAGAATCAGACATGACTGGGTTACTGAACAGCAACATGATAATATTCATGCAGAGCTATTAAAGAATACCATAGTATACAGTTTCATAGAGAAATTAAATTCAGAAAGAAAATTACCCAAGATTTTCAGTAATGGAAACAAATTATCAATTTTATGAATAGAATTATGAATTTCATTGAATACGTATAATGAATGGAATTATGAATGGAAAGATTCAACTTTTTTGTTCTAGTTTAACCTTAATCTTCTATGAAATATATATCAATTCCACTGACCTTTCCTTAGTTAGATTTCTTTACGATTCCAAATTAATTTTTCACTGTTTTCTTTCCTGGGTCACATCATCACTTTATTTGCTTGCCTACCTAAATAATGATGACCGTTTGTTTCTTTGTCAGTAGTTAAAGACTTTAAAGTTAGTCATACTTGTTCCTAGATTTTTCACAATGGTATTTATTCTTACTAGGCTTAAATACATCCACATCTGTAGACATACACAGTTGGCAGAACTATTTAAAAATGTTAACTTTTTTTGTTTTTAAACCTAAATTTACCTAGAAAATTTAATTAAATAAGGTTAAATTAAGGATTTATATGATGCCACATCACTTTAATTAAAAAATTCAGTTCAGTTCAGTTCAGTCGCTCAGTCGTGTCCGACTCTTTGCGAGCCCATGAATCGCAGCACGCCAGGCCTCCCTGTCCATCACCAACTCCCGGAGTTCACTCAGACTCACGTCCATTGAGTCCGTGATGCCATCCAGCCTCTCATCCTCGGTCGTCCCCTTCTCCTCCTGCCCCCAATCCCTCCCAGCATCAGGGTNTTCAGTTCAGTTCAGTCGCGCAGTCGTGTCCGACTCTTTGCGACCCCATGAATCGGAGCACGCCAGGCCTCCCTGTCCGTCACCAACTCCCGGAGTTCACTCAGACTCACGTCCATTGAGTCTGTGATGCCATCCAGCATCTCATCCTCGGTCGTCCCCTTCTCCTCCTGCCCCCAATCCCTCCCAGCATCAGGGTCTTTTCCAATGAGTCAACTCTTCGCATGAGGTGGCCAAAGTACTGGAGCTTCAGTTTTAGCATCATTCCTTCCAAAGAAATCCCAGGGTTGATCTCCTTCAGAATGGACTGGTTGGATCTCCTTGTAGTCCAAGGGACTCTCAAGAGTCTTCTCCAACATCACAGTTCAAAAGCATCAATTCTTCGGTGCTCAGCCTTCTTCACAGTCCAACTCTCACATCCATACATGACCACAGGAAAAACCATAGCCTTGACTAGACGGACCTTAGTCGGCAAAGTAGTGTCTCTGCTTTTGAATATACTGTCTAGGTTGGTCATAACTTTTCTTCCAAGGAGTAAGGATCTTTTAATTTCATGGCTGCAGTCACCATCTGCAGTGATTTTGGAGCCCCCAAAAATAAAGTCTGACAATGTTTCTACTATTTCCCCATCTATTTCCCATGAAGTGATGGGACCAGATGGCATGATCTTTGTTTTCCGCTTTATTGACTATGCCAAAGCCTCTTTTATAACAGCACCAATTCCATTCATGAGAGCTCTACTCTCATGAGCTAAGCACCTCCCAAAGGTCCCACCTTCCAATGCCGTCACCTTGGACATTAGGGTTTCAAAATATAAATTTTGAAGGTACACAGACATCCAGACCATAACAATGCATTATTGTATACTCACATATTTAACTACTGGTATATTCGGGTTATAGATACATTCATTTTTTGTATTTGTCTTATGTTCTTTATTCTGTTTTTTCTCCTTTTTTGACTCTCATGAATAAAATATTTAAAGTTTAAAAAATTTCCCTCTTATTATCAGTTTCCCTCTCAATGCTATTCCTTTAGTGATTATTCTTAAAATTAACACAGATATCCTTGACTAAGTAGATAAACTACAAATTGATGCTTTTACCTCTGTCCAGTCAGTAAAAGGTCTGTAGAATACTTTATCCTACTTAACCTCTTTCCCTTTGTGCTATGGTTATCATTTTATTTCTCCATATATTTTAAGCCTACAATATTATTGTTTTCTAAAGTTAACAATCATTAGAATATAACCACATAGTTACCTTCTCTTGCTCTACATTCTGTCCTGTATTTCTGTGCTTACATCTGGAACCTTTGTACTTTTGCCTGAATAACTCACTTGAATATTTAGTGTGGATCTTTTGGAATAAGGTTTCAGAGTTCTTATTTGCCTGAAAATATCTTTGTTTTAATTTCAAATTTGAAGGCTCTTTTGCCAGGTATGTAGTGCCAAACTGGAATTTATTTTTTTCTGCACTTTAATTCCTTGGCTTCTTTTTTTCTGTTGACAACTCTTATGGTGGTGATATTATGGTGAAGTCGCTCAGTCGTGTCCGACTCTTTGCGACCCCGTGGACTGTATCCTACTAGGCTTCTCCATCCATGGGATTCTCCAGGCAAGAATACCGGAGTGGATTGCCATTTCCTTCTCCAGGGGATCTTCCCAACCCAGGGATCGAACCCAGGTCTCCCGCATTGGAGGCAGATGCTTTAACCTCTGAGCCACCAGGGAAGCTTGTTCTCTAAAGGAGGTGTGTCTGTCTTCTCTGATTGCTTTTAAGATATTCTCTTTAGCTTTAAATAGCTTAGCCCAGAGTATTTAAGTGTGATTTTTTTTTTTTTTTGGGTGGGAGTGGATATTTACCTCACTTGTGTTTAAATAGTTTCTATAATCTGTGACTTGAGATCTTTGATCAGTTTTTGAAAATTCTCATTCAGTTTTAGAATATTTTTAAAAAAGATTGTGTACATTATGTAAAAAAATTGTAAAGGCTCTGGATAATGTTATCCTATTCCAAATATGAGTTATTTTTTCCTTTTTTTAAAAATTGAAGATAGAATGGCCATCTTGATTCAGTCACTAAGGAAGATGATTCGAAGCTGAATTAAAGTTTCTGTGAGGGCTGGTCTATGTTTTGTTTTGCTTTACCACAAAAGCATAGACTTTGGGGAGTCTGAACTGAAACCTGAGGTATTTATCAGGTCATCTCTTCTTTGGTGGAGCTCAAATTAAAATGTGTTGTTTTTTTTTTTTTTTTTCTGGCTGTTCTGAGTCTTCATTGCAGCTTGTGGGCTTAGTTGCCCCATGGCATACGAGATCTTAGTTCCCAGACCAGGGACTGAACCCTCAGACCCTACATTGGAAGACAGATTCTTAACCACTGGACCACCAGGGAAGTCCCCTCGAATTTCCCCTGGTGGCTCAGGTGGTAAAGCATCTGCCTGCAATACTGGAGATCCAGGTTCGATCCCCAGGTTGGGAAGATCTCCTGGAGAAGGAAATGGCAACCCACTCCAGTATTCCTGCTTGGAGAATCCCAGGGACGGAGGAGCCTGGTAGGCTACAGTCCATGAGGTCGCAAAGAGTCGGACACAACGGAGCCACTTCAGTTCACTTCACAGCACCAAAAGACAGCCAGCCACATAGCTCACTTATAATATAGGAATTAGCAAATTGGCAGGAAATTTTTAACTCACTTTGTTGTGATTCCTTTTTCTGCTGGATCCTGCTCCTTCTAATTCCTGGCTATCATAAGTGTCAGTTTTTATCTTCTAACCCTATGTAATTGACACAATCTCTGAACCACTGTTTTCTTCTTGACTGCCTAGCCCTGAGCCTTTGAGGAAAGAAATGGTAATAGGAGGTGTCATGGTCAGTCTAGTGCATCTGCTTTCTCTCAAGGATTAGCTCTCAAGTTCTGGCAGTCTTGATTGCTCTCCAGTGCCTTAGAAAATGACTTTTTTGGATAGCTTATTGAGATTTTCTAGTTATTACTAGCATATGAGTGTTTGTCTTATATAAGCTACTCTGGCAGAAGTTTCTGATCTCCTTTTCCAATTGTTCTATTCTGTTGTGGATGACTTAAAACTGTTTTAAAATGACACTTTGATTCATTACAATAGTTGGTGGACCTCTAGCTGATTCATTTATAATAATGTATACATTAGAAAGAGCAAAACATATCAATGAGTAATGCTGTTGAAATTAGTGTGGTTAGATAACTATACCTGATTCCTGCAGTTAGATATTTAAATCACACTAGAATTACTTGTATTACTCCATTTCCCTGAAAAAAGGATGAAACTATCAATGGAAAACATACTTGTAGATTTTATAATGTCATTAAAACTCAGCAGTGAGGAAGATTAACTTGTAAAACATTTCTCCGTTGATTTAACTTTTTTGGTCAGAGAATTATTAAAAAAAAAAATCCCTAACTTTTATTGCTCTGCTGGCTATTAGCGTTTCTTTATGTCCTGAATTTACTGAATCAAGAAAACCTTATCTAGGAGTCAGGTCAGACTTTACCTATGCTAAATACTCTCTATCCAATAACTCTATAATCTTGCCAGTGTGAATTTTATAAAAATTATGAGACAATGTGACTTAGTGGAAAAGAACATAGACTAGGAGTTCAGATATGCAGTTTCTAGTTTATTGACTATGCCAAAGCCTTTGACTGTGTGGGTCACAATAAACTGTGAAAAATTCTGAAAGAAATGGGAATACCAGACCATCTGACCTGCCTCTTGAGAAATCTGTATGCAGGTCAGGAAGCAACAGTTAGAACTGGACATGGAACAACAGACTGGTTCCAAATAGGAAAAGGAGTATGTCAAGGTTATATATTGTCACCCTGCTTATTTAACTAATATGTAGAGTACATCATGAGAAACACTGGACTGGAAGAAACACAGCTGGAATCAAGATTGCCGGGAGAAATATCAATAACCTCAGATATGCAGATGACACCTCCATTATGGCAGAAAGTGAAGAGGAACTAAAGAGCCTCTTGATGAAAGTGAAAGAGGAGAGTGAAAAAGTTGACTTAAAACTTAACATTCAGAAAACTAAGATCATGGCATCTGGTCCCATCACTTCATGGCAAATAGATGGGGAAATAGTGGAAACAGTGTCAGACTTTATTTTGGGGGGCTCCAAAATCACTGCAGATGGTGATTGCAGCCATGAAATTAAAAGACGCTTACTCCTTGGAAGGAAAGTTATGCCAACCTAGACAGCGTATTAAAAAGCTACTGCCTTACCATATTGAAAAGACTACTTTGCCAACAAAGGTCTGTCTAGTCAAGGCTATGGTTTTTCCAGTGGTCATATATGGATGTGACAGTTGGACTACAAATAAAGCTGAGCACTGAAGAATTGATGCTTTTGAACTGTGGTGTTGGAGAAGACTCTTTAGAGTTCTTGGACTGTAAGGAGATCCAACCAGTCCATCCTAAAGAAAATCAGTCCTGAATATTCATTGGAAGGATTGATGCTGAAGCTGCTAATACTTTGGCTACCTGATGCAAAGAACTGACTCATTTGAGAAGACCCTGATGCTGGGAAAGATTGAAGGCAGGAGGAGAAGTGGACGACAGAGGATGAGATGGCTGGATGGCATCACGAACTCAATGGACATGAGTTTGAGTAAACTCTGGGAGTTGGTGATGGACAGGGAGGCCTACCATACTGCGGTCCAGGGGGCGCAAAGAGTTGGACACGACTGAGCAACTGAACTGAAGAGTCTTGCTCTGCTAGTGACTGTGATTTGGATCCTATAGACTTCTTTGGGCCTCTGTTTCCTTATCTGTAAAATAACAGTTAGAGTAGTCAGTGGCTGTGGCAGATTGTATTTTCCAAAGATGGCTTCACACATCACTATAACTGATCACACATATTCTTACAAAGTAATTGAAATTCTGCTTGCTGAGCGGTGAGGTCTATGTTGTCCTTTCCGCACTCCATCACTTTAATCTGGGGAGGAACTTGTAACTATTCCAACCAATAGGCTATGGTAGAACTGAGGCTATGTTACTTCTGAGGCAAGATCATAAGAAAATAGCGCTTTACTTGACCTTTCTTTCTTTTTGTAATATTGTAAAATTCACTGTTTGTCTGAAATGGTTTTTTTTTATTGAAAATTTTTTAAATTAATTTATTTTACTTTAAATATTGTATTGGTTTTGCCATACATTGACTTGAATCCACCATGAGTGTACATGTGTTCCCCATCCTGAACCCCCCTCCCACCTCCCTCCCCATCCCATCCCTCTGGGTCATCCCAGTGCACCAGCCCCAAGCACCCTGTATCCTGCATCAAACCTGGACTGGCGATTCGTTTCACATATGATATTTTACATGTTTCAATGCCATTCTCCCATATCATCCTGCCCTTGCCCTCTCCCACAGAGTCTTAAAGACTGTTCTATACATCTTTGTCTCTTTTGCTGTCTCGCATACAAGGTTATTGTTACTATCTTTCTAAATTCCATATATATGCGTTAGTATACTGTATTGGTGTTTTTCTTTCTGGCTTACTTCACTCTGTATAATAGGCTCCAGTTTCATCTACCTCATTAGAACTGATTCAAATGTATTCTTTTTAATGGCTGAGTAATACTCCATTGTGTATATGTACCACAGCTTTCTTATCCATTCATCTGCTGATGGACATCTAGGTTGCTTCCATGTCCTGGCTATTATAAAGAGTGCTACGATGAACATTGGGGTACACGTGTCTCTTTTGATTCTGGTTTCCTTGGTGTGTATGCCCAGCAGTGGGATTGTTCATACATCAACATGAATCTGCCACGGGTGTACATGTGTTCCCCATCCTGAACCCCCTCTCACCTTCCTCCCCATACCATCCCTCTGGGTCATCCCAGTGCACCAGCCCCAAGCACCCTGTATCCTGCATCAAACCTGGACTGGCGATTCGTTTCACATATGATATTTTACATGTTTCAATGCCATTCTCCCATATCATCCTGCCCTTGCCCTCTCCCACAGAGTCTTAAAGACTGTTCTATACATCTTTGTCTCTTTTGCTGTCTCGCATACAAGGTTATTGTTACTATCTTTCTAAATTCCATATATATGCGTTAGTATACTGTATTGGTGTTTTTCTTTCTGGCTTACTTCACTCTGTATAATAGGCTCCAGTTTCATCTACCTCATTAGAACTGATTCAAATGTATTCTTTTTAATGGCTGAGTAATACTCCATTGTGTATATGTACCACAGCTTTCTTATCCATTCATCTGCTGATGGACATCTAGGTTGCTTCCATGTCCTGGCTATTATAAAGAGTGCTACGATGAACATTGGGGTACACGTGTCTCTTTTGATTCTGGTTTCCTTGGTGTGTATGCCCAGCAGTGGGATTGTTGGGTCATATGGCAGTTCTATTTCCAGTTTTTTAAGGAATCTCCACACTGTTCTCCATAGTGGCTATACTAGTTTGCATTCCCACCAACAGTGTAAGAGGGTTCCCTTTTCACCACACCCTCTCCAGATTTATTGCTTGTAGACTTTTGGATCGCAGCCATTCTTACTGGCATGAAATGATACCTCACTGAGGTTTTGATTTGCATTTCTCTGATAATGAGTGATGTTGAGCACCTTTTCATGTGTTTGTTAGCCATCTGTATGTCTTTTTTTGGAGAAATGTGTATTTAGTTCTTTGGCCCACTTTTTGATTGGGTCTTTTATTTTTCTGGAATTGAGCTGCAGGAGTTGCTTATATATTTTTGAGATTAATTCTTTGTCTGTTGCTTCGTTTGCTATTATTTTCTCCCATTCCAAAGGCTGTCTTTTCACCTTGCTTGTAGTTTCCTTTGTTGCGCAGAAGCTTTTAATTTTAATTAGGTCCCATTTGTTTATTTTTGCTTTTGTTTCCAATATTCTGGGAGGTGAGTCATAGAGAATCTTGCTGTGGTTTATGTCAGAGAGTGTTTGCCTATGTTTTCCTCTAGGAGTTTAATAGTTTCTGGTCTTACATTAAAATTTCTAATCCATTTTGAATTTATTTTTGTGTATGGTGTTAGAAAGTGTTCTAGTTTCATTTTTTTTTTTTTACAAGTGGTTGACCAGTTTTCCCAGCACCACTTGTTAAAGAGATTGTCTTTTCTCTATTTTATATTCTTGCCTGCTCTGTCAAAGATAAGGTGTCCATAGGTGTGTGGATTTATCTCTGGGCTTTCTATTTTGTTCCATTGATCTATATTTCTGTCTTTGTGCCAGTACCATACTGTGTTGATGACTGGCTTTGTAGTAGAGCCTGAAGTCAGGCAGGTTGATTGCTCCAGTTCCATTCTTCCTTCTCAAGATTGTTTTGGCTACTCAAGGTTTTTTGTATTTCCATACAAATTGTGAAATTATTTGCTCTAGTTCTCTGAAAAAGATTGTTGGTAGCTTGATAGGGGTTGCACTGGATCTGTAGATTGCTTTGGGTAGTATACTCATTTTCACTATATTGATTCCTCTGATCCATGAACATGGTATATTTATTCATCCATTTGTGTCCTCTTTGATATCTTTCACCAGTGACCTTTCTTTCTTGGGAGATACTTGCTGCAACTTGGAACTCAACAACACTGTTGTGAGGAATGCTGAATCAGCCCTTTGAGAGAGATCAGATGGAGAGACATCCGAGTGCAGGGAAACTATTTTTCCTCTTTCAGGTTCATCCTTTGGCTCACCTTCAGAGGTAACTGATCTCTCCAGTTCATGGGTCTTCTGTTGAACTGACTGGCTTCTTATTGCCTTTCCTTACTGTAGGTACTTAGTTTCTAACTTTCTCTGGTCCTCTGGATTCAGGGTCATCCATCCTTCTCCTTTCAGATTCAAAAATTTTGTTTTTATCTCTCATTTGCTATTGTCTTCTCTCCTGTATTTTTATCCTTGGGGCTTCATGACTTTTTATTTTTCTTATTTTATTTAATAGTGTTGAGAAAGAAGCAGAGGTGAATGCTTGTATCTACCCTCCATGTTTAATTGAGGTGTCCTCTTTCTTTTTCTAAATTTTCTATTAAAACTCCATTTTCTTTTTTGACCTTTTGCATAATCTTTGAAAATTCTGACTATAAAAGCTACTAAAACTTACTGCAGGGCCAGGTATTTGCTATAGTGTTGCAAGTGAAATACCTTATTGGATGCTTTGTTTTAGTAACCCATGGAGAAAAGAGTGGGAATTAAAAGATAATCTCCCATACATATAATATCTGTTGATTTACTTTTATTTTAAAATAATTGACTATTTTTTAAAGTAGTTTTAGGTTTACAGAAAAATTGAATGGAAAGATCAGAGTTTTCTTTTTTTTTTTTAAACAAAGGTGCAAAGGTAATGCAATGGAGAAAGGATATTCTTTTCAACAAACCACACTGAAATAACTGGATACTCGTATACAAATAAGCAAAAAACAGAAAACCCTTTTATTCATACCTTGTACCATAAACAAATATGAATTCAAAATGGATCATAAACCTGAATATAAAACCTAATCTATAAGATGTATAGAAGAAAATAGGTATGATCTTGAGTTAAACAGAGGTTTCTTAGATAAAGCACCAGAAATAAAATTGGTAAGTTGGTCCTCATCAAAATTAAGAATTTCTGCTCTTCGAGAGATGCTATGCAGAGAATGAAAAGGCAAGCCACAATCTGGGTGAAAATATTTGCAAACCACATATCTGATGAAGGACTTGTATTCAGAATAGTCTAAGAGGTCTCAAAATGCAACAGTAAAGAAATGAAGAACTCCGTTTTTAAAAGTGGGTAAAATATCTAAACACATTTCATGGAAGAAGATAAATGATGACAAAGAAGTACATGAAAAAATCCTCACCATCTTCACTTGTTAGGGAAATGCAAATAAAAACTGCAAAGGAATACTCCCACATGTTTATTAGAATGTAAGACATTAAAATGATTGACCATACCAAGTGTTGGTGAGGATATAGAGGAAATTTTCACATGTTGCTGGTGGGAATGTAAAATCAATAAACATTTTGGAAAGCAGAAAACATACACATACCCTATGCCACAGTCATTCCATTCCTAGGTATTTATTTAATAAAAAACGAAAGCATATGTTCATACAAAAACTTATACACAAGTGTTCTGTTGCTGCTACTGCTGCTAAGTCACTTCAGTCGTGTCTGACTCTGTGTGACCCCATAGACAGCAGCCCACCAGGCTCCCCCGTCCCCAGGACTCTCCAGGCAAGAACATTGGAGTGGGTTGCCATTTCCTTCTCCAATGCATGAAAGTGAAAAGTAAAAGTGAAGTCACTCAGTCGTGTCTGACTCTTAGCGACCCCATGGACTGCAGCCTACCAGGCTCCTCCATCCATGGGATTTTTTCAGGCAAGAGTACTGGAGTGGGGTGCCATTGCCTTCTCTGACACAAGTATTCAGGGCAGCCTTATTTGCAGCAACCTTAAGCATTGGTAAACAGCCCAAATGTCCACTGTCAGGTGAACAGATGAACTGTTCACTGTTGTATGTCAAAACAATGGAATACCACTTAGCAATAAACAGAAGTTAACCACTGTTACGTGACCACCATGTGGCAGCTAGTTTTTTGAGGAACCTCCATACTGTTCTCCATAGTGGCTGTACTCACTTCCCTTCCCACCAATAGTGTAGGAGGGTTCCTTTTCTCCACCCTGTCCAGCATTTGTTATTTGTAGACTTTAATGATGGCCATTCTGACTGGTGTGAGGTGGTACCTCACTGTAGTTTTGATTTGCATTTCTCTCATAATTAGCAATGTTTAGCATATTTTCATGTGCCTGTTGGCCATTGAGGTGCATGTATCTTTTTGAACTAGTGTTTTCTTTGAATATTTAATCAGGAATGGAATTGCTGGCTCATATGGTCATTCTATTTTTAGATTTTTTATTTTTTTGAGAAATCTCCATACTATTTTCCACAGTGCCTGCATCAGTCTACATTCCCACTAACAGTGTACAAGCATCCCCTTTTAGGGCTTTTAAGGGGAAAAAAGTATGCAAAGTTAATGAGAAATTCTGTCTCTGAAGAGTTAAAAGTTGTCATTAGAAAATGCTCCACTAACTTGAAGTGTTTCTTGCCTGTTCTCATTTGGAAATATAGAATGATGACTAACAACTACTCAATATGCACGCCAAATTGAAGTTGATTAACCTCTGACCTTTATACATCATTTAATGAGGCAGCATGCACACTGGCATGAAGAAGGCTCTGTCAAAATGCTGAATTTCAGTTAATTCCTTTTCTGGAGCTCTTTGTTTTGCTCCCAGCCCACCTAATTTGACTCTTGTCATGCTCCATACGAGGCTGGGGGCTTTATATGAATCCCAATCAGTCACAGTTATTGGCAGAAGCAGCGTGGTGGGGAATGATAGTGTCGTGGAGTCTCATGTATAAAAAGATGTATGTGATCAACAGAAAATAAAATATCCTTTTGTCTCTGGTGAGTCCAATTTAGCAATTATTATGGCATTTGAAGAAAATGTCAGTGTAGTCATTTTGTTTAGATTATCTCGTGTCTTGATGAGCTACGAAAAGAGAATGAATGCTGAGATGGGTGGTGTGTGATAGAGAGCTGGCTGAATTTTCTGTCTTGTACACAAAGACTGAAAACAAATTGCCCACAGATTGAAATAATTTCCACGGGGTCACAGATGTCAACAACATCTTTCAGAATTGGTTTTCTTTTTAAAACTAGAAATTTCTTTCATGATGTTGTCCAGCTATGAAAACGAGCTTCATGTGAAACACATTTAGAGTCTTTGAAGGCCAACTTGAAGCTCTTGGTGATGTCATCCTTTTATATTATTTATCACTTTTATCCTCGTGATCATCAGTGTCATCATTAAATATTTATTGATTGTCATGTGCAGGTATTTTTTAAAAACCACTGAAACTATACATTTAAAACAATGTGAAAATGAAAGACTTCCTTTGTATAGTTTCATTTTAATTATGTGACAGGTCTGTATATGATGAAATATCTGTAACTCTCCCATAAACAATGGAAACATTTTAAAAAATTAGCTTTAAAAGCAACTTTGTGCCGCAGTTAGTGTCTTTTGACTATTAGCATGAGGTTAAAGTAAATACTTCTAGAATCTTCCTATCTTTATAAAGTTGCCTAAGGGACTAGAAAGACTCTTCAAATGGAGGCAATAATATGGGCCTTAGTTTCATAGAATACTACTTATCGTCTGGGAGAGGCCGTGGTATCACAGCCTCTGAATGATATTATTCATTCATATGACTGAGATAAAAGTATAAACCTTTAGAGGGAAAACACCATCTAAAATGTGCTTCACATCTCTTAGCCTAGGTGCATCCATCTTAGGCATTTTTTGTTTTGTGCTCGTGCCCCATTGTTTCTGACTCTTTGTGACCCCATTGACTGTGGCCCGCCAGGCTCTTCTGTCCCCGGGATTCTCCAGGCAAGAATACTGGAATGGGTTGCTATGCCCTCCTCCAGGGGATCTTCCCAACCCAGGCATCAAACCCGCATGCTCTGTGTCTGCTGTGATGCAGGTGGATTCTTTACCTGCTGAGCTGTTGGAGAATACTTATTGAGCAGCTACTATCTAGGAAGAGATACAGATAAGAAGCAGTTAGTTTGGTGAGACTATGACAGTATAGATGTATGATCTAGGTATTGTAAGAGGCACAGACCAGGCTCCTAGCTTCATGTTGGGGGTCCTGATGGTGCTCAGAAAAGGCTTTCTGGAGCAAGTGATAACCTCAACTAAGATCTAAAAGTTAACAAGGCAGAGGGAGTAAGGAGGTCGAGAGAGGTTGTGGAGAGGCCAGTACCCATGAACGCTCAGAGGAGAGAGGGTGAGCTTGGCACTTTCTTAGAGTTGAATGTGGTTCAGTCTGGCAGGAGTACAGACTGAACTGAGGAGTGGTGAGGCATGTGGCTGGGAAGTGAGCAAGGGCCAGAGCAAGGCCGAGTATACAAGGCCAGGGGACTAGACTACAAAGTGTTGGGTTGTCCAAAAAGTTCATTCCAGTTTGTCTATACATATAACAGCTTAAGGGAAACCCAAACAAACTTTTGGCCAACCTGATAGTTTAAGTGGGAAATTTCACTTGTTTACAATTTCACTTTAGAAAAGACTTAATATATTTGATGAGAAGGAAAATACTTGAATTTGAAAACAAATTATTATAAACTGTTATAGTGAATATTTGTTTAATATATGAATGTGACTAAATATACTGCAATTTAGCCCTTTCTAGAAATATGTTTTGCATAGTTTTTATTTCATTGTAATATGCCATAGTCATATATGAATATATTATTTAGAATTTAAAACCACACATAGTAGCCTACTTCCCTTGGAAGTAGGGAGACAGAAATCTCTTCCATTTCATTCAGTTCAGTTGCTCAGTTTCCAGCTCTTTGCAACCCCATGGACTGCAGCATGCCAGGCTTCCCTGTCCATCACCAACTCCTGGATCTTGCTCAAGCTCATGTCTGTCCAGTCGGTGATGCCATCCAACCATCATGTCCTCTGTCATCCCTTTCTACTCCTACCCCCAATCCCTCCCAGTATCAAGGTCTTTTAAAATGAGTCAGTTCTTCTCATCAGGTGGCCAAAGTATTGGAATTTCAGCTTCAGCATCAGTCCTTCCAATGAATATTCAGGGCTGATTTGCTATAGGATTGACTAGTTGGATCTCCTTGCAGTCCAAGGGACTCTCAAGAGTCTTCTCCAACACCACAGTTCAAAAGCATCAATTCTTCAGTGCTCAGCTTTCTTTATAGTCCAACTCTCACATCCATGCGTGACTAGTGGAAAAACCATAGCTTTGACTAGATGGGCCTGTGTTGGCAAAGTAATGTCTCTGTTTTTCAGTAGGCTGTCTAGGTTGGTCATAGCTTTTCTTCCAAGGAGCAAGTGTCTTTTAATTTCATGGCTGCAGTCACCATCTGCAGTGATTTTGGAGCCCAGGAAAATAGTCTGTCTCCGTTTCCATTGTTACTCCATCTATATTTGCCATGAAGTGATGGGACCAGATGCTATGATCTTAGTTTTCTGAATGTTGAGTTTTAAGCCAACTTTTTCATGCTCCTCTTCACTTTTATCAGGAGATGCTTTAGTTCTTCTTCGCTTTCTGCCACAAGAGTGGTGTCATCTGTGTATCTTGAGGTTATTGATATTTCTCCCAGCAATCTTGATTCCAGCTTGTGCTTCATCCAACCCAGCATTTTGCATGAGGTACTCTGCATGTAAGTTAAATAAGTAGAGTGACAAGATACAGCCATGATGTACTCCTTTCCCAATTTGGAACCAGTCTGTTGTTCCCTGTCCAGTTCTAACTGTTGTTTCTTGACCTGCATATAGATTTCTCAAGAGGCAGGTCAGGTGGTCTGGTATTCCCATCTCTTGAAGAATTTTCCAGTTTGTTGTGATCCACACAAAGACTTTGATGTAGTCAATAATGCAGATGCAGATGTTTTTCTGGAACTCTCTCTTTTTTTCAATGATCCAGCGGATATTGATAGTTTGATACTGGTTCCTTTGCCTTTTCTAAAACCAACTTGAACAGCTGGAAGTTCATGGTTCATGTACTGTTGAAGCCAGGCTTGGAAAATTTTGAGCATTACTTTGCTAGCACCTGAGATGAGTGCAATAATGCAGTATTTCATTAAACCGAGGGAAAATAATTTTCATGCATCAACCATTTATAGTGTTCTCACAAACATAGGTTCCATGAAAACCAGCTACAATGGAAATAGAAATGAGGACAGAATCCTGTAATATTTACTTATCCTGTGAGTTGGGTTTGTATTAATTAGGAACTTAATTAGGAAAACGATGCATTTGGGAAGTGGAAATTAGAGCAAGAAATAGCTGCATTTTTAGGTCAAGTTTTCCACATAGTTCTGGAAAACAAAGCTGTAACCAATACATGAAGTAGCATCAGAAGGTTGAATGAACTCCCTGCCCTCGTGAAGCAAATGGTCAGTCTGACCAACTAGAAAGTGAGGTGCAGAGGTGTTGGAGTGTTCTTACAGCCAGTGTGAAACTTCTCGATGCCTGAGGCAGTAGTGTGCATGAGTAAAGGAGGACGGTTTGGATACCTCTTCACTACTTCTGAAGAATCCCAGGAAATTCTTGAATCTATTTTTATGTTCAGTGAGCTCCTAACTCTTACTTGATCATCAGCACTTTATCCTTTTATAACCTGGCTTCTTATATCAATTCTAGATCTTGAAAGAAAAAAAAAAAACATATATATATATATATATTAACCCTTACTAGCTAGGCATTTTGCTATAGAACCTCTCCACTGAGGTGGTAGGAGGGCTGACCCTGAAGTCTTATATGGCTATAGGATCAGGGAAGAGGCAAGTAGGTGGAATCTGCCTGCCATGTAGAAGACCTGGGTTCAATCCCTGGATCGGGAAGATTCCCTGGAGAAGGGAATGGCAGAAACTCCAGTGTTCTTGTCTGGAGAATTACATGGACAAAGGAGCCTGGCAGGCTATAGTCTATAGGGTCGCAGAGTTGGACACAGCTGAGTGACTAACACTCACTTTTTTCATATGGACCTCCACTGGAGCCAAAACAAACCCATAGAGGGCAAAGCTTCTTCTGAATCTAGAGTGTGCTAGACTGTACCCTGTATTTCTCTTAAGGACCTGTTTGCCTTCCTAGAGACATCACTACAGTGATTCAAGCCAGCAGCCTCCCTGTCCTGCTCCTCAACCAACTGCTTTCAGCTCCTGTTGAAATGAAACATCGCCTTCAGAGGCCATTTCACTTCACTGTAGTGGAATGTCCATCCAGATTCTAATAACTGTCTTGGTTTTGGGGAGAACTCCATACTCAAATATGTCTGCTCTCTGCTCTCAGTCCTCTTTAGAATATACCAGAATCAATAAAAATAATGCCTAGATCCCCATGCATATTAGCATCCAGGCATGGCCATATGACAAACGCTTGCCAGTGGAATGTGAGTAGGTGGGAGCCACTTCTGAGTATGTGTCTTAAGACATGGGGCGTGTGCTCTTACATGTCCTCATTTCCTTTCTGAGAGCTGGTATACAGCAGCGCCTGTGACCCAGCTTTGATCAAACAGGCATGGAAAACATGCTAGAGTTTTCCTATTCAGATGTGGTCCACAGCCTGTCAGCCTGGGATCCTATGGGAGCTTGTCAGAAAGGCAGACTTTCAGGCCATATCCCAGACCTGAAACCAGAATCTGCATTTTTAACAAGAGCCCCAGTGGTTTCATATACATATTAAAACCTGGTAAACCAAAAACATAGAAATATCTTGGCTCTCTGAGTGATCACATGGAGCATGGCTGCCCTGATAACTGGTGCTCTCATCTCGGGACTGCTGTGTGTGAGAAAATAAGCATCTCTGGGAACCCACCAGAGTTTGAAGTCTCTTTGTTGTAATGGCTTCCTCCTAAGTAATTCAATGTGGTTGTTCAGTCACTCAGTCATGTCTGACTCTTTGCGACCTCATGTATTGTAGCACACCAGGCTTCCCTGTCCTTCACCATCTCCCAGAGCTTGCTCAAACTCACGTCCATTGAGTCGGTGATGCCACCCAACCATCTCATCCTCTGTCATCCCCTTCTCCTCCTGCCTTCAATCTTTCCCAGCATGAGGGGTTTTGTAATGAGTCAGTTCTTCACATCAGGTGGCCAAAGTATTGGTGCTTCAGCATCAGTCCTTCTAAAGGATATTCACGATTGATTTCCTTTAGGATTACAGTGTTACTATAACTGATTTTAAGACTGAGGAAACTTGAGATTTGAAAACTGTATCAGGAAGGCCTCACAGGAAATAGGATCCAACTTGAATGTTTGGAATAAAGAGATTTTAATAATGGGAGGGGTGGGCAGGGTTAAGGATACAGGGGGTACTGTGGAGTCCTCTTTTAAGAAGTTTGGGAGAAAAGTAAAGGAAACCAACTGGCAGCTAGAAGTTATAGTTTTGGAATCACGCCTTGAATCTATTTGGGACTGTGAAGAAGGGGCTAGTGAAAGGGAGGAGATGGAGCTAAAAGGAGATGATTGATGGGGTTCTAAAGGAGGCGGAGGCTTCCCTCATAGCTCAATTTGTAAAGAATCCACCTGCATTGCAGGAAACCCCAGTTTGATTCCTCAGTCTGAAAGATCCGGGGAGAAGGCATAGGCTACCCACTCCAGTATACTTGGGCTTCCCCTTTTGGCTCAGGTGGTAAAGAATCTGCCTGCAATGCGGGAGACCTGGGTTCAGTCCCTCCGTTGGGAAGATGCCCTGGAGAAGGGAAGGGCTACCCCCTCCAGTATTCTGGCCTGGAGAATTCCACGGACTATATATTCCATGGGGTCGCAAAGAGTCGGACATGACTGAGTGACTTTCACTTTCAGAGGAGGCAGCAGGGCTGGGGGAAGAAGGATGGTTATTTCTCTGGGATAGGAGGGAAGGATGAACAGAGGCGTGTGGGGCCACGTGATGTGTGAGTGTGACTTTGCTGAGGAAACTCATGCCTTCTCTGAGAGCAGGAGGTGAGTGCTTGTGAGAGAGAAGGCATCATTTCCCACACAGGTTGTGGAGATCTTGTATGAATTAGGTGGAGGAAGGTGGCGAATATATGTGGGGAAGGCTCTGTCTAGTTTGAAAATCTCTCCTGTTGTAAGTCTGCTTTGCTCCAGGGCACCAAGTAGTCCAGTGGGGAACCACTCTGTCCCAGTAGAAAGTCATGCTTTTGATGAAGGGTGCCCTATGTTAGAAGCAGTTAGGTAGAGAAGTGCCTCAGAGTGGAACCTGAACCATGGGTAGCATATCCTGAACTACACGTAACTCTGGGGCCCTAACATTTCGTTGTTGTTTCCTTGTCCATGGGTGTATCCAGTGCCCTGGATCTGGGGCTTGAGCCCAGGTGCTTACCTGGTTGCTTGAAGAGAATGAGCTAATGCATACTAGAGCAGCTGCTTCAGTGTCATTCATTCAGGCCTCTGTTCAGAATTCATAGGTGGGAAAGTTGTTTGGAAAATGCTATGGCCAGAGTTGGCTGCCAGCAATCTTGTGTATTTGAGCCAGAAAGCTTGGAAAGATGGATACTGGCCCAGTGGACTCAAGTTCCCGCCGCCTACTCTGTAGAATCTGGTTGGGGATGCTTGGGCCAGGGGGACGCTAGCATTATATAATATCTTCATGTAGCCAGCTTTACCGGCCAAATTATCAGGACAGCTGGTGGCTTCTATTTGGCAGCTGTTTTAAGAAAAGGATTTCTTTTACAGAGACAATGGATTTTTTCATCCATGTTTGGATGGATTTGGGCCTCTCTTCCACTGCTGAATTTTGTCCAGTTAAAAAAACAGTGAACAAGAACACATAATTCTCCATCTCTCTGTAACTTCTGATTCTAAGTCTATAAAAAGGGACCTACTTTGTACCTGCTGGATATAACCATTTTGGAATATTTTTTTATGTTGAAAGTTCATGTTGTAAATAGGGGGGGATATTTTAGAAGCATTGGTTAATGTTTTCACAAGATTCACATCATAAAAGATTTATACCAGTATAAAACACTATAAAACAAAGCTTCAATTATAAGATACCTAGTCATACAATATTTTTTTGACATGAATATAGTAAATAATTATAAATTCTTGGCCTTTTAAAAAATTTTAGGAACAGAATAACTGGACCCTTTTGGGAGATATTGTTTCTGTTGCTAATGTGAGATATTTTTTCTAACACTGTCAAGGTAAACTTGATTATCTAATTGTTTATGAAACAGAAAAAAGCAAATTCAAACTTAGTTGATGGGATAATCCACTGCTTTATCTTTTCCTTCCATTTCTGGTTAAATAGTGCTTATGAAAATTTTATTTGCTAGTTGTAGGCAGACCTTTCCAAAAATAACCATGTGTGAAAAAGGTTCATAGATGTTGTGAGATGGAAAAAGCAAGTTATATTATGTATAGTGTGACTCCCAAACCTATAAAAAGAAAAATTAGCATAGGCATACACAAATACGGATATTTATTTGTACATGTGTAATGTATAAAAAATAATTGGAAGGAATTGAGTTTTAATTTCATTTTTTATTGACTTTTTTTTTTTTTCATTTACTGTTTTCCTAAATGGAGGTTCTTGTGTGTGGGCAGGTGAGAGTAGACTCCTAAGGAAAATGTTGCTTCTCAAGTGAGCCTGGGGCTGAAGCCTCCCAATAAGTAAGTGCTGAGAGGTGTCATGTTATTTCTAGGGTGGGTGCAATACTGCAGAATTGGAAGCCTGAAGTAATTGAACATGATTGCTTCCCTAAAAATGTAAAATGCTGTACATTTATTTATTCCCAGTTATTTTACTGTCAGCATTCTATATTTGAGGTTTGGATAAAAGTTTACTTAATCAGAAAAAATTATTAAAAATGGAATTTTGAAGTGATGAACACAAATAGCAGTTTGGTAACCTGTGGAAAATGTACTTGATTTTTAAAAATTTGTTTATTTACAGAATTGTGTTGGTTCATGCCAGACATCAACATAATGTACTAGATTCTGAGTCAAAGAAATCACATTCACTGTATTAACGTGTATTCTACTAAGATGGTGGTTTAGGAAAGAAAAATGGAAAATGCCCAAGAAAGAACAACCACACGAGGCATACTGTCCCTGTGTGTCCTGGCTCATCTTATACCCATCACAGATAGGCATGTTTGGGGGTGTGTTAAATTATTACAGAAAAGATGCCAAGTGCTGAACAGATTATAAATATAATAATTGTTATAGCAAAGACATTTTATTGCAGTATAGAAGCCAATATTGTCTGATTTCTGAAGACTTAAAAGACACCTACAACTTAAAGTAGGCCTCAGGGAAGCTTGTGGTGAGCCATCCAGCCCAAGGCAATTTATTGGCAGAATTAAATTCTGGCTAATTTCCTTAGTGCCTGTGCGTCCATCGCTCTCATTAACTGCACTAGTTACCAGTGGAAAACACATCTTTCAGTGCAGGGCACTTTGCTGAAGTGGAGCCAGCCTCCTGCAAAGTGCCTGGAAGATTGGTTTGGAGTATTCTGAAGTGGCTTGGGGGTCCCCAGAGACTCCCAGGCATGGTACAGTGACTCTTATTAGGGGCTCCTTTGGCCTCAGTGGAAGGTTCTGAAGTGAGACTGTACTGACAGCAGGCACTGTTGCTAAGACAACTTGTGTGTGTCATTTTGCGGGGGAGGGGTTCAGCTCTGCAGCTCACCTCTATTGCAATGAGAGGAATGTGAAGGGAGAGGAGGATATGAAGTGAAGGGAGCACAGAGGCTCAAGACAAGTCTGATAAAGAGACCTGGGCACAGTCACTTCCAGGACAGAAGAGGCTGGAGTCAGGGCTAATGGCAAGTTGCAGAGCATCAGTGGAGTGAATGCAGACATTTTAAGAGAGGATATGGAAGTGAGGGAACCTGGAGATGAGGTAGAGATGGGAGGTTTGCTGCAGCGACCTCAGTGGAAGGGCAGACTGGGGTGAAATAAAGCAGGGGAACATCAAAATACCTGTGGATTTACAGAGGTGGTTATGCCACACACTAGTTTCTGGAATTTTCTCTGTGATAACTTCTGCATTTTTACTCAAGTCCCATTATGCTCTTGTGTTTTTTCTTTGCCAGTGCAATGCACAAGGCGGAGGAGTGTTTCATGAGTGACAGTTAGGTAAAGGAATGATTGTTTATCTGTGGTTTTTAAATTGGCCAACATCCCAATGCTATGGGATGGGGCAGAGAGCAGGGGTTGCAGGAAGATGACATTGGTCAGACTGGAGAACATGGTGCTGCAGAGAGGTGGATACTGTGCCCATAGTAAAGGACATGGCAAGAATACTTGGGGTTGACTCTGGAACAGTTCCTCTTCTCCTTTCAAGGAAGAGGAGACTAGTTTGTGGCATTGAGGTTATGTCATCCTGGGATATGGGGAGCTCTGAGATGAAAGTACAGGGTGCATTGAGACCAGGCTTGTCTTTGGAGTCAACAAAAGAGAATGTGATTAGAATCCTAAGAGTGCAACTGAAACCCAGAAGGATAAAAGGAAGAAAGGAAAAGTCAAAGATTCACCTAAGGATTGTAGTGCACTCTATCAAATTGAACAAGTTGCAGCAGCCTTATTGACAGATGTCTGGAAGAACCAACTAGAATAATTTACTTCATATGCGTAAGCTGCAGAAAATCAATAAAGGGACTCATGAGGAATCAGGATAGAATAGGGAGGCATTTTCAAAGGATCTTCCAAGTCATGAGGCATCAGAGGAAGCTATTACTTCTGACAGATTTGGTGTTTTACAGTGAGAAATTCCACCCGTAGTGAATATAGTGTATAGTGAGCTAGGAACAGCAAGTCTGTAAAATTTCAGTGATTGTGTACTATTTACTTATTTCCATATGCTCTGTGGTTAAAGTGAAGGGGCTCATATTTTCATTCACTGTTTTATGATTATTTAGTATCAATAATACTGTGTGTATTAGAATGAAATATGTTTAAGGTACCAGCATCCTTGCCCTCCTGATGAGCCTCCCTAGCATTTAGGAAAGAAAAGGAAGTATTATGGCTATAGTTTAGTTTAAAGCCTTTGGAGAGCATAAATAACAGTTTAGGCAAAGGATTCTTAGAGAATTTTTTCAGTAGTTTCTACTTTACAGACTTAAAAATAATAGGTAATTTTCTAAATGAAGTTCCATTATATACTTCTGTATATAATTATATTCTACTATGCATATTTCTTTATTTACATTGCTATGAAAACAACTTTACTGAACCATAAGGTTAAAGTTATTAATTGCTCTTGCTTCTTAGTTTTTAATGGCTATAGGGCAATACCGACATCTTAATTTTAGGGCATACTTTTAAAGGTAAAATTTGAAAAACTCTAGATACTGGAATATCTAGGTTTGTTGTGTTTTTTGGTTTTTCTTTTTGGCTTCTAGTATCTGAATCCCTGTCCTATGTTATTGGGGTTTCTAAAAGTTAAAAATGATTGATACTTAATTTCCCAGCTGATTGGGTATGCAGCTATCATGTAGACATGTGACTGAGACTTGACCAGTCAGATGCATCTACCATGGACTTTGAATTAATAGAGAATAACAGAGAAGTACAGGAAGAGTGGGGAGGCTTTCCTGGCATCAGCAATAGTGACAGCAACAGCCACTTCACGGGGGCAGCAGTGCCAGGGGGTAGGGCATTGCCTGCTTGGTACTGTGTCACTGGTGAGTTCTGGGTGACAAATTTGTTTAGCGGTAATCCTGGCTGCCTGATCTTCTCATTCCTGCTCATTTTCTGATCTTGGTCTTTTAATCGTTCCTGTGACTTTGGAGCTACCCAAAGTCCTTCTAGTAAATCTCACTTTTACTGAAATCAGCTAGGCATTCATTGCCTGTTACTTGCCATTGCATTTTATATTTGTAGGTTTACCACACTGAATTGAGAGGAACTCAGGTTACCATCTTTTGTTACCATCTGAGCCACCAAGGAAGCCTTCTATGGTTGAATGCAACCATAGAAGACCCCAGGACTTCCCTGGTGGCTCAGACAGTAGAGAATCTGCCTGCAGTGTTGGAGACCTGAGTTCGATCCCTGGGTTGGGAAGATCCCCTGAAGAAGGAAATGGCAACCCATTCCAATATTCTTGCCTGGAGAATCCCATGGACAGAGGACCTACTGGGCTGCAGTCCATGGGCTTGCAAAGAGTCGGAAATGACTGAGCGACTAACACTTTCACTTTTTCTTTCAAACCTATGACTAGATTCAAGAGGGATCAACAGTCCCAGTTTGCCCAGGACTAAGGGGGTTCCTGGGACACATAACTTATGGATGTGTCTCTGTGTTGAGTTGGTCAACCCAACTCAGTAGCCAGGTGACCTTAGCCATGTTTCAAACTTGCTGTAACTATTTCTTCATCTGTAAAATAGAGGCTTACCTGTTGTTATGAAATTCAAATCAGACAGTTAATATGGAAGTGCTTTGTAACACATTGTCTACTGGGGCTTCCCTGGTAGCTCAGACAGTAAAGAATATGCCTGCAATGCAGGAGACCCATACAAAGGGCTGCACGGAAGCACAGTGGCATTAATGTTGAGTGGTTCTAGACCAGAGTCCTCAGTATGACCCGTTAGACAGAGCCAGAGTGTGTTCCCAGGATCATCTGTATGAAAAGAACCTGTTACAATGCATAATAAATGTTCAAATCTTTAAAATGAAGATTTCTGGGCTCTCCTCCAGACCTACTGATCAAGCTTTCCTGGGAGTGAACTCCCAATAATCTGAGTTTTAAAAAATTTAACTGAAAAAAGTTAAAGTAGAATTTTTAAAAGTTTTCAGATTATTATAATTCACACTAGAATCAGAAGATCCTGCCTTGAGAAGAGAGGATTGTTAACCCTGCTTGCCCTTTTTACTGACTAGAGTCCTCTGTTCTAGAGACTACGTTTTCTATCCTTGTTGCTCAAAGTGCGGACTGTAGACCAGCACCAGTGGCCACTTGGGCACTTGTTCAAACCGTAGACTCTGAAGCTCTGTCCCAGTCCTAACTGAGTCAGAATCTGTAGTTTAACAAGATTCAAGATCTCCAGGTGATTGGCATGTACTTTAAAGTCTATAAAGCGCTGATGCATGTTAAGTGAATGTCATAGAGTGGGGGAAGGATTGACTTGTCAGGTATAAGGTGTTGGGCCCAATAGATAACTCTTTCCCCAACCTCTTTACCAGCTGAGAGTCAGGCCAACGGATCAGATAGGTGGGGATCAGAAAGCCAACATTTCTACTGAGAAAAGCTGTGTTGGGGCATGTGACTTTTGCGTGGAGTCAAGTTTGCATATTAACTCATTCCTGAATTGAACAGCAGACAGAGTCAAAGGAGAGAAAGAACTCAGCCAGGATGCTAAGTGTCCACTTCCTAGCCCTCCCGCCAGTTCCCATATCTCCTTGCTGGGAGGAAAGCACCACCGTGCTCCACCTTGGTGGTGCTTCTAATATCGGGATGTAAAAAGCAGCCCAGAGACCTTTTGTTGTCCTTCAGGAGACCATGAATCAGTGCTGGGCAGTCTGCCCAGGTGCTTCAGAGTCACGGTGACACGGGGTCTTGATGCCACCCCGTCAAGTCTGAGTAGGCAGCCCCTTTTCCCTCCTCAGCTGCCTCTTTCTCCTGTCTCCTCATTTTGCACTGGTTGCACAGCTGCCAAGGCCAGGGAACCCGTGGAAACCCAGGTGGTGGCTACATCTGCAGATGAATTTTGGAGGCGAGAGCCAGTTAGTGAGCTGTATGTACATTTTTGAGAAGAGAGGACTGCATTTTATCTCTTGCTAGATCAGGTCACTTTGGATTCTTCCTTTAGTCCCCGAAGGACTTTTCTTCCATGCGTAGGTTTCCTGCCTCCCTTACGTGAAAATGACTCTGAAGTCAGGCTGATCGCCTTAATGCCTAACAGTGTGTTAGTAATATGCAAAACCAGCCATTGAACCCCAGCATGTCTAGCATCGTCTAATCATTTAATTGACCATAATGATTTTATTATCTGGGTTTAAAACAGGACAATCGGCAGTTTTTTCAGAGTGCTTCCAGGTTGATTACATATGGAAAAGGGAGGAGGTATGTAATATCTATATACCCAGTAACTGCTTTTTCAAATTACATTCATTCCTCTTTATTTTATTTGAAAGTGTAGGGAGTTCAATATAGTTCAAGGAAAGCATTGTGGTAAACAGCCAGCTTAAATGTGAGCAGTGTAAAGAGCAGCAGCTTGCAGAAATATTGCTATAGATACTAAGACCATATCCTGCCTTGGTACAGACGGCACATAATTGAATCATGTTCAATAGAAAGCCATTATAAAACTGAACTTATTTGCAATGCTAATGTGGGGAAGACAGCTGTCACAGGGAATTAAATATGATCATTCAGAGCTTGAATAAATGAGGTGTCCATTATCTTCTGGCTGTGTTGCAGGCTGCTTGAAGAACACAAATAAATGGTACTGTTGCAGTAACCAGCCCATGGTTTTGTTTTTTAGTCATAGAAATATGAGGGTGTTGGAGGCGGGGGTGGGGAGATAGTGAGACAGAAAAGAAGCTTGGCAGATAAATACAGGTAAGTGGGCAAAGAGTTTATTTCCCTCTTCCCCTTCAGAAACCATGCATGCAAGGACATAATCAAAATTCTATTTTTGATGCCTGAAACAGACTTTAATTCTATTAAAGATTTTTTTTTTTCTTAATCAAGATTCATCCCTTCTCCTTAAGACTCAAATCACAGCCAACTTACAAAGGAGGCTGAATGTGAAAGGGTAGAGTGGGGAGTAAACAAAGCTAATCCTTTTGTCCCTTCCCCAGGCCTTCCTTCTCATCCAAATAGGATAATACAGATAACAGAACTTCTTCAATCTGCCAGTGAGCATAAAGGATAGTTGGATCAGTGTTAGTTTAAAAAATGCCATTAATTATCCAATTAACAGAAAGGGAGGCTTCCTTTGATTGGATCTGACCAAGCTATCTACAAATGAGTTTTCTTATGTTAATTACATGGAGACAGTAAACTATCATCTTTTTGACACATTAAAAGTTAGAAACAGTTGTTAAAAAAGCACTTTTAAGACCATTTTCAGCTAGAATATCTAATGCAGATAATTCTGGAACGTGGGTATCAGTCTGTAATTACATGACACTGGTTGAGAGGGAAAAGCCAGCATCTAGGGAGCTGTGACTGGTGAGACCAGTTGGGCTTTCCTTACGACAGCTACTGGTCCAAAATGACCCTTTGGAAGTAAACAAGGTTTGGGGAAAAAGAGTTCAGTTCTTGGTTTTTGGTCTTTTCTGTAAACTCTCAGTGAAGTTAGCAGTCATTAAAAAAAAAAAAAGGTAGTAAAAGAGAAATTAAAATGATTGTTTGGGTTTGTATCTGTTTTTATATAGCTAAGAAACTTAGCATTGGCTCTTTCATGTCTCATGGTATGTGGATTGTTTGCAGCATATAAATTCGATTCAAGAAAGTAGAGCTTAGCAGCAGCAGCAGCAGTGCTTTGCTCTGTGTTAATTCTGACAGGTTGGGAAATTTCAGGCATTGGGAAGTATTTTAGAAATGGAATATGAATACTTGACTGTTATGTGGCTTCCCTCATAGCTCAGTTGGTAAAGAATCCGCCTGCAATGCCGGAGACCTGGGTTCAATCCCTGGGTTAGGAAGATCCCTGGAGAGGGAAAAGGCTACCCACTCCAGTATTCTGGCCTGGAGAATTCCATGGACTATACAGTCCATGGGGTTGCAAAGAGTTGCACATGACTGAAGGACTTTCACTCACTGATGCGGTGGTAGTGTGGCAGAGCTGTAAGTAAGGATTATTTCCGCAAATGCACGAAAGCCTTCCTTAGTGATCAATGCAAAGAAATAGAGGAAAACAACAGAATGGGAAAGACTAGAGATCTCTTCAAGAAAATTAAAGATACCAAGGGAACGTTTCGTGCAAAGATAGGCACAGTAAAGGACAGAAATGGTATGGACCTAACAGAAGCAGAAGAGGTGGCAAGAATATACAGAAGAACTGTACAAAAAGATCTTCATGACCAAGATAATCACAATGGTGTGATCACTCATCTAGAGCCAGACATCCTGGAATGTGAAGTCAAGTGGGCCTTAGGAAGCATCACTACAAACAAAGCTAGTGGAGGTGATGGAATTCCAGTTGAGCTATTTCAAATCCTAAAAGATGATGCTGTGAAAGTGCTGCACTCAATATGCCAACAAATTTGGAAAACTCAGCAGTAGCCACAGGACAGGAAAAGGTCAGTTTTCATTCCAATCCCAAAGAAAGGCAATGCCAAAGAATGCTCAAACTACCGCACAATTGCACTCATCTCACATGCTAGTAAAGTAATGCTCAAAATTCTCCAAGCCAGGCTTCAGCAAAGTGTGAACCGTGAACTTCCAGATGTTCAAGCTGGTTTTAGAAAAGGCAGAGGAACCAGAGATCAAATTGCCAACATCTGCTGGATCATTGAAAAAGCAAGAGAGCTCTAGAAAAACATCTATTTCTGCTTTATTGACTATGCCAAAGCCTTTGGCTGTATGGATCACAATCAACTGTGGAAAATTCTGAAAGAGATGGGAATACCAGACCACCTGACCTGCCTCTTGAGAAACCTGTATGCAGGTCAGGAAGCAACAAGAGCTGGACATGGAACAACAGACTGGTTCCAAATAAGAAAAGGAGTATGTCAAGGCTGTATATTGTCACCCTGCTTATTTAACTTATATGCAGAATACATCATGAGAAATGCTAGGCTGGAAGAAGCACAAGCTGTAATAAAGATTGCTGGGAGAAATATCAATAACCTCAGATATGCACATGACACCACTATTATGGCAGAAAGTGAGGAGGAATTAAAGAGCCTCTTGATGAAAATGAAAGAGGAGAGTGAAAAAGTTAGCTTCAAGCTCAACATTCATAAAATGAAGATGATGGCATCTAGTCTCATCACTTCATGAGAAATAGATGGGAAAACAGTGGAAACAGTGTCAGACTTTATTTTTTTGGGCTCCAAAATCACTGCAGATGATGACTGCAGCCATGAAATTAAAAAGTGCTTACTCCTTGGAAGAAAAGTTATGACCAACCTAGAAAGCATATTCAAAAGCAGAGACATTACTTTGCCAACAAAGGTCCATCTAGTCAAGGCTATGGTTTTTCCTGTGGTCATGTATGGATGTGAGAGTTGGACTGTGAAGAAGGCTGAGCGCTGAAGAATTGATTCTTTTGAACTGTGGTGTTGGAAAAGACTCTTTAGAGTCCCTTGGACTGCAAGGAGATCCAACCAGTCCATTCTAAAGGAGATCAGTCCTGGGTGTTCCTTGGAAAGAATGATGCTAAAGCTGAAACTCCAGTACTTTGGCCACCTCATGTGAAGAGTTGACTCACTGGAAAATACTCTGATGCTGGGAGGGATTGGGGACAGGAGGAGAAGGGGGCGACAGAGTATGAGATGGCTGGATGACATCACCGACTCGATGGACGTGAGTCTGAGTGAACTCCGGGAGTTGGTGATGCACAGGGAGGCCTGGCATGCTGCGATTCATGGGGTGGCAAAGAGTTGAACACGACTGAGCAATTGGACTGAACTGAAGTCTTTTCTCACCAGGGCTTGTATATTTTGAGATGGTTAAAAATCTATTCCTTTTGAGAAGACTGTCAGTGGAACATTGGTTTTGATGGGTAGAGGAAAAGAATTTGGCTTTGAGATTCTAAAAGAATTCTCTAGAACTTTGGCTTGGTAGGAACTTTATGGGCTCATGACATCTTAATGCCTATGCTGGAAAAGTGTCTTCTACTGAATACAGAATTCATCCTATGTTCAGGATTTCTTACTTATTAGATGCCTGAATAATTTAGTATGGGACTAAGTAGGTGTTCCGGCTGGATATTTCAACTTTTATTTCTGAAAAGAATTTTTCTATTTGATTGGAAATATCACACATGTTTATAATAAAAAATTTCAAGCAGTAGAGAAATGTATATCCCTATGGACTATGCTGTCCATGGAATTCTCTAGGCCAGGTTACTGGAGTGGGTAACCTTTCCCTTCTCCAGGGCATCTTCCCAACTCAGGGATTGAACCCAGGTCTCCCCAATGCAGGTGGATTCTTTACCAGCTGAGCCACAAAGGACGCCCAAAAATACTGGAGTGGGTAGCCTATCTCTTTTCCAGCTGATCTTCCCAACCCAGGAGTCGAACCGGGGTCACCTGCATTGCAGGTGGATTCTTTACCAACTGAGCTATTATGGAAGCCATAGTAAATGAACATCCACCTAAGTCCAGCCTTCCAGAGATAACGGTGGACAGTCTCATGGATATCATCTCAGCATTTTTTCCTGTGTATATAAAAATCTTTATTCCCCCTGATAGTTGTGTGTTTAGTATAATTCCACATGTTTTATGCACTTGGTTGTTGTGTCATAGCTATTTTTTCAAAGCTGTGATACAGATCTACTTAATTTAAAAAACTGAATAATTTTGTGTTAAATTTAATCATATTTATTATAATTTAATCCCAGGGTTGGCAAGCTATGACCCACAGGCCAAATCTTGCCCCCTGCCCCCGACTCCATTCACGTTTTATTGGAACATAACCATCCTCATTTGTTTGTGTATTATCTGTGGCTACTTTACCCCTAAAAAGGCAGAGTTGAGTGGCTGCAACTGAAACCGTATTGCTGCAAATTTGGAAGTATTTCCTATGTAGACCTTTACAGAAAAGGTTTGCCAACTTGTGATTTAACCAATCATCTGTCTGTTGGATGTATAGATTGTTTCTCTTTTGTGCCATAAAAAATATATTTGTAAATCTATCTTTGTGTATTCACTATTTTCTTTAGGGTGAATTCTAATAAGAAGGACTGCAGAGTTATACCTTAAATTTTATAGATTAATGATTGGGATCTAATTAACAAGTTCTTATCCTGAGTGATGCCCTGTAAAAACCAACTGATTAATTTTTATTAGAGTATAGTTGCTTTACAATGTTGTGTTAGCTACTGCTGCAGAGCAAAATGAACCAACTGTACATATACATATATTCCCCCCACCCTGCCCCAGTCATTTAGGACACCACAGTGTAAAACCCAATTCTTAGAGACGTAGTTGTTACAACTGGCAGACCCGAACGTACATTTTGGTTTTATAATTAGTAGCTGTGTGATTGCATAGATTCTTTTTTTTTAGTATATAAGTGGGACTTTAAAAAAATATTTATATTTTAATTGAAGGATAATTGCTTTACAGAATTTTGTTGCTTTCTGTCAAATATCAGCATGAGCACAAGCAATAGAAATCAATTCTAGCTAATTGAAGCAAAGAGGTTTATTGGCTGTTGTACACTCACTGCAAGGTTAGCCCAGTAGAGCCAGGCTGCTGAAGCTTTGCTCCTTTCAATACAGATCTGTCTTCAGAAGGGTTGCCCTTGACTGGTTCCTGAAGGATAACTACTCTGAGTCCTTGGAATATCCTGCCTGAGAAGAGTCTTTTTGTATCTCTGAGGCCTTGGGTCACACTGTATCTGTTCAACCGGATAGTTAATGCCACAACGTGACTTACAGTGAATACCATTTCTGTTTGCCTGAAGACTTGGGCTGCATTGTATTACTTTGACCCTCTGTGGGTCTGCAGACTGAGTAGCTCAGGTCAGGTGCTGCATGTCTGTATGACTGACCCTTGTAAAAACTCTAGACACCAACACCAATTCCCTTGGTGACCTTCGGTACTGTCACCTGCACTGGTAGGAGAATTAAGCATTGTCCATGCAACTCAACTGTGAAAACTTACCGGAGAGCTTGCTACTGTCTTCCCCTGGACTCCACTCTGTGTGCCTCTTTCCCTTGCTGATTTTATTTAATCAAATCTTTTGCTGTAATGAACCATAACCATGAATATAACAGGCTTTCTGAGTTCTGTGAGTTCTTCTGGCAAATCCTCAAAACTGGGGTGGCCTTGGGGGCCCCTCATTAGATACATGTAATGAGTAGCTCATGTGTGTATCATGTGTGTAATGAGAAGGCTAGAGAGTGAGGCTTAGTGTTAAGACAGAACCTGCACAAAAAGCATGGTTCACTATACTTGTCAGGCCAGGACCATTGGAATGATCAGGGTCTACCATTTCTGTGTTTTCGGCACGCACTAAAGAGTAATGTTCCAGGAGAATTCTAGCTTAGGGCATGTGCTGCCTGTCCCGTCTTGCTTACTGGTGATGTGAGGAAGGATCTGAGTTTGTAAAACTCTTAAGACTTTGACTGCTGTTGTGGGAAAACAGTGTACACATCTAAGTCAGCAAACACTTATTATTTATTACCTACTATTCTGCTGCTGCTAAGTCACTTCAGTCGTGTCCGACTCTTTGCGACCCCATGGACTGCAGCCCACCAGGCTCCTCCATCCATGGAATTTTCCAGGCAAGAGTACTGGAGTGGGGTGCCATTGCTTTCTCTGACCTACTATTCTAGACACTGGGAATATGTTGAAGAACAAGAAAATGTCTTTGCCCTCAGGGTGCTTATATTCTGCAAAAGGTAAGTCTTCAAAAGGGTAGTGATATGTATTAATGAAGCAGTGATGGATGCCGGATAGCCAAAAAATAGCAACTGTCCACTTCAGTGTTCAGATGACTCAACCTTTCTAAGTTTGTTTTCTGTAAAATGGGTATAAGAATGTTTAGACTGTTGTATCAATCCTGTGAGACAGTCTTTATGCTTGGCACACAGAAAACACTCCATAAGTGGTTTTTAAAAAATTAATCATTTTTGGTTGTGCTGGGTCTTCATTGCTGCATGTGGGATTTCTCTGTTTGCAGAGAAAGGGGCTGCTCTCTAGTTGTGGTGTGTGGGTTTCTCATTGTGGTGGCTTCTCTTGTTGCAAAGCATAGGCTCTAGGGTGCACGGACCCAGTAGCTGAGGCACAGAAGCTCAGTAGTTGTGGCTTGCGGACCCTACTAGAGCTCAGGCTTGGTAGTTGTGGCATGCAGGCTTAATTGCACCTTGGCATGTGGAATCTTCCCCAACCAGTGATAGAACTCATGTCCCCTGCATTGGCAGATGGATTCTTATTTCCTGTATCACCAGGGAAGTCCTGAATGGTGCTTATTGTTGTCTAAGAGTGGGAGTTTTGAATTTTGAAGCCAAGCTGCCAGGGTTCAAATTCCACCGCTTATTAGTTCTTGATCTGATGCAAGTTATTGAATTTCTCTGAGTAGGAATGTCTTCATATATGTGCCGTCTAGCAGTTGCATGGGGCTTGCACTTGGTTTATGCCCTGCTGCCACTGCCTTGAAATTATTGATTATTTTTGAACACAGGGTCCTGCATTTTCATTTTGCACAGGGCCCTGCAATTATCTAGTTGGTCCTATTGCTGAATTTTGATGTCCTTGTGAAAAATGGAGATGATAATACATACCATGTTATTTCTCAACAGTCTCATTTTAAACTCTTAGTTTCAAAGTTTTTATCCTTTACATTTGTCTCCTTTTCAGATATAATATTATCACATTGTGCTCATATGAGTCCATTTCATTTGTTTTATAGAAAGAAAGCCAACTCAGTTTCCTACGGGAAAGTGAAATCTTAGTAAGTTCAAAGCATACACAATCTCACGCTTTGCAGTGATGACTCATGTACTGAAGGTTTCAATGTCTTTCACAGACAACCTCGTGTTTTTATATGAGGATATTGTTGCATTTAAAACTGAAGATATTAGAAAATGTAGAATGATTCATTAATTTGTATAATAGGAATATAGTCAGCCCTCGAAGATTGGTGCTTTGATGTAGAGTGGGGTATGAAGGCAAACTTCAGTCCTGTTAAATGCCCTCTTAGAACTAATTCTTGCAATTTAGGTGCCTGCGGTCTAGGACAGAGAGAAGTAAAGAACCTGTCCCACTGTACTGCAGAAAGTAAATTTGAAAGAAAAATTGGAAAGGAATAAACCATTTCTGAGTGCTTCAAGTACAATAACCTAGTTGTCTTTTTAAACAGAGTACTTATATTTAATTTTCACCCATCAACAGGTAGGAAGAGAAGTGAAGAAAAGTGAAAATAGCTTTATGGATCAACAGAGGCCTTTTAAGGCAGTAAGAGGTTTGACGTAAGCTCATGTTCAAATCCGAGCAATTTAAAAATTTTCATATTCGGATTTCTATCCTCAACACTAGAAAAATTAAGTGTTGGGTTGAAATCCAATACCATTTGGAGTCTCAGCCAAATGACTCTAAAAGCTTAGGGGCATCTAAATATGCCACTAAGGGCAGGGGGTGTGTGTGGTGTGTGTGTGGTGTGTGTGTTTAGGTGGGAAGTGCTTGAGAATGCCTCAGCATGGCGAAAAGCAAACTTCAGATTTGCTTCTCTGGTGTTTCTGTGGAGGCCTTTGTGCAAATGGACCAGGAGATTGCAATTTGGCAAACAGGGTCTGTTTCATTTCAGAGAGAAACTGAATTTGAAACTTAGAAAAAAACTTCAAAAAACTCATTTCAAAACTACCACTGGAAGCATAGTCTGTAAAAAATAAAATAAAATAAAATAAATAGATAAAAACATTGAGTTAAAAAATGAAATGACTAAAATTCACTGGATGAAAAAATATTCCTCCTACTTTGATGACTGTATGACTAGGGATGAAGAAAGAGCACGCACATGGTCAACATAGGCAGGCTCCGTGTGCCAGGGAGTGAGGGGGTGGTAAGTGTGAAAATGGTGGATCCTTCTCCAATGACGGGCTTTTAATTTTGCAGTTAATAGAATGTCTGCTTTATTTTGCACCTAATTTAAGCCCAGAATGCTCTCCCTACTTGAACAAATAAGAGGAAACCAGCAGTTGGCATGGGGTTCAGGGATGGGAGTGTGAGAAGAGCTTGAGGTTTTAAAATTCATTGTTCGTTAGTTCATGTTCATGGGCTAAACGCTTCTCTGGACCTCAAAGGTCAACGGTGTATTAATGCTCTATTATCATAATTATTATAAATAGTTACGTTTTGCCACTTTGACTATGCCACTTTGTAAAATTACTTCTGAAAATAGTTTTTCTTCTATGTCTCCACTCCCACTGTGACCCCCTGCCCCTGGCCAGAATGGCAGAAGGGAATTACTGGTGTTGAATCATGAAGGGAACCGGGAGGTTACAATGAAGGGTAAGTGGAGGGTGGGGACACAGGCCACACACACTGTGTGTACTGGGGAAGGGTTGAGCCAAGACTTAACAATATCAATGGTTTCATTTCCTGCCATGGGAAAGTGATTGGATTTCAATTTGGAAGGTGTAGGGTTGAATCTGAGATTCAGTTGTATTGCTGTAGAATGTGAGTGACAGAGCTTTTTTGTGTGTTCATGTAAGGTACGTGTATGTTAGATTTTTATTTAAGGGTTCCAGAGATAACGATGTAACTTGAATCTGTGCCTTGGAGTCGGTAAGAGTGTTAGAAAGAATTCCAGCTGGATTCTACAGTTTATATAGGGACTCAGGCTGGTAGAATAGTGTTTGTTGTTCATTTGCCAAGTTGTGTGCTTTTGAACTGTGGTGTTGGAGAAGACTCTTGAAAGTTGCTTGGACTGCAAGGAGATCCAACCAGTCCATCCTAAATGAGATCAGTCCTGAGGATTCCTTGGAAGGACTGATGTTGAAGCTGAAACTCCAATACTTTGGCCACCTGATGCGAAGAACTGACTCATTTGAAAAGACCGTGATGCTGGGAAAGATTGAAGGAAGGAGGAGAAGGGGACGACAGAGGATGAGATGGTTGGATGGCATCACCGACTCAATGGAAATGAGTTTGAATAGACTCCAGGAGTTGGTGATGGACAGGGAGGCCTGGCGTGCTGTGGGGTCTCGAAGAGTTGGACATGATTGAGCAACTGAACTGAACTGTCTCATTCTTTGTGAGCCCATCAACTGTAGCATGCCAGGCCAGGGAGAATAGTCTAGATTTTAGATTTAACAACTTCTGTATTTTTTTTTATTAAGTTCAAGACAGGGTCGAAAGACTGATGGTAAGAGTGAGAGACCTTGACAAAACAACTTCTTTAGATGTGGCTAAAGAAGAAGATGCTAATAACCTTTTAATTGGAAGATTTGGGGGAAAATTATAGACTTGAGGATGAAATCTAAAAATAGAATGCCTCCTACAGTACAGAAAGAGGGATTTTATATTTTTCACATTCATGAAATATTCTTGCATATGAATGAAACTTCTGTTGTAATTAGGCAAATAGGTTGCTTACTTCCATATTTTATTCCAGGCATTTGTTAAATTCCAGCCATGCTAGAATTTTTCCTACTTGGTCTTGGCATTGGATGAGCAGAGATGTCTTTATACTCAATGTTTTAAACCTGATGGTGTCATCCAAGTGTGAACTAAGACATACTAATTTAGTTGGCTAATTTATACTATTACCCATAAGGACAGTCTCCCAGCCATAGATGTTTAGGTGTTCAAAAGTCACTCAATGACATTTATGTGTATGCTGTATGCTTAGTTGCTCAGTCATGTCCAACTCTTTGCAACCTAATGGACTGTAGCTCACTAGACTCCTCTGTTCATGGGATTTCCCAGGCAAGAATACTGGAGTGGGTTGTCTTTCCTTCTCCAGGGGAATATTCCCAACCCAGGGACTAAACCCATATGTCCTGGGTCTTCTGCATTGGCAAGCTGATTCTTTACCACTGAATCACCTAGGAAGCCCCCTCAATGACCTTGATCATCAAAATGAAAACATTTCAACCATCTTTTCCTTCTGACTGGTGGTCTTTGACTGATTCTCACTAATGCTGAGATTTTTCTTTTTACCTTGTCTCTATCCTTGATAGATTGGGTAATATTTTGACTTTGGAAGGATGAAAAGCACCAGCAAAAGTACATAGGCAAGGAGATGTGAGGGATGGGTGAGTTACCCAGGGTGTCTGAAGATGTGGCATTTTAGTGGGGAATAAGGAGGTGAGAGGCGAGGTTAGAAAGAGAACATTGTAAGATGGAAGCACAAGATAGATTGAGGTCAGATTGCATGGGCCATTAAAGGCCTGTGATCTGTGATTTCAAAAAGTGAGTCTGGTGGCAATGTGGAAGCAGCATTAAAGAGGATGAAGTGCAGTAAGGTCAGAAAACCAATTATGATGTTGTCTGATGAAAGAGGATGAGGCCAACTCTGCCCATGTCAGTAGAAGAGGAGGAGATGAGAAAGTTATTTCCTTGATAGAGTTGAAAGGATTTGGTATAAGATGGATGAGAAGGGGAAGGGGAAAGAATGAGCAAAGGTGACCCCAACCCAGGTGGCTGGGAAGATGACCTCATGGTTTATTACTGAAATGGGGAACTTGCTGTGTGGGGATGCTCAGGGTGGGTTGTTAGTTTCCTAGGACTGATATAACACTACAGAGTGGCCTAACCTACAGAAAATTATGTCTCACAGTGCTGGAGGCGAGACGTCCAGGATCAAAGTGTCCCAGTGTCCTTTTGAAGCCCTAGGCCTGTTCTAGACCTCTCTTCTAGCTTTTGGAAGTTCCTTGCATGCATGTTAAGTCACTTCAGTCATGTCTGACTCTTTGCGACCCTATGGGCTGCAGCCCACTAGGCTCTTCTGTCCATGGGATTCTCCAGGCAAGAATACTGGAATGGACTGCTGTGTCCTCCTCCGGGATATTCCTGACTCAGGGATCGAACCTGTGTCTTTTACGTCTCCTGCATTGGTGGGCAGGTTCTTTACCACTGGAGCCACCTTTTGGAAGTTCCTTGGCTTGTGGCATCATTAGTCCAGTCTTCACCTGGTGGTGTTCCGGTGTGCATATCTGTGTCCAGACTTCCACTTTTAATAAGGACACTGGTAATGTTGGATTAGGGTCCTGCCCCACAGCAGTATGACCTCACCTTAACTAATTCCATCTGTAGTGAGCCTGTTTCTCAATAATGTCACATTAGAGGTCCTGGGAGTTTGGACTTCAACATATGAAGTTTCAGAGGAATGCAAATCAATTCACAAGAGTAGAGTAGGGGGAGAAGGCAATGGCAACCCACTCTGGTACTCTTGCCTGGAAAATCCCATGGACAGAGGAGCCTGGTGGGCTCCAGTCCATAGGGTTGCAAAGAGTTGGATATGACTCAGCACATACGCATGCTACACCCTTAGGGAATACTCGTGTATTGGAGAATTTTCTACAGGGTGTTTTCTAACTACAGAAGTGAAAGCATTTGCTTGAAGGAGAAGGAAAAGAGGAGGAATACAGTGTCCTTCCTTATGAGCTAAGCTTTCTGCCCAGTGTGTAGAGAGCTGCTCTATTTAATCCTCAAGTGGACCCAGTGAGGGAAAAGTTGAGTGGAAAGTGAAGCCCATAGTCGCACAAAAGGAGGATGGCAAGGCTAAGATCTGAACCCAGGTTTATTTGATGTTAGGGCTTCCCTGGTGGCTTAGATGGTCAAGAATCTACCTGCAGTGCAGGAGACCCGATTTCCATCCTCAAGTCAGGAAGATCCCCTGGAGAAGGGAATGGCTACCCACTCCAGTATTCTTGCCTGGAGAATTCCATGGACAGAGGAGCCTGGTGGGCTACAGTCCATGGAGTTGCAAAGAGTCAGACACAACTGAGCAACTAACACTTTGGCTTACTTACTGCTTTATTTGATGTCACTAAAAGATGCTGAGTGCTCCTGGGGAGAGAGTCTTAGGACAAGGAACTCAGATGAACAAGTAAGGGCAGCGGTGGGAGCCAGTGAAGGGGAAGGAAGAGAGCAAAATAGAGTTAGGAAAGAAAGCCACTGAGAATTCAAGCTAGAGTGTGAAGGAGCAGGGAGAGGCACTGTGTTGACTGTCTTTAGGCAGGCTAAGGACCTACAAGTGTCTCTCTGGTTTAGTGCCCTCTCTGCTCTTTGAACGTCCATTTGATTAAGAAGTAAAATTAGAACAAATTTTCATCCACAATGATTACAGGCAAAAAATTCACTGTAAAAAAGGGAATCACTGTTGGTTTCATTCTAAGTTCGCCCCAGTCAGTGTGCTGTTGGGGGTGAAATACCAGTTCTGATAAATTGCTCTCTCTGTGTGTACACATCTACCTTGTGATGGCTTTGGAGGCTAATTTTATTCTGCAATTCTGAGCCTTAGGACCTGACAGTAAGCTGGGGGTGGCTACATGCTTTCCCTATGTCTGTACCTCTGTTATGGCTGCTAAGAAATGCTCTTTGGTTATACCAACCTGTGGAGGGATCTAATGAGAACATTTTTAGAGGCTGCTGCTGCTAGTGCTGCTAAGTCGCTTCAGTCATGTCTGACTCTGTGCGACCCCATAGACGGCAGCCCACCGGCTCCCCCGTCCCTGGGATTCTCCAGGCAAGAACACTGGAGTGGGTTGCCATTTCCTTCTCCAGTGCATGAAAGTGAAAAGTGAAAGTGAAGTCACTCAGTCGTGTCCGACCCTCAGCGACCCCATGGACTGCAGCCTACCAGGCCCCTCCACCCATGGGATTTTCCAGGCAAGAGTACTGGAGTGGGGTGCCATAGAGGCTAGATGGAGGCATTTTAGGACATGTGAGGCTATTAGTTGAAAAATAAGCACTTTCTGGCTTGTTGCCCATACCTGCTTTATATTCACTTCAAAGAAAAAAAATTTTCATTAAAAACAAAGCAGTTAAAATGTCAAGGTGCCCATTCTCTCTTTTCAGGCTCTCCTTTTTACATTACAAAACAAGTGGATTGAGTAAAGCAGAAACTGCTGCTAAATAAAGCCTTTTCTTGGCGTTCCTTGGAGAAATCAAGTCCAAGACCAGTGGTGAAAGGTGATTGTACTATATCCACTACACAGACTATTTCTTCTAATTATCAGCATGAATGTAATTACTTACAAGCATCTCAGGCTCCGATGATCATGTCCCTCAGAGCATTTCATCTTTAATGATTTTCCTTGCTAGAAAGCCAGTTGGAAGCATTTGTTGCATAACATTGCTCAACCAGAAAGAAAAATACGTACTTCTCAGAAGAAAGATCTGTATGCTTTCTTCTCAATGGTACTTATATTCTGCCGGAATTTGATTAGGAGCTATCCTGGCACAAAGATTGCTAATGACCGAGTCAAATAACTTACACAGATTAAACAATTTCTTGGAAAAAAAATATAATGCAGTATGACATTCCTTTTCCAAGAATCTTGAAGTTCAGAATGGTAAGCACTTAATGGTGAATTGTTAAATCCTTTAACTTCTGAGGATAGAGAATACAGTGGGGACAGGTTACTTGAGGGAGTCTATAAAGTCTTAAGTGAGATAGTTTTAAGGAAAGAAATTTCTGGTCTAGGGTGAGACTAAAGTGTAAACTCATAATAGTTTAGGTTTTTAAAGCTGTCAGTGACATTACAGCTTACCTATTCCCCCTTCTTCAGTAAACAAGCAAACTACCCAATAAATTACAGTCCAACTGCTTGGTAACATTATCCCTGTCACAATCTGTTGGCATCACGACTAATTGCCAGGCCTCAAATACCTTCCCAATATTCTTTCCACTGTCCTTTCTTTCTCTAGGACTAGAAAGATGTGACAAAAGACTTCATTTATCTGGCATTGCTGAGAAACACATTTTTTGTCTTATATATTTCTGGGTAAGTTTATTTCTTAAGCATCACTTAAAAGCATTTTATGGAAATGGTCATCTGAAGGGGTTTCCCTGGTGGCTCAGGCAGTAAAGAATCCACCTGCAGTGTGGGAGAACCAAGAGATACGGGTTTGATCCCTGAGTCGGGGAGATTCCATGGAGAAGGGCATGGCAAGCCACTCCAGTATTCTTGCCTGGAGAATCCCATGGACAGAGCCTGGTGGGCTACAGTACATGGGGTCACAAAGAATCAGACAGGTCAACTTAAAGAGCATGCTCAATACAACTTAGGCTTTCCTTGAGGAAGTGGTGTCATCATCACAGGCATTAACTATTTTCCCATGGCTGAATCAAACCCACGGTTGCCCTCTAGAGTAGCGGTCCCCAACCTTTTTGGTACCAGGGACTGATCTCATAGAAGTCAATTTTTCCATGGACTGGGGTTGTGGGGGTGGTTTCAGGGTGATTCAAGGACATTACATTTGTTGTGCACTTTATTTCTAATCTAATGCTGCTGCTGATCTGATAGGGTACCAGTCTGTGGCCCAGAGATTGGGGACCCTTGCTCTAGAGGAAGTGGGAACGATTGATGTCATAATTGGATGGGTTAGGATAGTACTGATTGAAAGGACTACTTGTTCTGTGGCAGTGACTCAGTTGCTTTTATGACCCTTACATCCATGTCCTTGTCCCCATGTTGCCGTCTAGGACACATGTCCACTTGCCAACATGTTCTCCTAGGCTGCTGGTGCTCCTTGCACCTGAGCCTCTCCTGCAGAACAAAATGCAACATTATGTGATCATTATATGGTTAAAGATTTTAGGTTTCTTTTCTTGCCTAAAAACTGAGTCCAATAAAATTAAACACAATTCGTAACACCTATAATCTTGTGCATTCTTTGGGGCTGTTATTTGGTGACTTAAGAAAATGATATTTGATGTTTTCACCAAACACAGTCTTAGTAGGAGGATTTAATTGTTGAAAACAATGTGCTTACACAGGGGCCCATTGTTCTGTAAGTATATTCCGATTTCTGTTTCAGTATCTCTCCTTCTTTCTTGCCTCCAGATTGTCTCCTGATTTGGAGGGAAATTTTAGGCTTAGATGCTGTTTTTCTTTTCCTCTCCAGTTTTATTGAGAATAATTGACATACATCACTCTGTAAGTCTAAGGTGTACAGCCCAATGGTTTGATTTACATATATTGTGGAATGATTATAATCAGTGGTTCTTAAGCTTCAGCATATACCAAGTTCAACCTGCAGGTCTTGTTAGACCAGATCGCTGAGGTCCACTCCTAGGGTCAGATAAGGAAGAACTAGGGTGGACTCTGAGGCTCTGTAGTATCAACAAGTTATAGGGGATGCTCTTGCTTCCAGTCTGAGAACCACACTTTGACAGCCACTGATTACTTTGCCGACTAAGGTCTGTCTAGTCAAGGCTATGGTTTTTCCAGTAGTCATGTATGGATGTGAGAGTTGGACTGTAAAGAAGGCTGAGCGCCGAATAATTGATGCTTTTGAACTGTGGTGTTGGAGAAGACTCTTGAGAGTCCCTTGGACTGCAAGGAGATCCAACCAGTCCATTCTGAAGGAGATCAGCCCTGGGATTTCTTTGGAAGGAATGATGCTAAAGCTGAAACTCCAGTACTTTGGCCACCTCATGCGAAGAGTTGACTCATTGGAAAAGACTCTGATGCTGGGAGGGATTGGGGGCAGGAAGAGAAGGGGACGACTGAGGATGAGATGGCTGGATGGCGTCATTGACTCCATGGGCGTGGGTCTGGTGAACTCCGGGAGTTGGTGATAGACAGGGAGGCCTGGCGTGCTGCGATTCACGGGGTCGCAAAGAGTCAGACACGACTGAGTGACTGAACTGAACTGAACTGAGGAAATCATCATTCTCCAGAAAGATCTATTCTCTGTTCAAGAGAATTGATCAGAGGATTTGCAGATTCTCTGATCAAGAGGATCTATTCTCTAATCAAGAGGACAGCTCAAGAGGATTTGAGACTCTCTGTGACATTGTCCAGAGCTGCCTTTGTGTTCCTGGGATCTGTCATGTTGAGACTCTGGTCAGTGACTTCCAATATCAGAGAATAGCCTCAGCTCTCCTACCTGCTGGTCGTGGTCCAGTCACTCAGTCATGTCCGACTCTTTGCGACCCCATGGACTGCAGCACACCAGGGTTCTCTGTCCTTCACCATCTCCCAGAGCTTGCTCAAACTCATGTCCGTTGAATCGGTGAACCATCTTGTGCTCTGTCGTCCCCTTCTCCTCCTGCCCTCAGTCTTTCTCAGCATCGGGGTCTTTTCCAGTGAGTGGACTCTTTGCATCAGGTAGCCAAAATATTGGCGCTTCAGCATCAGTTTTTCCAATGAGTATTCAGGGTTGATTTCCTTTAGGATTGACTGGTTTGATCTCTCTTGGTTTGGGAATATTTAAAATATATACTTCTGCTGATGTCTTCAGTAGCAAATGGGCTTTATTCTTGCTTTCCTCTTCCACAACATGTATTATTTATTAATAATTGGAGTGTTTATATATACTTCTCTGGAATTTCTTGAGGAACTTTCAAAACTGAAGCACAATACACCCCTGAGATTCACTTTTCTATCCTCAGTCATGGAGAACTTGAGTACCTAGCTCACAGATCTCATTTTAACTCTAGCAATATTAATATCTCTTTGTCTATGTGTCTCTCTTCTGCCTCACTTACACGTGTGTGTAAATGTGTATATGTGTACACTTAGATACAGACACACACATACACGGGCTTTGCATAGGAATTTAGGCTGATACTACCTATGACATCATCCTTGGAAACTTCAGCATCTGCATTATCAACTCTGCCAACTCTCCGAGTTCAGCACATCTTATGGAAGCACCAGCCCCAGCCCTCTTGACTGCAGCGAGAGTTCTTAACTCTGGACAGGGGAGAGACAGGAGTCTCTCCATCTCCCCACTCCCAATCTGCCCTCTGACTTCCCCTCTTTTTTGTTTACTCGTGATGAGCCTATCCTAGGAGGATGTGTGGCAAAATAGAAAGAATACTGGCTTTGGAGTGAGATGCACACAGGTTGAAATCCTTTCCAGCTGTGTAAACTTGGGTCTTTACATCTGTTGTGTGGGGCTGATACCTACATTACAGGGTGGTTGAGAGGGTTAAATTTGATGTTGTGTGTAAACACTTAGCCCATCTGCACATGGCTGATGATTAGCTCCTGAGAACTCATTACTCTGGATACTTCATATGCTAACAAGGTGAGTTACTCCTCAGTCTTACCTGTCACTCAGATTGGCACTGCCACTAAGGGCTTCAATCTGAAGCCCTCTCTGCTGCTGCTGCTGCTAAGTCGCTTCAGTCGTGTCTGACTCTGTGCGACCCCATAGACGGCAGCCCACCAGGCTCCCCCGTCCCTAGAATTCTCCAGGCAAGAACACTGGAGTGGGTTGCCATTTCCTTCTCCAATGCATGAAAGTGAAAAGTGAAGGTGAGTCGCTCAGTTGTGTCTGACTCCTAGCGACCCCATGGGCTGCAGCCCACCAGGCCCCTCTGTCCATGGGATTTTCCAGGCAAGAGTCCTGGAGTGGGTTGCCATTGCCTTCTCCGAAGCCCTCTCTAGAACCACCATATATCATGGGGAGGCAGGATGGTCTGGGGATGCTGGAATCACAACAGTGGGAGGAGAGAAGAGGATGGCAGAGTCCTAAGTCGCTGAGAGCTCATCCTTGCCTCTCACCGCTTTGTAAAAATCAAATGGTCAGTGCCCCCTGCAGCTCCAATGTCCCTAGAATTGTACATTCTGTTCCTCTGTTGCTCTTCAATGCAACCAAGTCTCTTCATTGTTATCACTGTGACCTTTGCTGTTCTGTATTGTCACAGTTTACTAGATCTCTTCTTGGCAAATTTGCATTCCTCACTCTTTTCCTTCAATCTTATCTTCTCTATTCTACTTTAAATCCTATGTTCCAGCCAAACTGAGCCATCCACCACTTCCTGGTTTGTTGTCTTTTTTCATAGCATACATTTATTTCTAATCTGTTATTTATTTTGGTTTTCTTGGGCTTCCCTGGTGGCTCAGAGGCTAAAGCGTCTGCCTGGAATGCAGGAGACCTGGGTTCGATCCCTGCGTCGGGAAGATCCCCTGGAGAAGGAAATGGCAACCCACTCTAGTACTCTTGCCTGGAGAATCCCAAGGAGAGAGGAGCCCTGTAGGCTACAGTCCATGGGGTCACAAAGAGTCGGACACGACTGAGCGACTTCACTTTCACTTTCACTTTGTGTATCCCTTACCAGAATATAAGCTCCTTGAAGTCAGAGACGTTTGTTTGTTGACCCATACCCTTGCACTTAGACTAGTGCCTGGACATAGAATGTGTTCAATAAATATTTGTTGAGTGAATTCCTGCCTTTCCTTTATGCTTCTTTACACAGTGGCTCCTTAGGGTCACCCCAATTTCTGATTAATTATGAAAAGAGGAAGAAGTAAATCAGAAACTTGATAGCATTGTCTTCAGGTCTAAGCTTTGATCTCCTGGGATGAGGACCAAAGAATCACAGGGATCACTCTGCTGGCAAGAGTCTGGCTGACTCTGCAGCCGTCCCTTTGGTGTGAGCCACCTCATATGATGGGGTGCTCTCCAGCTGTTGGTGCTGGTCTATGTGTGCCCCTGGGTGGGAGGTGTTAGACTGCTGGCCACCTTATTGGGACTTTGTCCCATTAAGACACTGTCTGTCTCTTCCTGTTGGGCTTGTGGCTGCAATGCCTCAGGCCCTAGCACGTTCCTGTGCTAACAACATTAAGTTCTCTTCAGGGCAGACCAACTGGTTCCAGGGATGGAAAGCCTAGGAGGTAGAAATCAGAAGGCGAGAGTCCCAGTTCCAGCTGCATGTTTGACACTTCAGACAAATCAATTACTTCAAAAACTGTTTTCGAAGAGCTTATAATGTGCAGATGGGGTATATAGAAACTGTAAAGATGATTTTTGTTCTCTAAGAGGTTCTGATCTAGTTGGAAAGACAGGATGCACACACAATCATTCATTTTATCTTCAAAATATTGCCCCGATGTGTTCACCTCTTCCCATCCTCACAATCCACACCCTCGTCCTCTCCATAACCACACTGTGCACCCAATTGTAAGTGCTCTTGCCTGAATAAGATGCTCTTGCCATCTGCTCTTGCCTGAATAACTACAGCTTTCCACCTGTTCCCACCAACTCTAATCTTGTCCCTTCTGTTTTCTCACAGAATAGTTACCCTTTAAAAATCTAATATCTCAATCAAACCACGATGCTCTCCTACTTAGAGATTTTTGCCAGACACCTTACCTTGAATTATTTGGACTTGCTGGTCTTCTTCTGCCCACCTCTCCTTTCTCATCTCATGATCCTCTCTGCTTACCAACCGTAACATAACTTTTTCTGATCTCTTAGACCTGAGATATCTTTCCCACGTTGGGGCCTGTGCACATGTCATTGGTCTGCCTGGAATTCTCTGTGTCCCCACCATCCACCAGGTTCTGGTCTTCACATGGCGAGCTCCTTCTTATCTCTGAAGTTTCAGCTAAAAAAGTGATCACTTTACAGGCCTTGTCTGAATCAAATTTCCCTGGTCATCCCATTGCAGGGCATTTTCTGTTTCCTTCAAAGACCTTATCTCAGACTGTAGTGATTGCTTATTTATTCGTCTTTATCACTGGATTGTATGCGCGCTGAAGTCAGGGATGGTGCCTTCTTCAATGTTCTGTCCTTATAAACCTCAATACCTGTCTCAGCACAGTCCCAGATATATTGCAAGCCTTCAATAAACATTTTTACATGAAACAAGTAATGGCTAATAGCTGAGCATGCTGCCCCGTAGGATGGCACGTAACCATATGAACTGTTGAATCAGTGAAAGATTGTATTAATGTGCTAATTGTGCTCTGTGCTAGTTATCTTCAGGATACTTTTATATAATTAAGTACATTAAAAGATCATTAGAAACCTTAAAACTATGCACAATCCTAAAATCAGTTTAAGTTGTGTATTTGCCATGTTGGATATATTTAGGTTAGTCCGGCTGGTGTTATAGATGAAGAACTCATATTAACTATGTCTTAGTACACTTGCTTCATTTAAAATCAGTATTGAAACTGTGATATCCTTGTCCTGAGAAACATCTTTTAAAAAAGACAATTGCACTTGGAGGGAGATGACCCTCCTTTCCCAAGGGCCCCGCAGAGAGCTGTTCTGTTGTATCCTTTTCATATAACCTGGGAGTTGAGGGTGGCTCTGTTATAAGTCCTTCTCTGTTAAGCATCAGATTGTAGCAGTCTTGGTGGGTGGCTGCAAAAGGCAGCTTTCTCTGTTGTGTCCACTCACAAAAGACAGGTATTCTAAAACATAGCCAGTGGCCTGCTTAATAAAGTACCTGCCTTGCGTGGCTGCAAGTCGTCTTACAAGCTTGCTCTGAGTAGCACTGCGCACAGTGTACACTTGTGAGAGCAGCTGCTTCTCGTTTCATCTGACCTGATATTGATTCACCATCCTTGCTGGATTCAGTGGTTTGCTCAGTGGCATCGGAACATGGGCTCGATGCCTGTTGGCAGCTCCTGCCGTCTGGGTGCCTTTCAGTTTCATCCCTTTGATTGTAGAGCAGTTTTGCCATTATTGATAAATTACAGGTATGGTACTCAGAGGGAGGAAAGGGGCAGCTCAAAGTGAATGGTGGTGCCCTTGGGTACGACACTCACTTGGACTCATCCATTAGACAATCCTATGTAGTAAAAGGTATGTTTATGGGATTAGTTATTAATCACAAAACAGGATAGGAGTTACTTGACTGCTAATTATAACACTGGATGAGCACATAAAATCATCATAATAAACAATATCATCCCTGTAGGACCTTCACATGAAATCAGTCCAGCCAGACAAATAGTTATTTACATAAACACGGAATCTTAAAAAAAAAGATCCTAAAAAACTAGCAACAATCAAATAAGCAAAATGTGTGTATAGAAGCTAATAAAAATTAGTACCTTAAAAAAAATCACTGCAAACTATGTTTTCTGTAATTACACCAAATCCTAGAGTTTTAACCATGTAATAGTAATTTTTTCGTGTTTTTGCAGTTATTGTCCTTTTGATTTACTTAACTATGTCTAACTTGAACAAACAATGTTAAGTGGGGAAACAGATGCGATTAAATAGCCTGTAATTATGTTTTTAGTCAACTGCTACCATCACAGACTCCTCCTGCTACTCGGACCAGAAAAAAAGTGACCTAACTGATTTTACCAACTGCTTTGCCAGGCCCTGATGCAGAATAGATGGCCTTATTAAGCAATCAAAAAATCAGCCATTACAGAGGAATGGTAATCAACAGTGTTTATACAGCTCACACACTAGCCCCACAATACACAATCAGGACCATGAATTCTGCTAATTGGGTACCTTCTGCGTCCAGAGGTGCCTGCAAAGGGAAACAAAAGGGACTTGAAAATTAGTGTTTGTAGCAATTAGTTTCTGTCTAAAGGCTTAACCCAGTTCATGGAAACCATGATTCAAACAAGGATTATTATAGCAACTCTGGTATTTAAATGTCTTCTGCCATTATTTGAGGTAGGATTTAGCTTGGCAAAAGTAACATAGATATGTCCTCTTTTTTTTTTTTTTAATTTACTTTAAATGATTTTTGTTTTAAACTTCTCAAAAATCAAAACTATTAAGCCATCTGTGCTTTAAATTTTGTGGCATTCAATGTTTTTCTTTTATTTTTTTCTCTCTCTCTTTTTTTAAACCTATGATCTTGCTCAAGACCAGTTGAAAAGACTGTTAAATACATGTATTGTTGAGGAGCTGTGCTCAGAGGGATAATACAGTTGAGTTTGTTGTGCCATTATTTCTCTCAGAATGATTCGTAGTTTAGAGGAAAACATAGGGTATAATTCTTGGTGGAGGAAAAAAGGACAGCAAGTGTTTTATTTATAAATGTATGTACAAGTTCACATTCTAAGTTGCTGTTGCTGTTGCTAAGTAATACTGCTAAAATAGTCCAGAGGGAGGATGTAAGTTCTCTGTGTATTTTATCTGAGTAGCATAGCAAGGCATTTCCAAATGGGCTCCACGGAAAGCCAGTGGGTTTTACAAAATTCATTACAAAAAGCCTTTTGCCCTCTTCTTCTCTTTTTCGTCTTTAGCGTTTCTGACGTAATAATCAGACAAATCTCTGTGCTTTGCTCCTGTCTTTATGACTCCCTGCTGTAGACACTCAAAGGGCAAATTAATAGTAGCACAATTTGAGGGACCTCTTAAACTCCCGTGGAAAGCATCAGCTGCAGGTTCTCGCTTTCCTGAAGCTCTCCACATGGCGACAGAAGGATCTTAACAGCAACATCAGAAAGATTAGGAGGAGGAAAGGAAAACCTTATGATTCAGAAGGAGACAAAAGAAATAATCGATGTTTCATTTGCTGTGATTTAAAGGCTACATAAGCAAATGACAGTTTGTCTTTTTAAATTTATTAATAACCCGCTCTCTTGAATTACTTAAATGGTTAATCAATGTGTCAATAAGTATGGTAAAATTTTTTTATTATTAACAGCAAATTTGACATTATTAAGACAGAAATTCTAGAAGGGATATTGGTACTTTGAAGACAATCAGAATGATAAGTGTGATCGTTCTAGAGACACTGTAACCACGTTTCACTCCTGACTGATTACATTACATATTGATATTAGTGAGCATTAGTATGTAGTGCAATCAGTCAGGGGAAAATGAGTGAAATGTGAACTAATGAGAGCTAATTGTATCATATAATAGCAAGGACACAGAATTCTATCAATTAAATTAGTTTGAGATGAAACAAATATGAATATAATAGTGTTTATAATAATGAGGCAATTAGAGCTAATGAAATCAGAGTTAATAAAGACCAAGATCCCTGTTCATTTCTGCCCTTCTCCTCCTGATTCCTTCAAACTGGGTTGTGTTCTATTCACTGGATTATTTTCAGCCATTGGTGGTATGTCTGTACATGCTGAAGATGTAGGAATGAAGAATATAAACCTTCACAGTCTGTATGTTTCTTGATCTTATACTTTCAGAAGACTCCCCTTGACCTGCCAAGGTAGTCATCTCTGATGAAGAAATCATGTCTTCTGTATACTATCTTCATAGACTATCTTTTCTTGATCCAGAATAGAAATTAGCACTCCTTGGCATAAATGCTGGTCTTATATTGTCCATATACTGGAGCTGACTCTTCAGGTCCAGTGCCTCCCCATTGTGTAATTCAGTTGAATTCTGCTTATTAGCTGCTCTTCGGTGTCCTTAAGTTGTTGGCATTTGTTCCATTTTAATTTCCTGATTCAAAGAGTCACAAATGGGATGGCAAAGCCAGACCTGTAGATCCTTGGCAAGTAATGTACTCTCCAGCAGAAATTATGTTCATTCTCTCTCAGAAGATGGTTTTGAAGACCCAATTTCAGGTTGGTAAATTATTAACATCAATGAAATGATTAGGACCCATATTATATTTTGTAATTTATATTGAATCTAATAGTCCAGGTTCCTGAGCACCCTATAAGGAAGTGGGTATGGGTATTAAAGAAGACAAAGCAGTGGTATATTTCTGATCAGTTTAGGAACTCATTCATTTAACTGTACAAATAATGGATTAAGAAAGTATTTTCTGTAGTATATAACTATTATATCATAGCTATTGGTAATTGACAGGAAAATTCCATTTTAAAAAATTTCTTCTCAATTATCTATTTGGATGTTACTCTGGTTGTTGTATTTCTATTTGTCCTTGATTTAGGCTGGAGTTAGTGTTAGTGAATGATATTTGCCCATTAAAGTAGGTGGAACTTTGTCCTGTACAAGTTTCTACCAACTTTCTTATTTGACTTATTTTTTTTTTGTGTGTGTGTATATTGTTGATGTTTTTGCTTTTGCTGTTACATTAAAAGACATCAGAATGGGCTGTGAGTTACTGTTTCACTTGCAAAAGGTTATGGATTATGCTCAGCTGGTTTCTCAGGCTGGCACAGGGTTCATGATTAGAAGAATGAAAACAAACATGAATTGAAAATGTCACTAACCTTTATTGGGCCCTGAGAATCCTGGAGCCTGCGTGACAGGAGGCTTTCCTGTTTTCAACAGGATAAAGAAGATTGAAACAAAACAGCACAGATCTTGGCTATTTACATCTTTTAATGAATGCTCTTCACGTTTGGGTTTCTTTGTCTGTCTCCCAGTTTTCAAGGGTTTAACTGTAAAAAGTGTGGATGGTATCACATATTATTAAAAACTATGGAGCAGACATCTGTCTAGGATGGTTTTTCCTCCAAATCATGCCCAATATAAAGGGCATGTTTACAGCTGTACATGTGTATATAGCCAGTAATTGATTCTCAGTGTTCACCAGCACTGAGTTGAAAAGTATTTTCAGATATAGTAAGTAAAGCTGTGTGTTTAAGTGGGGCATGTTGGAGGGATATTTAAGGTGAGATCTAAAGTCTTACGTGTGATGGGCCCACTGGATTTGAATTTGGTTGTGCTATCTTTAAAAACCTTTTGTGATCAATAAACAAATATATTCACACTCTAGATCCCAGAACCTCATCAGAATAGAGGAAAGTCAAACTAACACCCTATTTATATAAACTGTAGAGCATCTAGAGCTTAAACTGTGGTCCAGTGCTGGTCAGAATAACACATCTAACCAGTGTTAATTTGTCTGAAATTTAAATTTCTATTTAAATCCATTGTGTTTGTTTCCTTACAGTGATTTGGACTTGGTTGTTCCTGACCTAAATATGAATAACGTAGTGACACCTGAAACATATTAATCTGTTTCTTTCTCCCTTAATTTTTCTTCCTGCTACTGCCTGGTCTGGCACAACTTGTGACAAATTGTGTTGTACTTTTCACTGATTTCATAGGTAGTTTGAAAAAGTACTCTATGAAGATTACGAGAGAAATCTCAAATAAAACATATTCCTTCATTCTGGACTGTACATATGTGGTGGATGAGGAATTTTAGGCTTTTAACAATACATTTACTTGTTCTTGAATTAAAATGATGTATTAGGCTCGTGCTTAGTTCAAAATTATTTTGTTGTTGTTTAGTCACTAAGAAATATTTCAGTGCAAATCTGACCTATATGGATTGAATGACATTTTTCTTGGGGCAGAGTTTAAATATTTGAGAAATATAAGCTTGTGCCTTTTAATTCTCATTTTACCTAATTATATATTATTCTTTTAACAGATTTTGTTTTGCATTTTGAAACATGATCAAAGTGATCTTTTGGCCAGAAAGTGTTTTCATTTAAAAATATGAAGCATTTTATATTTTTATTTGAAAATAGCCTTAGTAAAATCATATCTAATTTATATGATTAAACAAAACTTATGCCCAAAGGTTGAGCATTTTATTGAGCAAATGATCAGCTTTATTTTCAAGCATAAAGTTAAGAGATTTATCTGGTAGAAAGGAAGTTGCTATTAGTAGCATTATTTTTTACTCAAAAGTGACAATTTTATAATTGTTGCAATGAAGAAAGCTGAGCACCAAAGAATGGATGCTTTTGAACTGTGGTGTTGGAGAAGACTCTTGAGAATCCCTTAGACTGCAAGGAGATCCAACCAGTCCATTCTAAAGGAGATCAGCCCTGGGATTTCTTTGGAAGGAATAATGCTAAAGCTGAAACTCCAGTACTTTGGCCACCTCATGAGAAGAGTTGACTCATTGGAAAAGACTCTGATGCTGGGAGGGATTGGCGGCAGGAAGAGAAGGGGACGACAGAGGATGAGATGGCTGGATGGCATCACCGGCTCGATGGACGTGAGTCTGAGTGAACTCCGGGAGTTGGTGATGGACAGGAGGCCTGGCGTGCTGCTATTCATGGAGTCTCAAAGAGTCAGACACGACTGAGCGACTGAACTGAACTGAAAGCCAATCTAGCTTCAGGCAGCAAAGAAGAATTATACCATTTAATGGAAGAAAAGGAAGACATTGCTACCTTTTAATAGCCTTAAGACCACCCACCATACACTCTCCTCACCCACAACCCTGTGTTTATTTACTTAAAAATGTTATTACATGACAAAGTAATACACTGAAAAAAATCACTAAAATGAAAAGAAAAACCACCTGGAGTCCTATTACCCTAACATATCAAACCTTTTAATTTGTTTAGGTTAATTTAAACACTTTGGCAATATATATATTCTTTATATAGTTGTATTGATTTTTTTCTGTTTGTATTAGTTGGACAAATTTGCCAATGATTTTATAAATGCTGGTGAACTCATTAATAAGATTTGTTTTAAGTCTTTACATTGTTGTGGGTTTTTAACCTGCCTGTGATTATATTATCTTTGTTATGATTTTGACTTATAACTTAATATAAAAGAAGTTGGGGGTAAGTGTATAAGATAATAGCTTACATGTGGAGTATCTTAAATTATTTTATGGAAGTTTCCATTGTAGTTAATTGTAGTTAAAAGTGTTTTTCTTTTAATATGTATGTGGATTAAGATAAACCCAGATATTTTTAAAAGAAATCTAATATGGGTCTGTTTTTCTAAAATTTTAGTTAAATTATATTTCATTGTTACATTGTTTTTAACATAAGAACCTTATACTTAGGTGCTTTTATTAGGATGGGATTTCAGAGCTTGATTTACACAGGAGTGTGTAAAGCCTGGATTTTGTGAGGAGAGTCAATGAACAAAAGGACACGTGAAGAGTTTTATTGTGTAATATATCCAATTTTTTGGCTACAGCCCATGGGGTCACAAAGAGTCGGACACGACTGAGCGACAAAGTACTAAGTACTAGTACTATATCCAATTTAAAGCTTTAATTTTCAAATGATCATGAGAGGGTACATTGGCTATTTTCTTTAGTATTAATGTTTGTAGTAATATTATGCGAAAACCCTTATTTTATTATGAATAAGACATTTGTGTTAGGTAAAATAAACTTCTTATCTTTTATTGGGGTCTTATCAGTAGCAATGTCATTTTTTTCTTTTAATTTCCTTCTGGAGAAGTTGTTTCGAGTAACATTAATCATGAGTAGGTTTGGATGGTGCAAGCAATATTATATCCCAATATATGGGATATATTTGTGTCATGTATTGTAATGACAGTTTTGTTTTTCATTGTCAAGGTTGCCAGTGACCTCTGTGTTGCCAGATCCAGTGACCAGTTCTTAATATTTCCCAGTCTTAGTCCTGCAGCATCATTTGACACAGACAGTGTGCCCCCTTTTCTGAAACAGGTTCTTCACTGGACTTCCAGGGCACTCACAGTGTCTCAGTTTTGTTGTTTCTTTTTTTACCTGTCTCACCGGCTATACCTTCCCAGTCTTTGCCCTGTATATCCTCTTCGGATCTTACTGATAAAATGTTTGAGTGGGCCTCTTTTCTGTATATCTAAGCTCGCTCGATAGATGATCTCATCATCTCATGACTCTAAATGTCATCCATATGCATATGGCCTAAGTTTATATCCCCAGCCCTGCCTTTCCCCTGATATCCAGACTTATGTAGATATTTTAAATGACGTTTCTGTTTAGATGTCAATAGGCATGTCAGATTTAACGTCCAAACAAATCTGGATTCTTTTTCCTCATTATCTTGCTTTCTACCCATTGTTCACCACTGCACTAAGTGCAAGACTCTTTGCCAGATTTCGCATGACAAAAGCATTGGGATGGATCATTCTTGACTCTCCTCTTCTTTTGTATCGTGTATGTAATCCTTTGACAAATCCCTTTGGCAGCTCTTCCTTCAGAGTAAATCCCCAGACTACTTTCATTGCCTGGTACTCTTGTCTGAACCGCCACCATTTTTCTCCTGGATGATTGCAATAGTCTCTCCATCTCTCCACTGGTCTTACTCTTGCAACTGTAGATACCTCCAGCCTTTTGAAAGTTTGTTTTATGTCACTTGGCTTTTATGAAAGACCTACATTAATATCTATTTTGGCTAACAGCAAGAAATCTGCAGAGGATTTTTGCTCTTACCAAAAAGGCAAAAATGAAAATAATCTTTAGCATTTGTTTTGCAGGGAGTTGTTACAGAGGCAGTGCACACCCCAGCGGAGGCACCGCAAGCTTCTTCCTGGGGAACAACACTCAGTATCCAGCCGCCATGGCTTTGAACTGTGTCTGTGAGCATCTGCGCTTTATTTTGTGCACTTGTTAGTAGGCTGTGACCTACTGGAATTACTTTTTAATTTTACACCATTTTGGCTGATGAAAGGTTTCATAGAAACAATCTGCTTTCAAATATCGGTGGGATCCTGTGACACTGTTCTTCAATACTGTTTATTCTCTAATGAGGCGGCTTATTTTTTCTTTAAACATCTAAATCTGTTCATGGCAAATCCTCCGATTCTTCCAATTTCACTTAGAGAAATCTTCAGGAATACATGTTTTGATTCTCTTGGCAGAATGTAGACATTGTTTTGTCAGGCAGAGTTTGATCAAATTGTGTGACTCTTTTTTTTCCCTCTGTTATGATTCTCTGTGTTGGGGTATAATTCAGAATTTACAGAGTGAGCCTTTTACTGATAAACAATTTCTTACTCGCCTTTCCTTGGGTCACCCATTTCTCTTAAGTGGCCTAGTCATGTGGTAGTGATGATAAAGCTGCTAAAAAATCATACTCACTTTTCATTTCTTTCATTATTTTCCACACGGTGACAAGATTAGAATGGGAGCAAGGAGACGTTTTTATCAACTTTGGGCTTCATGATGTCAAGTGAAGGAGTGTATTAATACTCTTGTCTTTCTTTGCCAGTGAGTTTTTTAACTTTTATTATTGTTCTCTATTAGATCCTTCCTTTTGAGTCTGCACTATTTTGATTAAGACAGATTTGTGTCAGGTCCCATCATTTATTTGCTCTTTTAATCCTGGTTACTGAAAGTCTGGATCATGATCTTTCATGTCACTTACATTCTGAGGACTGTTTACATCTAAAGAGATGAGGCAGCAATGTCTGAACTATCACCATTGAAAAATGACCTTCTTAATGTTATTTCCTGGGTTGTCATTTAAGCTGTTCTCTGCAGCCTATTTTCTGGAATTTGATTGCAGTTTAAGAGTCCTGTATAGTTGAACATCTATCCTATGGATAAAATAGTTCTTTCAGAGCATGCAGGTTGACAAAGTTAACTGCCAAGTCATGCGTGCTACCTTAATAGTGCGGGCAGAGAACTGAGTTTCTTTGATTCCTCCTCTCAGGGATTTTCCCAGCATAACCTAGTAAGTTAGTTACATAATTGTTGTTGTTGTTCAGTTACTCAGTCATGTCTGCACAGTATATTAAACCTTGTACGAGAGGTAGAGACTACACTTTTTCTGATACCTATCTGAGTAGCTTCAGGGCAAATCGAATGATATTTTCCCAACTTTGTGCTCACATTTCAGCGATATTTTTCTAAATCTGTGCTCACATTTCAGCTATTTGATAGGAGGAGTAATGTCTCCTGATTCACCCAGGTTGTTTTCCAGAGAGAAGCCCCTTTTCTTTATACGGTGTAAGCTAGATTTCCTAAATCACAAAAAAAGCTGACCGAGATTTTCTTTGAGCTCTTCCAACCTTGAAGATGAACTTTAGTGATTTGGGAACAAAATGTGACAACATTTGCAGAAGGAAAGGCCAAACTGGCTGCTCTTAAATTGGTTTCTCAATGTCCCAATGTCCCTGTGTGACTCATGAACTGCCTGCTGCTATTGCAAAGCTTTCAGCCTCTTTGGTGGTGGTGGTGAAGTCGCTCTGTCGTGTCCGACTCTTTGTGACCCCGTGGACTGTAACCTACTAGGCTTCTCCGTCCATGGGATTCTCCAGGCAAGAATACTGGAGTGGATTGCCATTTCCTTCTCCAGAGGATCTTCCCGACCCAGGGATCGAACCCGGGTCTCCTGCATTGGAGGCAGACGCTTTAACCTCTGAGCCACCAGGGAAGTCAGTCTCTTTAAATGGTACTAACCATTTGGGTGTTGCTTGACGCTTTAAGTCTTGGAAAAAAGAAATGATTTTACTGGTGGTGAGGGTGGCTAGATACACAGCGCTGGAAACGACGTTTTCTATTTTCTCAGTCTAGGCAAGCTTTCCTGTATACTTTCCCCCAAATTTTACCTGATGGGACCATGTCTGGCTCCAACTAAGTAGTCTGTGTTATGCCTGATATTCTGGGAAAAGGGAAAAATTATCCCACAAGGAATCCAACTATAGGACATAGTTGTTTAGATTAGCCTTAGGAGTGTGCTGTCACTCTAAACGTAGACATATTTCCCAGTGATATGATGCTTTGGTTTGTAATCTTGTGATGTGTGCAAAATTTTCTTGTCTTTCTTGGCCTTGTTGCCTAGGACAATACATGCAAGGCTAAGTCCGGTTTATTGCGTTTCCTTTATCTGTGATAATTGACTCTCAGTTTTACTTTGAATATTATGAAGAATTTCCTTTTCTATTCTTCCCTAAAAAGATGTGGCTAAACTTCAGAACTGACGTAGAATGATTCTGTTACTGTTGTTAAAATGGTAAGCGCTGATCTGTAATAGTAAAGACAGCTTCGAGTGGACTGCTTCCCCCTTTGTTACTAGTTGTAATTGGAACTTCAAAGGAGAGGGACCCTTTCCTTTTGTAGCTTGTAAGAATGCAAGGGCCACTGAGGCACTCCACTGATAGGGCTATCCCAAGCTCCAAGTTGATTTCCTGTGCTACTCAGTGGACAGTTCAGTACAGATAACTGGAATCACAAAACTGCTTTGAAAGAATGAACTGGTAAGAGAACTGATGGAATACCTCTTTTAACTCTAAAGAGCATTCATTACATAACTCCAGGTTTAGGAAGACTTGGGTTCAACCTCTAGACTCTAGTAACAGGAAATGAAATTTAGGATCAATCAATCTAAATAAAAAGTTAAAGATATTGGCCTTAAATCCTGTTTTCTAGAATATTCTTTGGATAGATTTATTTTCATTTTCCTGTTTTATTTTTAATTTTTAAAGCATCATGATTTTCTTTCAACATTTTCTTTATATTTACCTTTGCTTTATTTCTACCTTTAATGATTTATGCTTTTCCGTTTTAATACTGTAATTTAGAAGACTCTTGAGAGTCCCTTGGACTGCAAGGAGATCCAACCAGTCCATTCTGAAGGAGATCAGCCCTGGGATTTCTTTGGAAGGAATAATGCTAAAGCTGAAGCTCCAGTACTTTGGCCACCTGATGCGAAGATTTGACTCATTTGAAAAGACCCTGATGCTGGGAGGGATTGGGGGCAGGAGGAGAAGGGGATGACCGAGGATGAGATGGCTGGATGGCATCATGGACTCAATGGACGTGAGTCTGAGTGAACTCCGGGAGTTGGTGATGGACAGGGAGGCCTGGCATGCTGTGATTCATGGGGTCGCAAAGAGCTGGACACGACCGAGCGACTGACCTGACCTGAACTGAACTTTTTAATATATTAGCAATCTAATCTTTATCTTTCTACATTTCTCAGTTTCTTATTTTGTATTCTTGATATTTTAAAATATTCTCTAATTTTAAATTAGCCCAAACCTTTATTCTTTTTATTCTCTCCTCCTCTCTCCCTCTCCTCCCTTCTCCCTCACCCACCTCCCCCAGCAATGCATTACCTCCACCACTCTCTTTTTAAGAGTTTTCCAAGAACTATATAAGCTTAAAGTACTGAGTTCCCTTGGTGGCTCAGCTGGTAAAGAATCTGCCTGCAATGTGGGAGACCTAGGTTTGATTCCTGGATTGGGAAGATACCCTGGAGAAGGGAATGGCTACCCACTCCAGTATTCTGGCCTGGAAAATTCCATGGACTGTGTAGTCCATTGGGTCTCACAGAGTTGGACACGACTGAGCAACTTTCACTTTCAAAGTACTGGTGACTCAGACAGTAAAGAATCTGCTTGCAATGCAGAGACCTGGGTTTGATCCCTGGGTCAGGAAGATTCCCTGGAGAAGGGAATGGTAGCCCACTCCAGTATTCTTGCCTGGGAAATCCCATGAACAGAGAAGCCTGGTGGTTTATAGGCCAAGGAGTCACAAAGAGTTGGACATGACTGAGCAACTAACACTTTCACTTTTTGCTGCCTAAAAACCTGCCAATCATATTGTGCAGATAGTACATTTGATTTGCTAAACTTTGTAATTTCTTACACAAATGATCTTTCTACATTTTCTGAAATATGCAGCCCTGCTTCACCGCCTTTGCAGTGTATGTAAATGTACAGTAGTGGGTTGGTGTGTCTTGTTCTCACATCTGATCTGATACTAACTTTTGTGAAACTCACTTTGGAATATTATTGCTATTCTGACTATTGATAGTCCTTAATTATTTTAATAATAGAAGTATAGAAATTATGAAATTATTATTGCACTTAGAAATAAGTGTTTGTGCTCATATGTTTATACCTAATATTTTCTTCAAGCCATTCTAGAAAACCTTCCTTAGGAGACTCTGAAAATTATTCTCTTGCATTTTTCATAGTTTGCTTCTTTCTGACTTCTTGCTATTTCCATCCTGAAGAAGCAGCTCTATGCTCTTCCAAACCTCCTTTGAAGCAAGGATAACTTTTCTGTTTTCAAAGTTTTCTTTAAAGTCATAGAAGACAAATAGTGTCTAAACTTTCCATAAAATAAGTGGGAATAAAACATATGTAAAGAAAATGACATTTTCCTTGAACCTGTCTCCACAGGGGTCAAATTGGGTTCTTAAAAAGTTGCTGAAGATCTATTTATCATGGGAGACTTTAAATACAATTTTAAATCAGTCTCTTACCAAAAAACTGAACATCATGCATATATGCATGTGTGTAAGGGTTTGATCTATTTATAGGACTTAGTTTACTAAGAGTAGTTGAGTTTCTCAGGGACAGAGTCATGTTAACCAAACTATTAATCTGCGCTAAACAATATAGAGGATGGCACATTATCTCTGTAGAACTACCTCAAATGGTTTAGAGTCAGAAGGTGACTTGATGAATTTCGACTCTGGTCAAAGGGAGTTAATTATAAACTCTTTGTGTTTAAGGCATAAGGATGTTAGCCTATGAGAGCCTGAGGAAGCTATGGCTGTAATAATGACATTCTTGTCCTAGGACTGGTCAGGCCCCTAAGTGAGCCATACTTTTCCTTCTGTGAAGGATGCGGGGCGCTGAGTGAGAAGTCACACCATTTTTAAATCATAAGGGGAAACTCAGTGCCGCAGTAGCAGTTACTGCAGTCTGCCTGGGCAAGTGGGCCTCTCAAGTCTTCCCCCATTATCATCTGAATAAAACCAGAAGGATAGAAAAAAAATCATTTTCCTAAATTCCTAACCAACCAATCTTCATCTAACAAGTTCTTTAAGGATGTTATACCATTGCTTAGCTTAAAGTCAAATTCTAATTTTTTCCTAATTCTGGTCCAGGAAATGTTTTGTCCAATGAAATATATTAGGTATATCTGATTCTTAGGTACTGATTTTTAGCTAATTTTCAAGAATCTCAATTATCACTTTAGTATAGCCTCCAATCACTGTTCTCTAACTCAGCGCACATGAATTTGAGCAAGCTCTGGGAGACCGTGGAGAACAGAGGAGCCTGGTGTGATACAGTTCGTGGTGTCACAAAGAGTTGGACACAATTTAGTAACTGAACAACAACAATAGCCTACAACATAAAAAGATTATTATACTATGCTTTGCAATAATATATAAAGCAGCATTATTTTATTTGATCCAGAATGCTAGATGGAAAATTATGTAAAAACTCACATATACACATATAAATTTCTTTGACTATTAAGATAAGTGCTTTTAGACTTCCTTGATTTGGGGTGTTTTACAGTCTGTCTTTGACATGTTTGAAAGTGAAAGTGAAGTCGCTTAGTCGTGTCCGACTCTTTGCGACCCCATGGACTGTAGCCTACTAGGCTCCTCTGTCCATGGGATTTTCCAAGCAATAGTACTGAAGTGGATTGCCATTTCCTTCTCCAGGGGATCTTCCTAACCAGGAATTGAACCCGGGTCTCCCGCATTATAGACAGACGCTTTACCATCTGAGCCATTTGACATGTTTAGATGAGAAAAAAGACCCCAGAAACCACTTGTTGAGAGCATTAGCAAGTAAGTATACACTGTACTAATGTTTAAATAAGACTTGAGTGTAAGATGTAACACCCTACAAAATGATAAAGGCTCTAGCGCATGATGATACCCTTTAATGACCTCCGCTGATTATTTTACCACTTAAAATGGCAAGGTATTTCCCAAATAATGAGTGGATGCTCTCTATTATGTAAAGTACCATTTGTATTTTAGAAGTTGATGGTAAAAGGGCTTAAGGTTATAAAAATCATATTTATTCCTACTAATTTAATAGTATTAAATTATTATACAACTCTGCTCACAGATTCATTTCACAAGGCAAAAGATACTGGGGGCCTCCCTGTAGAGTGCTGTTCTCACACCCTCACAATACAAACAATAGCTGCAACTGAACTGCACTCAGTACCTGAAAATGTAAAAATCCTTCTAGCTCCAGTGATATTAATTATTGGAAAAATTATTGTAGAGCTTAGCTCAAAAACCTATACATCTGAGATGGTCAATGACTATTTGTTGATGGATTAGACAGATCATTGCATTTCAGCTGTTCAGTGTCAAATGGCCCAGGTAGTTCGATATACAGGAGCAACTATTTTCACAGGAGGCAAAAAATGTGTATGTGAACATTCCCTGTCTCTCTGGGAAAAGCATTATGTAGAAAGATTAGCTTTTAGGTAATATCTTCCTTTGATGAAGGAAATATCTTGCCCCATGCTATTTTTCTACTGTATTTCATTCATATGTAGTCAAAAAGTCATTGAGTGTTCACTCATTGAAATGTGTGATCACTCTAAGCACTTTTATACAAAAGATTTTAAAAATAATCATATTTATAAAAATTTAAGAACTACCAAATTACACACTTTAATCAAACTTTTAATTTTGGCGTATGTTCATCTCACCTCTCTTTTTGGGTATTTCTTGTAATTATAACTTACATTTATGCTCTTCATCATTAATAGTCTGTCTCTAGATTAGAGTGGGCTTCCCTGGTGGCTCAGATGGTAAAGAATCTGCCCGCAATGCTGGAGACCTGGGTTCGATCCCTGGGTTGGGAAGATCCCCTGGGGAAGGCAAGGCAACCCACTCTAGTATCCTTACCTGGAGAATTCCATGGACAGAGTAGCCTGGCAAGGGAGTGGATTGATTGGAGCAATAGATAGATTAGAGCAGTGGATTGAGCCTTGCAAAAGGAGGCCTCAGTGTGTGCCCAAGGTTTGGAAACCTTGCTTGTATTGTGTTCATTGTTGAGCACCAAATACGTGCCACTAGTTGTCACTAGCATCTCTAGCTTGAAAAGCATTGGCTATTTCCTTGGTCCCTAAACTTTGATTGTTGCTTTGGGGTGTGATCTATGACCTCAGAATTATAGGTTACATCTGTTTGGCTTGTGCCATGAGCTTGCATAGCTGTGTAGCTCTCCTCACTAGCAGGTCCTGCTGACCATTTCCTATTCTTTCCTGTTAAGTAGTGATGGATGGTTATATCATAAACATTTTCTGAGTTATCACTGAATAACGATGATAAACATTATCACTGAATAATGATGATGAAGTCGTGGAGCCGATCCTAGGTCTCTTTTTAAAAAGGGCAGCCCAGAAAGGAATTTCAAGGTGATAGACATCTCTCTCAAAACAGGGTGCATGTCCTTGGAGACCTGCAAATCCTGCTAAAGTCTGGTATTTGCTTCTCTTTCCAAAAAAAGATTTTCCTTGTGATGAGATCTCTTAGAATTCACTCTCTTAACAACTCTCATTTATAATGTAAAGTGGTGTTAATGATCTTTTTCTTTTTCATGCTCTACATTTTATCCCTAGTACTTATTTATCTCACAGCTGAAAGTGTGAACCTTTTGCCTGCCTTTGTCTAAAACCCTGCCCAAACCCCGCCCCCCACCCACTGGCCACAAATGTGATCTACAACACTGTCTTAGCTCCTGATACACTATATAGTGATTTGATACTTATATACATTTTAAAATGATCACCATGATAAGTCTAGCTGTCTCAGATGAATATTTTTTTTAAAAAATGTTATTTCTTATCATGTCTACTCAGGCTTCAAAATGGTAGTTTTTTTTTTTTTTTTTAACTTTAAACTTTAATTTTGTATTGGGGTATAGCCGATTAACAATGTTGTAGTAGTTTCTGGTGAACAGCAAAGGGACTCAGCCATACATATACTTGTATCCATTCTCTCCCAAACAGTTCTCCCATCCAGGCTGGCACATAACATTGAGTAGAGTTCCATGTGCTAATGGTGATGATTGTTTTTAACGAGATGTATGCTAGGTCAGAGGAGAAGGCAATGGCACCCCACTCCAGTACTCTTGCCTGGAAAATCCCATGGACAGAGAAGCCTAGTAGGCTGCAGTCCAGGGGGTCGCTAGGAGTCGGACATGACTGAGAGACTTCACTTTCACTTTTCACTTTCATGCGTTGGAGAAGGAAATGGCAACCCACTCCAGTGTTCTTGCCTGGAGAATCCCAGGGACGGGGAGCCTGGTGGGCTGCCATCTATGGGGTCACACACAGTTGGACACGACTGAAGTGACTTAGCAGCAGCATGCTAGGTCAGAGGACAAGGCAATGGCACCCCACTCCAGTATTCTTGCCTGGAAAATCCAATGGACAGAGGAGCCTGGTAGGCTGCAGTCCATGGGGTCACTAAGAGTTGGACTGAGTGACTTCATTTCACTTTTCACTTTCATGCATTGCAGAAGGAAATGGCAACCCACTCCAGTGTTCTTGCCTGGAGAATCCTAGGAACGGGGGAGCCTGGTGGGCTGCTGTCTATGGGGTCGCACAGAGTCGGACATGACTGAAGCGACTTAGCAGAAGCAGCAGCAGCATGCTAGGTCAGAAGAGCATTCTTTTCTTAATGCTTTCTCCTGTGGTTGGCATTTTAAATGCTTTTACTTTTGTAGAAAGTATTGCAAGGAGTGTATTTATGCTTATGGGTTTTTTCTTTTGTTGAAATAAACAAGATAATATAGGTAAATTTTCAGGCACACATAGTCTTCCTAGAAGAAATTTCTAGGGCATTTATTATTAACAATGAATGAACAATTTACTGGCTCTTTATTTGTGGGATTATAATGCTTTCTAAAAGGCATATACAACCATTTAGCCACATTTAAGAATATTTTGCCAATCTAAGCTGCGTCAACACCTTGAGTTGTTAAGAATATCAGCAAGAATGTGCTTGCTCCTTTATATGTATTTACTCTTTTTATAAATTGTCTGTTCATACCTTTGACCTTGATATTTTTCTTAAAGGTATGAACAGACTACTGTCACTTATATTAGCTTTCTTTTTTATTAAATGAGATAGAACAATTTTTCATATTTGAATGTCAGTTTTACCTTTGCAACTTCTGTCTCTGTTGGCCTGACAATCATTCTATTCTGCTAATTTTTCAAGAATTTTATTTTCTATATGAATCTCTTTAATCTATCTGGAATTAATTTTCTTAAATGGTATATAGTGCAAATCCATATTTTTAACAGATTCTCGACCTATTCATCCCTAAACTATGTTAGATAATCCTTCCTACTCTCTATTTAGTAATATGTTATTTTATGATATATTCATATTTAAGCTGTATGGTTGGTATGCTTTTGATCTCTCTGTTATATTGGTCAAAGTGCAGACATTTACTCTTGTTTTAATTCTTTTTGCTTTCTAAATAGTTACTAAGAGGTTGGTTATGTGTCTTTCTTGTTCTGTTTTCCATTCAAACAAAGGCTGGACACATTGTCCATGGTTAGTGCCATAATGCACTGTTGTGTTGAACTGTCATAATAAGAGTTGTTTGAATTTTGATTTGAAACCAGACCTAGCAATAAATTCTGGAAATCTATTTTATTTCCAGAATCTCGCATGACAGTTTTTTGAGGTGGTCTTAAATACCAAACTAACTCTAATCTTAAAAAGTCTCAGTTTCCCTAGAACTTATGGTTTGAACTATACACAATTTCAGACGCTACTTGGATATCTGGTATTTGCAATCTAATGTCCCTTTTTAAATTAAAGATTAAGACCCAGAGGGATGGTACGGGGAGGGAAGTGGGAGGGGGCTTCAGGATGGGGAACACATGTACACCCGTGGTGGATTCATGTTGATGTATGGCAAAACCAATACATATTGTAAAGTAATTAGCCTCCAATTAAATAAATTTATATTAAAAAAAAAGAATTCCAGATTGTCACTCCACCCTTTATGGATATTTTAGAGATGATTCTGAGTGTGTGCATGTATGTGTGCACACGTTCATGCTCATGTACATACGTGTGGTTGGGTGTCTGTGTGTATGTTGAAAAATCGCTCAGAAATAAGATTTACTTATTTTGTTCCCAGTTTTAGATATTTAGTAGTGACTTTAGTAAAAGGTGGAGAACTAAACTCATACTTTACCTCTCCTCATTTTTAAGATGCCACTGAAATTATGGAATAAAAAAATAAATCATAATTGTACTGCAAAACAGGAAGGATAACATAGTGTCCAGTGATGAATGTAGGGAAATGCTTGCTTTCATACGCAAACCTAATGGCATTAGGTTTCGGAAGGCAAATTTGGCTGAAGTTACCAAAATAAAAATGTATGTATCTTTTGAGCTAGTAATTATGCCCCTAGGAATATATATTCCACCCCCCCAAATTTAAACATATGCCCAAAGATGTATGTGGTAAGATATTCAACAACCTGGATGTCAAAAGGAAAAATTGATAATGCATGCGTGTGTGCCTGCATTTGGATATTATTTGTATGATTATATTTATAAATGTGTTTGTATGCTAAGTTGCTTCAATCATTTCCACTGTTTGCAATCCTTGGGACTGTAGCCTACCAGACTCCTCTGTCCCCATGGGATTTAACAAGCAAGAATACTGGAGTGGGTTGCCATTCTCTCCTCCAGGGGATCTTTCCGACTCAGGGATTGAACTCTTGTCTCTTAGATTTCCTGGATTGGCAGGCAGGTTCTTTACCACTAGTGCCACCTGAGAAGCCCTTATAAATGTTACATATACTTAGTTATTACAGCATTAGAATACTTTGAAAACCTTTATATCCTATTTCTAAGCAGTGGCTACCATGAGAGGACATTGGCGATTTAGTTGGAGAGTTGAAAGGGAATAAAATAAACTTTTACTTTTTTACTGTAGTAGCATCATTTGAAAAATCATCAAATGAATATCAAAATTGAATGATGTGCATGAGGATTCCTCTAGCTAGATTTCATTTTGTCCTGCACTCATTTTCCCGGAATGCTCTCTCACATTTCTTTTTTTTCTTCTGATTATTGATGATTTTATCTCATGATTCTGTCAGTTGAAAAATTAGTATAATTTAATGAGTAAATGGTTTGGATGACATTTCTCTCTTGATATTATGGTTTCTGAAAGATCATTAAAAATGTAGTATGATTTATTTATTCTATATTCTCAAGACAGAATGTTGAGCTTGAAATTAGGTTCAGTTTTTAAATAGCACGGTTGTTGTTTTAATATTTATTAATAAGTGTCTGCAGGCCCCTTGATGCATTATCATATGTAGAATAGGCATGTTGTGCCTTCATTATTTCTACAGTACAAACTGAAAAAAAAAAACATAGAATGGAGAGCCAAAGGACGAGTGGGCAAATTTTATTTATTATGATAATCCCCCTCAAGTCCCCTTTTCCCGCTTTTGATCTAGGTAAAAGCAAGCTGGGAACCTAATTAAACCAGTACTGAGTGAGACGAGATAGGATGCAAAAAAAATAAAAGATTCTGACCAACCAGATTTTGAAATGGAAGTTAATTAAGAGCAATGTACAAATAATCCTCGCAAATGGTGACATTTAAAAAAGCATTTTGATATTCTGAAGCAGTTATGTAAATCATTGAAAATGAGACTGCAGAGGAAATGTAAAACATGGAGGCTCACCTTTTAATACCTTTTGGTATTAAATGTTTTTATGTGACTTAATGTTCGTCAGGGGGCTGAGTATTTGAAGGTAATTTGATGACAGAAATCTTGTACCGCATGAAATGTGGGACCATAGAGGAGGGGCCGCCAAGAGGGAGGACCTGTAGGTAGGCTCAGTGTAACAATACCAGCAAGGAAACTAGGGACATTCTCTGGCTCTGTGGAGGTCCTGACCCTGTCTACGGTGTGCGAAGCAGAAACTAACAATATGCTAATAATCAAGCTTGCAAAAGGGCATGACCTCAGTGTTCAAGAAGGCTCACACTGGGATGGGCTCTTGGAACAAGGGTGACAAAAACTAGACGAAGCAACGTCATTTACATCACAGTCTGCAAATGGCTTTCAAAGAGTTTTAGCTCATGAATTTCAGTAGGACAAGTAGAGGGCATGTTTTAATAATTGCTGTTATTATATATCTGGAGAAACAAGGGCAGAATATTTAAAGCTGTTTCTAAGATCATACAGTTAGTGGTGGCTTTGGGGAACTGACTCCAGGCACTCGCATTCTTAGTTCCATACGGTATCTGCGGATTATGGCGGCAGCAACTTCTGACACAACTGCTCTAGAAAACCTTCTGATGACACGATATAATTCCCTCATGAATATCTCTGAGCTCCCCTCCCCAAATATGCTGGTCCCTCTATCCTTACCTATTTCATCTTTTTTCTCTTCCTTTTTTGTCATTGGCTAACAGTTTTTCTCCCCTCCCTGATGTTTTCAAATTAAAAAAAAAAAAAAAGTTATTGTCTGTATCGCCAGAGACCAGCCTAGAAACCATGAACTCTCCTGTATGCTGTCGCTTCACTCCTTGTTGTCTATTGCTTCTTTTGAGTTGGGGGAGGGGGAACTGTGATGAGCTATTTTATGTAGTTCAGAATTGGATTTCTAGAGTCACCAAGACTTAGAAAACTGAAAATGTGCTCCACATTTTGCCTATCAACAAAGCCTAATCAAGAATTCATTCTTTGCCAGCAACATTCTAAAAAGACATGATTCCAAGCTGTGGCTTGGAAATAAACTCCTTTTATTGCACTTCAATTTATAGTGTTCTTTGCCTTCATTTTGCACAGGGAATTTACTCATTTAGAAGACCTGATGCACAAATTAAGATATTTTGAGTAATGCTATTCAAGATATGTCCGGAGATTATTGTGAATTGAGATATACTATTCTGAATTTCTGACAACAGTCTACTGAGAGTATGCTCCTACATACAAGTTCTCACAGGAAGATTAATGTTTTTGGATTATAACATTAATGAGACTGGTTTATTATTCAAACCTCAATTTGCAAACCTGTTTTTTTTTTTTTTTTAAACTCGTCTTGATTTTTCCCCTCACAAGTTGCTCTCTTGAGCCGTACAGGATATGGCTAGTAGAATTGCTCAAAATTAATTTTGGACCCTAAGAGAACCACCTGACTAATTTGAAGTAGCAGAATTCAGTAATGTTTAACAGCAGGATAAACAATTTAAAAAATACTCATAGGCATGGAACTCATACTCTGTTTAAACAACTCAAAAGTTTGGAAACTGGTATTTGCAAATTTATCCTGTGGATCTGCTTGCTGGAATAATGTTTCTAACTAAACACAGGAAAAAAATTAAGTGGCGGAAATGTTTAAATTCACAGAGCCAGAAGAAATAAAATAAATCTCAAATACTCACATTAAATTAACCTTGGATTTATCTTGTTAACATGGCAAGTCATTATATACTTAACACAATTGAGATCATGGTTTCAATGAGGCAGACCATTTCTTGAAACACAGTACATGAAATATAAGAGCTTGGGATAACACCAAATTAACCCTGAGGGAGCTAGTCATTGAAATGCTCATGGTTTTATATGGGAAACTGAGCAGAGTAAAGCTGAAGGATCTAACATACAGACAAACAAGTTCCCAAGCTGTGAACAGATGTTCTGAAAGTCTGTTTTCACAAGTCAGTAGTTTCCAATTCAGAAGATTTTCCTGCAATACTAAGAGTGAATTCTCAACAATGTTAACTATGTGCTAAGCTCTGAGTGCTTTATATGAGTTATTTCATTCTTTCAAAAATCCTATGACTTAGGTTAAAATTAACCTAATTTTGTAGAATCTGAGGTGCAGAGAGATTAAATTGTCTGGGATCACACAGCTGGATTCAGGAGTTTGATCTAGAACCTGTACTCCTAACTGTGTTACACATGGAGATGATAGTATTAATTCTGTTAATTCTGATGTTAAATCATTAAGTTCTGTTCTAATGATCTATTACTAATAACCATTGACCCCTACCAAAAGCTGATTTTATCTGACTCATAGTCTTGGGGCTTCCCTGGTGACTCAGATGGTAAAGAGTCTGCTTGCAATGGAGGAGACCCGGATTCAATCCCTGGGTCATGAAGATCCCTGGAGAAGGAAATGGCTACTCACTCTGGTATTCTTGCCTGGAGAATTCCATGTACAGAGGAGCCTGGTTGGCTACAGTTCATGGGTTTGCAAAAAGTCGAACACGACTGAAGAATACGGTCTTGTGGGTCAGTAATTCAGGACGTTTCCTCTGAGCAGTTCACATTTGCTCTGTGTAGTAGCAACAGAGGTAGTGAGTGAGGCCAGGGGATTCGCCTTCAGCATGAATGGCTCACTTAGGTGGCTGACAATTTGTTATCATTTGGGAGCTTGACTGGGAGTACTGGTTAGGATTCTTGGTTCTTCTCCTCCATAAGGGCCTCTCCACGAGGGGTTTCCTTGGCTTCCTTTCAGGATAGTGGGCTGTATTACAAGAGTGAGTGTTCTAAGAGACAGAAAGTAGAAGCCTTCCAATTCCTTTTGGTCTGGGCCTGGAAAACTAGCACATCATCACTTCGGCTGTATTCTATTGGTCAAAAATCGTGACTGCCCTGATTCGAGGAGAAGGGGTCTATCTCTTGATGGAAAAGTGGCAAAGAATTTGCAGTCATTTTTAATCTATTGTAGGCATCAAGAATAGGCCATGGAAGCCTATTTAACATGTGACCTAGATGAATCTTTCTCACACTTAGCTTTAACCTCTCTTCTTCTAACAGGTTAGTTTTAATGTAAATCTTGCCTTTTAAAAATATACATTTTCTTTTAACTCTTAAGTTAAAGAGTTAAAAGAGTTACTCTTCTTTTAACTCTTAACCTGGAACATAGTTGGGATTCTGTATATGCTTATCTATCAATTTTCTTTTTACTTGAAGGCAAGTATAAGATTTAACAAACAACTGAGTTAACAACCCAGAGGAACAAGATGGATTATTTGAAAGTGCAATATTCTATTTACCTTTTACAACATAAATGTTTCATTTCCCAAGTTGCATAATAATATTTTTCTGGTCTGTCATCAAACTCATTGCCTGTGAGTGCTTTTGGAGAAGGGGCTATGTCTTATACTCTATACAGTATAAGAGGTGAATATATTCATAAGAGATATTCATCTCTTTTACTGTTTCCCCAGAATAAATACAATATGCTGGGAAACAGTGGGTACTCAGTAAATATTTGAGGGGATGAAACTTAATAGACAAAACAATTTGAATGTAAGACAAGACATTCAAAAGATAAGACATCAAAAACTAATTTGTCTTATCGAGAATCTAATGTGTTGACTCCTAATGGGACAAAAGTCCTTCTGGTGATATGACAGTTTAGTGGTATTTGTTTGTTGTTTTAAATGTGTTAATACACTTTTAAGCCAGGAACATATATCATTCTATTTTTGATAAAGAAATTTAACCTGAAAAAAAAAAAAAAAAAAGAAATTTAACCTGTGTAACTAATTTTAATGCATAACTGTGTGCATTACCAAGGGCCTTCTTTATCTCTACCTCAAAAGGTAAGGCCTCTTTGTATTTCTTTTTTTTTTTTTTTAATTAATTTTTATTTTTTAGTTTGTTTTGCTTTACAATACTGTATTCGTTTTGTTACACATTGACATGAATTAGCCATGAGTGTACATGAACTCCCAATCCTGACCCCCTCCTCCACCCTCCCGCCCCACACCCTCTCTCTGGGTTATCCCCGTGCATCAGTCCCTATCATCCTGCATCCTGCATCAAACCTGGACTGGCAATTCATTTCGCTTATGATATCACACATGTTACATTGCCACTCTGCCAACCCATCCCACCCTCTCCCTCTCCCACAGAGTCCAAAAGGCCATTCTATACAACTGTGTCTCTTTTGCTGTCTTGCGTACAGGTTTATCATTACCATCATTCTAAATTCCATATATATGTGTAAGTATACTGTATTGATGTTTTTCTTTCTGGCTTACTTCACTCTGTATAATCGGCTCCAGCGTCATCCACCTCATTAAAACTGATTCAAATGTATTCTTTTTAATAGCTGAGTAATACTCCACTCTTTGTATTTCTAATGAAAATATATTTTAATCTAGTTGTGTGCCATGAGGTATTTCTATTAAAATTAATACTAATACCAGGAATTTGGCTGGAGATGATTAGATAGCATAACTGACTCAATGGATATGAATTTAAGCAAAATGGTGAAGGACAGGGGAGCATGGCATGCTACCATCCATGGATGGGGTCACAAAGAGTTGGCTACAACTTAGCAACTGAACAACAACAAAAACAATCATCTACTTAACAACAATCAACTACTTTACCTGGTCTTTTTTTTTTTCCTTCTCAGAAATGATAAAGGATAAACAAGGCTGAACATGCAGAGTATGACTTAGTTTGGACTTTGGCTTTCTCAGTACCAAGCATAAGTTTGGGTTTCCTTCTGCAACCCAGGGCCAGTGGAACCCCTACTGTTAAGCCATCCCCTATTACAGCTGGGATCTTCAGAACTCTGGTCTAAGAGTTCTTAGATTATTCACTTTTGCTCTAAGTTTAGAATGCAGTTTTTTCACATATAGAGAAGACGCATTATGGAAGCTATTTTCTTTGGGGAGCAGACAGTGTAAGTCTCAGTCTGAGTCTGAAGGCCTGAGCACTTGAGGTGGGGGTGCTGAAGGTGTACAGTCCTGGTCCGAGTTCAAAGGTCTGAGACCCAAGAGTGTCGATGTTGGAGGGAAGGAGAAGCTGGATGTTCCAACTCAAGCAGAGAGCAAGTTCAAGCTTCCTGTCTTTTTGTTCTGTTCAGTCCCTCAATGGATTGGATGATGCCTACCTACAATGGCAAGGGCAGTCTTCTTTATGCAGTCAAACAATTCAAATGCTAATCTCTTTCAGAAACACCCTCAGAGACGCTTCCAGAAATTATGTTTTACCAGCTATCTGGGCATCCCTTAGCCCAGTCAAGTTGACACATAAAATTAACCATCATAATCTTCAATTAAAACATTCTTATCTGAATAGCTAATCTTCAGGACAGTGGCTCTCACATTTCTTGATTGTGAATCATCGAGATTCATTACTTCTCCTTTTACAAAAATTTCCATGTAAATTATGTGCTCCAATACCTGTCTTCCCTGGGTAGCAATTATGATTTAGCAAAGCGGGGAGTATAAAGGGAGTGCAAAAGGAGAATCTCCCATAAACTCACTTGGCTACTTATTCTGTGTTCTAGTAATAGCTCCATGGACTATAAAATTGGAATTGTTAGGTAAAATAATCATGGATTTTTTATTGTCTGCAGATTATATTCATGCTTGTGGTCTTTTCAATAACTATCACGAGCAACAAAGAATTAACTGTTGATAAGTATGAAGACCTATGTGTAAGAGGGGCTAACACTTAGAGACATAGGATGATGAGCTAGAAAAGATTTAAACAGTAGGAGTTATTAAACCTCATAGAAATTTATGGAAGGTAGTCCAAAAATCAGTAAAGATCAGGTATTTGAGAATGATGATGATACATAAAGGTAATAATAATAAAAACCAAAACTCATGGCACAGAGATTTAGAAATGAGAATAAAATCAGGTGGAGGATTTCAGTTTGAGTCAACTTCTGTTTTATATACTTTTCCATTTCTAATCAAAACACTCTGGTACTGAAATGAGAACTGATGAATGAGGACATTTCAAAAAAATTTCACGTCCAACTTCATCAAGGCCAAGTGCAAATAACTTATCTCAGAGAAGTGAAGAGCACCTTCATCCCCGTGGTTTCTATTGTTGCGGGGGGGGGGGGGGGGAGTTGTGTTTCATAAGCGCACACACAAAATTATGAAAATGAGCATGTGTGAGGTTTAATAGCTAATTTTCCAAGTTGATTATCTTGGCCAGTTCATTGGGATGCTCTTGCTTCTTAGCTAATTTAATTTGTTTCAGCCTTTTTATTGTCTCACTTAAATAGCAATTAGGGGAGATAGCACTCCATTTCGCCTCCTACTTGCCCCTTTACTAAATCATGATTTCACCCTGTGCCAGATAGTTACGGGTATGTGAAGAGATGGCCCCAGTGAAAGGCAGAGTGGGTGAACACTTGACTCAAATCTGAGTAATCCAGGGAAAAGTTGCCAGTGATCAAAATGTGTGTGTGTGTGGTGTGTGTGTGTGTAGCAAATACCTTAGAACAACTCATTTATTCATATATTCAGAAATGTGAAGCATTCCTACTTGGAAATTCAGATTCATCTATATGATGCCAACTAGCATGCTGCAACAATAAAGCCAGTTTTCAACTTGTGTAAAATAAATGAACCCTTTATTTTGTACTTCCTGTTTTAAAACTATGTATTGTATATACAATAAAGCAGCTATTAAATGCTGTAATATTTTTTAGTATATGGTCATTAAAAGGGGTTTATGAAGTGCTTGTTTATGTAGTCCTATCTTAGGTGAGGCCAAAGGAGGCTTCCTGGATCGGGAGCCCTCCACTAAGAGATTTTGTGCTCTCCTCTTGAAACACTATATATTTTGATGAAAATTGTATGTGAGGTCTCACTCAACGTGTGTTGATTTTGTGCCTTTTTTTTTTCAGACAGCTTTACTTGGGCATGAAAAGGCAAATGAATGAGATTGAATGTGATAAGCAAATTGCACAGCTCTACTGGATACTTTTTAGTGCAGGTTGGTCAGTGAGGTTAGGTTACAAGATTCCTGAAAGTGGCAAAATGTTGGTGAGAGAGAGTGATTGGCATGGCCTGGGTGTCAGTGGGGTTCTTAGCAGCCAGGTGGCTCTTGCAGCTTTGTGTGTGCGAGTGCTCAGTTGCTTCAGTCTTGTCCGATTCTTTGCGATGCCATGGACTGTAGTTCACCAGGCTCTTCTGTCCATGGGATTTCCCAGGCAAGAATGGTGGAGTGGATTGCCATTTCTTTCTCCAGGGAATCTTCCTGACCCAGGGATCGAAATCATGTCTTTTGTGTCTCCTGCAGTGGCAGGCAGTTTCTTTACCACTAGCGCCACCTGGGAAGCAGCTTTGTGCAATCCACAAAAGGCCACCCTGATAACTGTCCATGTTTCTATCCTGTCCATTAGTCCTTAGGTTCATAAAGTCCAAAGCAATAAGGGAAAAATGTGTAAACACCAGCTTCATTGGGACTTACATTATTAGAGACAGCAGAATTTATACATCTTCAAAACAGTATTTGCTATCAAATATCTTTCAAAATCATGATAGAACTCTACAAGGCTTTAGCATTACTAATTATATTTGCTTATCTTTCATTCTCTTGAATTTGTGAAAGTAGAATGTTTCCCTCCAAATTGTAACATGATGATGAAACAGTAAGTCTCCCTCCCCTAGGAAGACAAATGAAACAGAAATGTAACTGAAAAAAATCTGTCTTCAACTCAGCAGTTTTTGCCTCAGTGTAACAGTTGTCCAGAAAGAACAAATTGTCTTAATAGGGGAGAGATTGTCATGTCTTTCTAGTTATTCCTGTAACTAGATTTTACTAACCTTTTAAGGTGTTTGTATACTGGGCAAAGGGCCTTAGTGTGTGTCTGAAACAGTGCTTGTTGAATGAATGAGTGAGCAAATGCATAAGTGAGGAATCTGAAGGGCCATTGGAAGCATCAAAATGGCAAGCCTTTCCCTGGCTTTGTGGTGTGAGGACATTGGGGAAATGAGCAGCATTTCCTTAATAGGGGAGATAGCATCTTCAGGGGAAATTCCAGTGTCTAGGTGGAAAGAGCATTCTGGGAAAAGGCTGAGGGTTTAGGGGAATTTATTTACTATGAAGTTGGAATTCCAGAAGGGACTGGGGAAGAGGTTATTCAGGAGTACAGCCATGAGAAGATGATTTGCTCAGGAAGAAAGATAGAACTAAATCAGGATGGAGTGTGGGAGAGGGGCAAAGACTCTCTAGAGGGGTTTACACTTTGGATGAAATGTAAGTGGGATGAAATGGCCTCAAGCTTCCATTGTGAAATTGTTTCCATCCTGCAGTGTGTCAGGAATGTGTGTGATCTGCTCATTGCCTTCTGTCCTATGAACTCCCAGAAATGTGTGTTCTCTAAGGAGCCTGATGAACAGTAGGTGTTCAAAACAAATTTGTTGATAACACGAGTTGGTTAAGTATTATGGGGCAGGAAATGCAGGATATAGGCTTGAATTGAAAAGATAGTCTCTGTAACTCCTAGGCTGCCTTGTGTTGCCAGATTACTTTTGGCAAATTAGTTTGAACAACTTGCAGCACTTTCCTGTGGAAGATGGACTAAGCTGTTCTAAAGGACCCCAACCGACTTGATGGACATGAGTTTGAGTAAACTCCGGGAGTTGGCGATAAACAGGGAAGCCTGGCATGTTGCAGTCCATGGAGTCACAAACAGCTGGACATGACTGTCCAGTAACTGAACTGAAAGGACCTCAAAGCTTAGAACTGAGGATGTTTGGTAGAAGTGAGAGAAAAGTAGATTTCAGCCTAGAATTTTCTAACAACTTGAGTTATACAGAATTTTAAAAGTGCTGCCTTAAAAGTGTAGAGAGCTTCCTAACCCAGAACATATGCTAGTAAAAACTAAATGACTGTGTTTTACAAAAGTTTTAGAGAGGGTCCTTGCATTGGAAAGAGCTTGGTCCGGTCTTCTATTAAGAGTTTAGAATTATTTTTGTGCTTGGTATTGTGTGATAGTCCAGTATGACAAAATAAAAACAATGTGTTTGAGAAAGGAGAAACAGATACTATTCCTGAAAAGGGAAATAGAAAAAAAAAGATTGCATCCATATTATCATATTACCCTTTTGACAGTATGTTTAGTGCAGAAAACTATTTAAGAAATTATTTAAGATGTTCAATGGAGAATGTAGAAGCCATTCTGAATTAAGCAGAGAGAGATTGAAGAAGTTCGGAGTCATTTGGAAAGGCTTCATGAAGCAGTTGGTTGTTTAACCGGGTCTCAAGAAAAGGTTAGAATGAGGACCGTGAGGTGTGGGGTGAGGGAATCCCTCCAGGGAGGCCTGAGGCTTGAGGACTAGCCGGTTGAGGCTGCTGGGGCCTGGCCTGTCAGAGGTGAGTGAGTGATTGGGCTCACCAGGTCCTCTGCCTGTCCTCAGCATGGAGAGGATGGGAACAATCAGTGGTCATTTGAGGTAATGAAACACTTAACTTCCTCTTGTCCAAAATCCTAGAGTACCCTAAGCTCCACTGACCTGCAAGCTAGGAGACCGGGAGTCCCAGCTGGGTCCCTAAATAGTTGTTGGAGATGACACATCAATTAATGTCCCCTGAGCCTTATTTTCCTCGATTGTAAGGCAAGGGAGTTGGTTAAATCAGTGCTTCTCAAACTTGAGTGTGCAAATGGAGATATTAGCCAAATGTGGCTCTGATTTGAAAGGTCAGGGTAGAACTGCAGGTCTAACAAGCTTCCAGGTGAAGCTGGTGCCACATTTTGGGTAGTAAGAGGTTGGATAACACTACAAATTAGTTTTAATTATGTTACACACTTGGTTACACAGGGACTTCCCTGGTGGCTCAGAGGTTAAAGTGTTTGCCTCCAATGCGGGAGACCCGGGTTCGATCCCTGGGTCAGGGAAGATCCCCTGGAGAAGGAAATGGCAACCCACTCCAGTATTCTTGCTTGGAGAATCTCATGGACTGAGGAGCCTGGTGGGCTGCAGTCTGTGGGGTCACAAAGAGTCGGACACGACTGAGTGACTTTACTTACTTACTTATGTTGTCATACATTTTCACAGTTGTTGCATAGTTGTATTCTCTCTAACTGGGTTATAAGATTAAGAAGAGTGCCTAGCAAAGAGCTTAGTCCATAGTGGGTACCCAATACATTTAAAAAAAAAACAAACCGAATATAAAGTTACCCCTTAGGACTCTGTGCTTACCTAGAAATGCAGTCATTTTGACTGTTCAATCCTGCCTTTTAACCATGTAGTGCAAGCTTAGGAAATCAAATAAAAGTCAAAGAAGAACCTCAGGACTTTTTCAGATCTCTTCTCTTAAGACTCTTGATTCTTCCAGGATAAAAGGAAATTATGGGCTGCTTAAATATCTGGTTGTTGTGTTACTTTCAGGAAAAACAATTAGATAGCCTTGCCACAGGTTGAGTAGATGGAGTGGAGGTTTTCATTCCATTAATACGCATTCCATGAGTCATTCTACATTCTTGAAAGTATGCCAATGAACCCCAGTTAATTTACTGCAATTGCCAATGGTAGCATTTTGCCTATGAGGTATCAGCAATACTGTAATCACTTATTTCACAAAGAAAATGAGGTTGCATGGTTTATTTTTTATACCTTTTTGTTTTAATATTATCATTCCTTTAAATAATAAGGTGTATTGGTCTCTGTCCTCAAGAATTGAGAAAGAGGAGACTTTAGAGTTCCCAAACTGAAAGTGAGAATATTGGTATTGAGAACAGTATTATTGCTTTTTTGAACTGACAGTGGTAATTTAGAAGTATTTTAAAGAGATTATATTGATTGCATATGCATGTCTTTGATTACTCAAGATTTTTATCAGACTTAAGATGGCTTCCAACAAAAGGTCTTCAAAAGTAATAAGATTCCTTCCAGTCCTATGGCTCCATGAAATCTGACCAACAGTAATTTACATCCAGAACAATTTACAGTGGGAAAGTGAGGTTGAGCAAAGGATTCCTGAGGTTTGCTGATGGCTGCCTAATAGAAGACAATGCTGATGAAAAAGAAGAAAGAGGAGGAAAATATCAGAAACAAAAATCTTGCCACCAAAGTAACCTAAAGGCCCAGTGATTAAAATGTATCACATAAATTTGATATGAAACCTCTGCTCATTAGGAGAAATCCATTATAGTGGCCGATCTAACAGAGTATCACTGTAATGTTGAATTTGCGCTATAAAAAATAGGCTGGCTTACCAAGCCATATTTATTATTTGGGTTGGGCAAAACTTGAGTCACTAGATTTTTGATAGGTGTCTGAGATTCATATTTAACTAGTTTATGAAAAGCAGGTATTCAGTGGAAAGATCGGAGAAGGCAATGGCACCCCACTCCAGTACTCTTGCCTGGAAAATCCCATGGATGGAGGAGCCTGGTGGGCTGCAGTCCATGGGGTCGCTGGGAGTTGGACATAACTGAGTGACTTCATTTTCACTTTTCAATTTCATGCATTGGAGAAGGAAGTGGCAACCCACTCCAGTGTTCTTGCCTGGAGAATCCCAGGGACAGGGGAGCCTGGTGGGCTGCTGTCTATAGGGTCGCACAGAGTTGGAACTACTGAAGTGACTTAGCAGCAGCAGCAGTGGAAAGATCTCAGGGTAGCTGACATAATTGAAATAAGAAAAAAAGCTGGACAACTAAATAACAAAGAGGGTTGGGAAGAGGACAGGGAGGCCTCAGGAATCCTGAAACAAGGAACAACTTGCCAGGACTTCATCTCTCTTTCGGCTTCTACTTCTCTTGGCTGGTTTTATCTTCTCCCTCTACACACCAGCTTTCTCCACTTTGCAGTGGATGGGCTGTTGACACTTGGCTTAGGAATTTCCCATTTTACAACTTCTTCCATCAGGGAGATATCAACTGGCTTTTTCGCAGATCTATTTCAAAATACTGTGGAAGAACTGCGATTGGCTGTTTCAGGTGATTGCTCAGTCCTGCTCCAATCAGTTGTGACCAGAAGGGCAGGATCATGTAAGAACAGGCCAGCTCCCATCATTAGTGGTTGGAGTTGGGAGGAGAGCAGTAATTTCCAAAATAAGGGAGGGAATGTATTTGACAGAAGATGAAGGTAAATGACTGGGAGAGGGCTCCTAATATGATGGTCCTTGGAATGCGCTCTGTCCTCCTAATATGATGATTGTCGTGTTTAATACTCGTTGTGCCCACTACCGGTTATGAATCCAAGGTGGCTATAGCTGTTGTATAGTCACCATCACATAACCTTCAGGGGCATTGTGGTCTCTACATCTTAGAAAATAAAATTGCCTGAGTGTTTCCTGGGCCCCACACTTGGCTGGGTGGTGGGGCTCTTTTGCTTCTGGAATTGATTAGCTTGAATGGCGAAAGGAAAGAGAAAGATAGGCTGACAGGTGGTATTTGCAATAGGTGTGGAAGAGGATTTGAGAGTCTCTTAGTACAAGACTTCTTCCTAGTCTACTTCCCTCCATTCTGCTCCTACCAGCCAAGGAGCCTGTGCGGTCCTCACAAGTAGACTGCACACCTTCCAGTAGGCAGGCATGTGTTTCTTTAAATCCTAGGAATCTCTGCATATGATCCTTACATAGGGCATAAGTAAAAATACCTTTGAACCAAGTTTAACCTGTATAAAAAAGTCAGAAATGTAGTTGGAGCTATATGGTGATTTGTAAATACAGTAAGTTTCCTACATATGAGCCTTCAAAGTATGAACTTTCAAAGATGCAAATGTGTGTTACATCAGCGTCAGGTGTGAGTGAAATTGCAGCTTGCCCTACATCTCCTATTGCTGATAATCCTTCAGCTATAGTACCTCCCACCCCCTCTCCCTCTATATTATATGCTATTTATGCATATAATATAGAAACACGTCGTGTGTTTCCAAGGTCACTCACCTTCCTGCAGTCAACCTTTTTTTTTTTTTAAATATCTACTTAAAAGGGCTCCAGACCCTATTGCAGGTGAAGTGGGAAACAGGCTCTTCTTGCCTGTTCACTAGATGTCAGCCCTGGGTGCCAGTTGTACTGTACTACTGTACTCTACTCTAAGATTAAAAATGTTTTATTTTTTGTGTTGTTTCTTATATATTATCTGAAAAGTATTATAAACCTATTACAGTACAGTACTATATAGCTGATGGTGTTAGTTGCGTATCTAGACTAACTTTGTTGGACTTATGAACAAGTTGGACTTTATGAATGCGCTCTTGGACTGGAACTTGTTTGTATGTAGGAGACTTACTGTATTCTCCCATGTGAGCATTTTATATCTGATCCATGTGTTGCTATTGTGTCCAGATGGAAAGACAGTCCTATCTGTACTTCTATTTGTCAACTACATAATGTATTTTTAAGAAGAATATTACATATCTATAGTAATTTTAATTCTTCATCAATAATGAATGAATCTGAGTTTCTGCTTATGAAATACAAGATTTGTATGATTCAAGCGTATTATCTCTTACAAGCGGACACTAATGAGTCCTATGAAGGTAATAGACTCTAGAAATAGAAGCAGAATCCAAACAAATATGTTCATTAGTCTCACTTGTCTTCTGATGATGGATAAGTTGAATCTTGAGCTGGACACATGTCCCGATTTAAAGTTTTTTAAAATATAGAGTTATATTTTAACAGAAAACTTGACAATAAATAGATTATGCTACCATTTGTTGTAGAAAACAATGTGTTCCTGATGTGTACTGTGAAGATTCTCGCAGATACTTTGCTGTTTTTCCTAAATGGAAATTTTAGAATTATTTTTTCACGATTTTATAAATAACACATTGTCATTGTAGAAAATTTAAACAATTCAGAAATAAATATTAAATGTAAATAAATCCTCCATAATCCTATTCCCTAGAAATAGTCACTGTTCACAAATTGATATACATTTGTTGATTTTGCTTAGCAAGCCCTTGCATAGCAATTACTATATGCCAACAACTGTACCACATTTAATCCTCATGACAATCCTATGAGGTAGGTATTATTTCTTTATTTACAGAGAGGAAAATGGAGTCTTGGAGGCATTAGGAACTAGCACAGAGATACATAGTTATATGGAGTTGAGGTTCAAACATAAATTTGGCTGCAAATTGCATGCTCATTATTGTATATGAGGCCTTTCTATTCTCTTCCAAATGGCTATTTATGCATATAATATAGAAACATGTGATGTGTTTCCAAGGTCACGCACCTTCCTGCAGTCAACCTTTTTTCTTTTTTTTTTTAATCTACTTAAAATGGCTCCAGACCCTATTGCATGTGAAGTGGGAAATCCACCGTGCCTCTCTCCAGTATTTCTGTGACTTCCTGGGGGTATCTGGGCTCCAGGACGTGGTCTTCTGCATCCTGCTCTCTTGTAGGATCCTGTCTGTGCATTTGCTGTCCTCTCTCTTCATCTCTGGTCACTGCCCTCTTTCTTCTTTTCCCCAAAGTACCCCTAATATAAATAAGGCAGTTGTATGTAGAAAATTTGTCCTGAAAACTCGGGGGTAAAAGAGAGAATTATGCACTAGAAAAAAAATATTAGCAGTGCTTCCAAAGATTGTTCTCAAAGTCTGAGGGAAAATTACAACGTGAAAAATTTCAAAGCAACCCCTCTTGGGGCGCACTCCAACTCCTGAAAGTACCGTCCTGTTTGTGAACTACGTACTTTCAGATGCTTTTCCTTGATTACTTTCTTCTCTCTCTGAAATCCTTGCCCCCTTATTACCCAGGCTTTCACGCACAGACACTTCTGGTCCTTCACTTATAATGCAGAGTGATTTAGTTCTACTTTATCTTTTCTTTTCATGCCCAGTAAGCTCTATCTTGCCCAGCAAAAATATTTTATGGTGGAAATTTGTTGTTTTCCCAGCAGTTCTCAATGGTGGTGGAGGCAAGATAAGGGGTGGGGGCAATTTCATTCTCCAGGAAACATCTTTGTGTGAAAACAAAGAATTATCCAGCCCCAAATGTCAATAGTTCTGAGACCGAGAAACCCTGGTATACACAAGGGTCTACCTTCCTTTCAGGGATTATTTCCCTTCATTTGGATGATGCAGTTTTGGTGGAGCTGTGGTACCTGCTCTCTGACTAATGGCAAGCCCTTTGCCAGGCTGAGTCTGATTTTTGGAGCCCCAATTCCATGGCCACATACCAAGAATGGAGATTTGTATCAATCTGGACCAATCCTTGCTTGGGGATGTATTCTACAGATGCATTCCTGCATGCACGCATGGGGATTGGGCAGAAAGTTCACACAACATTGTTTGTAATGACAAAGGTCAGTAACCATTCAAATGTCCATCAGTGTGTTAGTTGCTCAGTTGTGTCTGACTCTTTGTGACCCCATGGACTGTAGCTCACCAGGCTGCTCTGTCCATGGGGTTTCCCAGGCAAGAATACTGGAGTGGGTTGTCATTCTCCAGGGGATCTTCTTGACTCAAGGATTGAACCCAGGCCTTGTGCCTTGCAGCTGGATTCTTAATCATCTGAACCACCAGGGAAGCCCTTCAGTAGAAATTCCATCAGCAGGTGACTGATTAAAGTGTGATCAACTCATACAAAGAAATGCTATCATAGTAGTCTGTACTGGGTTAACAGAGTAAAGCTATTGCCCAGGATCCCTTTTAGATTCTGAGTTAGAAATGGTACAAGAGGCATTGGTAGGAGCAGGCATGATGACACCATTAGTCTCTTTAGGTCCTTGGGATGAGATAAGGTTGACAGACTCAGCGGCGCTGGTGGCTTCCAACCAGCCTTCCCTCTTTACTCTATGTTTAGCTTTTCCTCCTGACTGGTGCTTTCCTGCAGATCCTCAGAGGGCCCAACCTCCCATATCCTTTCCCTTTTCTGGTCCTGTTTTGGCAGCAGGACTTGCCTGGCTTCTTATGTTGACTATTTGGTGATCTGTCTGCAAGGTCAATTCCATCTTTCAGATCTTTACTTCCCCAGATCCTCCCATACTCGTATAATGTCTGACTCCTCTGCTACATCTCTAATACTGTAACTCGGGTTTTGCTTCCCTGATCTAATACAGACTGCTGCTGCTGCTGCTGCTCCTAAGTCGCTTCAGTCATGTCCAACTCTGTGCGACCCCATGGACTGCAGCCTACCAGGCTCCTCCGTCCATGGGATTTTCCAGGCAAGAGTACTGGAGTGGGGTGCCATTGCCTTCTCTGCTGATACAGGCTAACACAACCAGATAGCCTCTTAAAACAATGAGACAGCTCTATATATTGACATGAATTGATCTTCCAAATACATTAATAAGAACAAGGTGCTAACCTGATGAAAAGTATTACCAGTGAAGTTGGAGTTCCTTTGACTGATAACTCATAATTCTGGTCCTTATTTAACTTCCCCAGAGGTAAATACTGTTACTAGCTCCCAATCAGGAATCTTAAGTTCTGGGGGAAAGTTCTCAGGAAATTATAACTAATAAGATTATTTTGTTGACATGTAAGTAATATACAATAAGATGCACAGATTTTCAGTGTACTCATTAATGAACTTTGATAATTTTAACAATGCAAACAAGATACAGGACATTTCTAACCCCCCCCCCTTTCCTTTGTACTCTTTTCTAATCAGTTATCCTATTCCCTCTGCAACCACTATCTTATTTCTGTCTCTGTAGATTGATTTTTACCTGTATCTGGCTTTCATATAAGTGGAATCACATAGTATGTACTCTTTTTTCGGCTTCTTTTAATTAGCTTACTGTTTTTGAGATTTTCCCATGTTGTTTTATGTATAAGTAGTTCATTCTTTGATGGTTGAGTACCATTTCATTGTATGCATATTCTACAGTCTACCTACTTTCCTCTTGATAGACACTTGCATCATTTCCAGTTTGGGGTTGTATAAATTCTGAGAAGGTTTTGAATATAACTGAAAAGAGATTGCTGAGGCAATTATTAGTAGTATTTTAAAGATTATACAAAACTCTGTCTTGATTTTCCCAGAGTACTTTATTTCCTTCTACAAAGAATCGTAAATTAGGTAAGAAGTTAAGATTTCTATATTTATCCCCAGAGCCTTGCATAATTCTGGGAAAGAAGATGGATGAATTTATTTTTACTTTGTAGATGAAAGAATCATGCTAAATTTTTAAAGGCCTTCCAGGGTCATAGAGGGAGTCACTTGGCGAGTCCAGGAGCAGAGGCCAGGCATGGTGACTCCAGAGCACCAGCTGGAAGACCGCAGTGTATTTATCCAGTTCCATGGCCCTCAGCTGGTAAAGAATCCACTTGCAATGCGGGAGACATTGGTTTGATTCCTGGGTTGGGAAAATCCCCCGGAGAAGGGACGGGCTACCCATTCCGGCATTCTTGGGCTTCCCCCATGGCTCAGCTGGTAAAGAATCCACCTGCAATGCAGGAGACCTGGGTTCAATCCCTGGGTTGGGAAGAACCCCTGGAGAAGTGAATGACAACCCACTGCAGTATTTTTGCCTGGAGGATCCCATGGACAGAGGAACCTGGTGGGCTACAGTCCATGGGGAGCTCAAAGAGCTGGAATAATCACAGAGAAGGTGGTCAACAACTGAGCTACTAAACACAGCACACATACATGGTCCTCTAGGAAGGTGTAGAATGCTGGATCCCTGACAATAGACCACAAAGACAAGTCTGGAATGTAGTTTTTAAATGTATGAAAGTAATAGTAAAATATTTCTAAGCTTTCACCAGAACATAATTTAAGTTTTCTGTGACATGGTGAGAGAATTTTCCTAGAACTTTCCTAGAATTATGACAGCTGAACTAAAAGTTTCTAGATAATCAAAGCTAGAGCCAGAGTTGGCCCTGTTTTTTTCCTGTGGTTGGAGTTAAATGGAATTTTTACTTTTAACTGAAACCAGACCATTAAGACCATCTCTGTGACTTAGAATATTTGATGTTTGTTGGGAATTTGAAATGAAAAAACTTTTTGTTCTTTTATAAACTTTAGAGATAAATGGATTGTCTTTCTCATAACATCTAGTGTTAATTAATGGCACTGAGATATTAATGGCATCAAGAACATAATTTTTTTTCTTATAATGATGCAATTACATAATTGTTTTAATAGTTTAAGTGATCTGACAAATCTTTTATCTGTTTTTGATCTGCTTTATCTGGATTTCTTCTTTTAGTGCTTTAAAATTTTTGAGATATACATTTGTTAAATTAGTTTGCTAATGAAAAAGTATATATTTTTCAATGACTAAAGATTTTCCTAAAGGTCATAAAAAGCTATAATATTAAAAGCTGTGCTCTTAATGATAGCTGTTGTTAAATCAAATGTGTTGATGAATTTTGTATTTGACTGTTAAGTGTCCATGACAATGAGATGCTTAGAAAATAGTAAAAAGCACTTGCTGAATCTGTTTTTAAGGGAGTCTCAATTAATATAACTGATTCTTTTAAATCTCCTCCTAAAAGAAGGCATTTCACTGACATATAATCTGGGCTCAAAGTTTAAGATCTGCAATAATTTCCTATGCTCTTAGAGTCTAGTCCTGAACAATTTAATATTATTGTGACCAATATTTATTTACCATTGAAGTAGTAATCATTATTTGCTGGCACTTTATGATTTTTCTTCAGGTGGTCCTATTAGATGTGATAGGGATGAATCAACTTAATTTCATAATGATGCTCATACTTTATTTTCCCCACAGAGGCAGCAAAGCAGCGTTGTTTCATGTTACATATCTAGCTTATTTTTGCCCAAATGCTATTTTTTTAGTTTGTTTCTCATTGTAAAAATATGAATGTGTAAAATAGACAGCAAATGGAAATTTGCTATTTGGCTCAGGAAACTCAAACAGGGGTTCTGTATCAACCTAGATGGGGAGGGAGATGAGAGGGAGGTTCAAAAGGGAGGGGATATATGTATACCTATGGCTGATTCATGTTGAAATATAATAGAAAACAACAAAATTCAAGAAAAATGGAAAATGAACATAGAAAAAAATATGGATGGACACTAAGTTAAAACACATTCATAATATTCTTTAAGGCAGCTACATTTGAGCAGGTCAGTGCTCTTGAAGGATTGCTTTCACCCAAATGCAGTGTCTCCTTGGCGTTTTTGTATCATAGAATAATACATTAAATGCTTTTTCAGTGCTGTTATTTACCTGTAAGTTCTTTGACTTTATTTCCTGTGCTTTCTGCAAATTAACTGACCAGCCCAAGGTCAGAATCAGATTTGGAGCCTTGAATCTGACAGGCATGAGGGTGCTTTATTCCTTGAGCCAAGCCAACTTCTCCTTTAGTAAAGGAATCAGTTGAAGGCTCAACTTTGCCTCTTCAGGATAACTGCTCTCTGAGACAGTAAGTCACATTCCTAGGAAGGGGGGGGGGAGGAGGGCAGAATTGGAAAAGGGGGTCAACTGTAGAGTGACAGGAATGAAACTTTCAGTGCTGAGCATACTGTAGTGTATATAAATGGAGGGTGAAATATGCTGTTGTACCCATGAAACTAATATAATATTATGAATGTTGCCTTACAAAATGTTCCTCTTTGTTATTGTTTTGTGATATTCTAACAGTGCAGACTGATAGCTTCTTTGTGAGGGGGGTCTACTGAAATCAGGCTGCTGTATAAAGCCAGGCATCTGAGTTTTAGTGGCTCCCTCTGTATGAATCGTATGGTTATAGAGGGGTTGAGAGTCACAGATGGCAGTGCATGTGTGAAAAGACACACAAGTTTTGAGATTTGGCTGAATGAGAAAGGGCTCTATCTAGTGTTGTGGTGTCTTCTCTGACCTTGCCTGGAACCTCCAGCTCTCACAGTCTTTAATCAGTACACATTTCAGGACTTAAACAGAGTACCATTCAGTGCCATCAGACTCACTGCTAGGGTATTTGTCCTATCTCCCTCAGTAGATATTGACCTGTTTGTATGTGGGGAGCAAGTCATGTTGTTAGTATCCCTCAATGGCTGATTTAACACTGACTGCAGAAACTTTTCCTAAGGATTTGGTGCATAATCACAGACATAAATCTTTCTTGCCCTGTGATACTAGCTCTGGGATTTATGGACCATCACGGCATGACTATTAAGAGTTTAGGTTCTAGAATCAGACTGCATTGGTTCTTCCAATTGCTACCTATGGGATCTGAGACAAATTCTTTAACCTGTTAGGGCCTCAGCTTACAGGATAATAATGGCTACTACCTTATAGGGTTGATTATGAGCTTTATATGAGTTAACATACATGAAGCACAGAAAATAGTGCCTGGAGTAGAAAAAGGGTTCACTGTTGTTATTTTAAGAAACATCTAATCCTCTAGGGTCTTAACATTTGAAAGTGAAATTCACTCAGTCATATCCAACTGTTTGAGGCCCCATGGACTGTAGTCCATGGAATTCTCCAGGCCAGAATGCTGGAGTGGGTAGCCTTTCCCTTCTCCAGGGATCTTCCCAACCCACTGAACCCAGGACTTCCACATTGCAGGTGGATTCTTTGCCAGCTGAGCCGCAGGAGAAGCCTAAGAATACCAGAGTGTGTAGCCTATGCCTTCTCCAGCAGATCTTCCTGACCCAGGAATTGAACCGGAGTCTCCTGCATTGCAGGCGGATTCTTTACCAACTGAGCTCTCCGGGAAGCCCCCTTGACATTTACATTGGTTATAATTTATGAGTTTGAGAAACCTGAAGATTCTATTCACAGCTGGCCTGGGGCCTCTGTGGGCAATTTTTGATCATAATGGAGTGATATGGCTCTGGAAAGTTCCCAGTTGTTCAGATCAGTGTATCTGAGAAATGGAGTTGAGCCATGACTGTAACAGTTTGGAGAATTTTGGCTCAAGGTTAAGGTGAAATAAAAGGATTGACTCAGAAGCCATGGTGACAGGTTGGCACTGTGTACTCAAAGTTCTATTATTTCAGTAAGAAACAAAATCCATCAGAGGATCCCAAAGCTCAATAAAATCTTGAATTTAAAATCTCTTTTAGCAAAGTTCTTTAAAGGTGTTTGTAGTTTCCTGAGTTGAAGTCCAGTCAACTCCAGCTTTGGTTAAATAATCATGTGATTCTGAACTACAAGCAGTAGTGTGAATGGTGGTGGCTTGTCTCCAGAGATGGTGATGGTGAAAGTCGCTCAGTCGTGTTCGACTCTTTGCGACCCCGTGGACTGTAACCTACTAGGCTTCTCAGTCCATGGGATTCTCCAGGCAAGAATACTGGAGTGGATTGCCATTTCCTTCTCCAGAGGATCTTCCCAACCCAGGGATCGAACCCGGGTCTCCCGCATTGGAGGCAGACGCTTTAACCTCTGAGCCACCAGGGAAGCCTTGTCTCCAGAGATGCCCCCCATGAAGTCTAATTTCCAGTACTCACTTGTTTGGTCTTCTCCCCGGACTCTAGAATGGCTGTGAGACTTAGTTTTGACCCACAGAATGGAGTGGATGTGAAGCTCCATGATTCTAGGTGATAAGAAGGCTCAGAGTTTTCACCCGTCCTCCTGGAATGCCAGATCTAAAGGAAGCCGGTGAGAAACTCCAACAGCCCAGAGGCAGCCATGTTGGGAGCAGTGGCGTGCTGACTCAGTGGGAGCTGTCCACCTGAAGTGTAGAATAAAGGGGGTATAGAGAATTTAAAAATGATATTAAAGCCAACAAAAAAAAACCAGTCTGCTTTTTATTATTACCATGCAAGGCAGTTCCAAACAATGCCAGTGGTAAAATATTCCTTCCCATGAGTGGCTCACTCTCACTCTCACTTTCTGTCTCACCCATCCTACCCACGACAAGCTAGTGTTGTGAAGCCCAAGCTAGCTGTGTGAAAAGAGAGCGGTTGGACTAGCCTCCAGCTCTCCACCATCCCAGTCCAGGCACATAAGAGAAGAAGCCATCATGGATATCTGGCCCAATCTGGCTTTCAGGAGACTCCAGCCCCTTCTGTCTTCTGACTGGGAAGTGCATGACAGATCAAAGCCATAGCCATCTGGTTGAACCTAGTCAAACCACAGAACTCTAAGAGATAACATAAGAAGCTGTTTTTGGCTACTAAGTTTTGGATTGGTTTGTTATGCAGCGATTGCTAAGCAGACCAGAGAAGATACATGTAAGAAGAAAAAAATCCTCTCAGAGAGGCTCTTTCTTTCTCTCTCCTTCGAAGGGTGAAACAGTGCCCAAGTATCCTTTGATGTGTAGCATATTGAAAGATCAGCATGTCTTGAGATTAACAAGAGACCAAAAATATTGATTTCACCACTAGATGGAAATAATATATATGTAGATGTTGCTAAGCAACAACAGATCAAAACCCCATAAAGGAATGAAAATAGAATGCAAAACATTTGGTCAGCCTACTAAGTGCCTGCTGCACTTCTTTTTAAAAACCTGGTTAAAGGAATAAGGAATGGTCCACAGTGTGGATGAGGAGAAAGGTTTCTTGGAACTCGAAAAGGACATCATTTGCCTGAAGAGAGCAAAATCATGAATGAAATAAAGGGCCAAAATATGACCTGAAAAATATCATTGTTCATGATTTAAAAGCATGATAATTTTAGGGGTAAAGAGTAGCAGTACCGGGAACTTTATAAAGGGTTTAAATTCTTTCCCTTGAAATACCTCAAAGCTTTAGATATCTATTAAAACACCCAGTGAGTCAACTCTTCGCATGAGGTGGCCAAAGTACTGGAGTTTCAGCTTCAGCATCATTCCCTCCAAAGAAATCCCAGGGCTAATCTCCTTCAGAATGGACTGGTTGGATCTCCTTGCAGTCCAAGGGACTCTCAAGAGTCTTCTCCAACACCACAGTTCAAAAGCATCAATTCTTCGGTGCTCAGCTTTCTTCACAGTCCAACTCTCACATCCATATATGACCACTGGAAAAACATGGCCTTGACTAGATGGACCTTTGTTGGCAAAGTAATGTCTCTGCTTTTCAATGTTTGCTGGGAGGAATTGGGGGCAGGAGGAGAAGGGGACAACAGAGGATGAGATGGCTGGATGGCATCACTGACTCGATGGACTTGTGAACTCCGGCAGTTGGTGATGGACAGGGAGGCCTGGCGTGCTGCCATTCATGGGGTCACAAAGAGTCGGACACGACTGAGCGACTGAACTGAACTGAAAACACCCAAATTAATATGCAATGATGCCTTTCTGAGCTTTAGAAGCATATTCTTAGATGATGAGAAAATACAGTGAATTTTGGGAGAAGATCAGTAGGGGCTAGGATATTTTCCTTTGGCTGGTCAGAGGCAGGTTGAGAAAGCAGATCTTCCGAGGTCTTTGGGAATAGCCTAGTAGCAGGTGCTCAGGGAGACATTCAAAGTCAGAATAAAGTCCCTGTCCCTTAACTGTTCTTCACTAGCAGTCATTTTCATTATTTCCTCTGTTTGACCTTTCATCTCTCCATTTTTTTCCTGATAACTAGGTTTTAAAAATTAAAAATGTAGAAAAAAAAGGAAAGTTCGATAGAAGACAAATAACAATGTCTATTTTCAGTATGTTTTAGCAAAACCTGCATGTACCCCAAAACACATACATTATTAGGGCACCCTCAAATATCCAAAGTCTTTGCTGAGACGTGGGCAGTGGGCAGATAACCCTGCCCAGTGAGTAAGAAACCTTCCCTCCGCCTGCCAGCCCTGCTGTGGGGAGCGCTCTCTCAGTCAAGCACGACTAGAGCAGACCCACCAAATCCCATGTAAGTGGTCAGGGCACAAATGAGGCTGTCGGTGGGTAGTCCTACCCTATTCATGAGCTCTTTCAGAACAATTTTCATTACTTTTTTTAAATACTGTTTTTGGCAAACACTTGATACTTGAAATAAAAAATGCATGAGTCACCTACTGGGATAGGCACAGTGTGTGGTTCATTGAATTTAGCTAAATTGTGAGTCATCCATCAAAGTCCTCTTGGTGAACATACTTGTAATAATTTCACACGTTACAAACAAAAATAGGTATGATTTTCAAGATTCTTGAAGCTGTTCCCCTTGGGGATTTTTGGATTGTGTTTAGTGTTTTTTGTTTTGCTAGGTGGTGAGAAAATTGTCAGCCTTGTTTTCAGACGGATCCAAGGCTCATCTCCGTCACGTTGCAAAGGAACTTTGATTTGGGAGGTTTGAGGGCAGAATTTGGAGTTGGAGTCATGAGCTGGGGGAAATAACAAAACGCAATGATGAACATTTTTCCTTGTCAGATCATTGGCTTTTAAGATTAATTTCCACAACTGAAAAATGATTGGCTCCGCTCTCAGAGGAAAAGTCTTAGAGAGGCAAGAATATATACGCGTGCCTCCCCCCGCCCGTGAATGGGGAGAGCAGAGCAGGGTGGTTACCAGTGTCTGCGCACTACTGCCCTCTATCGGATGGTGCTAGCGTTTCTCCGTGAAGTTGAGTGAAGTAAATGCCGCTCAGTCATGCCCGACTGTTTGCAACCCTGTTGACTATACAGTCCATGAAATTCTCTAGGCCAGAATACTGGAGTGGGTATCCTTTCCCTTCTCCAGAGGATCATCCTAACCCAGGGATCAAACTCGCATCCAAATTGATTGTGTGCTTCTGGTCAAGTGGCAGGTGATCAAGGCAAATAAGTAGTGCTGTCCATTCAATATGCTGAATGACAGGACAGAAGTTGTGCTTAAATTACTAGATCGCTTTTCTTTTCAATTAGTGAAATTGATCATAAGAGAAAGCATCCCTACCTGTTGTTTTTCTTTTCTGTTTTTTTTTTTTTTTGATAAGCATAGTAAAACCATTGAAAGGGCTTTTGCTTTTGGTTAAGAGGTGAAAGTTTTTGTATAAAGTATAAAGTGGATATAAGATGAAAAGTTACCGTTCTTTGCAAACAACACTTAACGTGCCCATGTCAGTAAGATGAATGCAGGAGTCCCAGGAAACTGGTTGGGCAGTTTGCTTTTTTGGGGTACTCTCTGCCCTCCTTTACTTTCGGAAGTGTCTCAGGACAGGGTGTCCAGCCTGGAGATTTGAGGTCATGTCCTACTGCTATTGGCTGAGTACCTTTGGAAAGCTGTGTAGCCTCTGAAAACTCAGTTTGCTCACGTGTTAAATAAGAGGCATTCAGAATAGATACTTTTTAAGGGTCATTTCATTTTTGAGATGCAGTAAATGATCTTTTCTCCCTACATGATAATGCAAGCACAGAGAATAACTTAGCTATTTTAATATCATACACACTCATACTTAAACATGTCATTTTTCTTTGAAAAAGTAGTGTATTCACTGTGATAATTTAACACCACGGTATGTTGTGGTGGAAATAGCTTTGGCCACTTTGATGCTGTAAGTCTGCTCATGTACCGGCTGCATGGGACAAGCTTCCTTGCTCAGCGGCCGAGTTTGAGTCTCTTAGGGCCAGCAGATGGCGCACTTGCACAGTCCACAGATTTTCCAGACTCCCAAGGTAACTGGTACTTCTTGATTAGGACCAGAAATAACAGCTACTGTTTTTTCAAGTCTGGTAAAACCATGGCACTGTGTAAGCTGGAACATTTGCTAGTATTTAAAATGGTTAGGAAGGTTGTTAATCTGTGGGACACTTATTGGTCTATAGCATCTTTCACATGAGCATCACCAACCTTTAATAAATTGCCTTTTTTTTTTTCTTTTTCTTTTTTGAGGTGGAGAAATTAGGGCAGAGATAAGTTAGCTAAGATCACAGCAGAGCTAGTCCAAATGATTCAGACTATACAGCTTAGTGATCTTTAAAAATTGTTGTTCTTATTTTTCTTTAACTCTCACTTCTCTTGGCTGTGGAGGGGTGTGTGTGTATGTGTGTTGATTGTGTTGGTTAGTGATATAGGAAGAGGAATTGACTCCTTCTGTGCTTTGGTTTGTTGTTGCCTGCTGCAGTCATTGTAACTCCTTACCTCCTATATGTGGAAGACTTTGTGATGATAATAAATGACATTTATTGATTACTTGCTTTAAGCAGGGATTGTCTGAGCAGTTTTTATATGTTAATCATTAAACCTGCATAAGAACTGCTTGAGGGAAGCAGAGTGAGTAACTTACCTACAGAAACAAATCTGTACTTTCTAGGCTCTGAATTTAAGCAATAAGGACAAGAAACTGCTTTTTGGTGGTAGCCACTTTTGACCACAAATATTTTCCAGCTAATAGATCATGGACAGTTTTTTTTTGGAAACTTTTATGAGAGCTTTGGTTATATCATGTAAATCTTGGTTATATCAGCTTGTGGGACTATTGTTGGTTTAGAAGAGTTCCTTTCACAACCTCATGCTTAGAAGGAATGAATGGTTCAACAGAAATGGAAAGATGTGAATGAAATAAGGAAGTTTTTCTGGCAATTTTATCACCTGAGTGATAAATCTTTTCCAGGTGCTTGCTTTATACATTGGCCACCAAGCAGTATTAGGGATATGTAATCAATAAACATTTATGTTATAAAAGCATAGAGTGCTACAGCGTGCCAGGTACATGCATTAGTTCATGTAATCCTCAGCACATCTATGCTGAGCCCCATTTTACAGACGAGGCAATAAGGCTAAGAGAGGTTAAATGACACAGCTAGTAAGTGGCAGAGTTATAATTCAAACCAGCTTCTGATCCACACTGATAACTGCTAGGCTGTGCTACCTCTGGCGGGAGGTAGCAGATATGTTGCTGGGATGTAGAGCAATTTTGGGCTTCCCTGGTGCCTCAGTGGTAAAGAATCCCCTGTAATGCGGTAGTTGCAAGTTCGATCTCTGGGTCGGGAAGATCCTTTGGAGGAGGAAATGGCAACCCACTCCAGTGTTCTTGCCTGGAGAATTCCATGGACTGAGAAGCCTGGCGGGCTACAGTCCATGAGGTTGCAAAGGGTCAGACATGACTGAAGCAACAGCATCAGTTCAGTTCAGTTCAGTCGCTCAGTCGTGTCTGACTCTTTGCGACCCCACGAACTGCAGTACGCCAGGCCTCCCTGTCCATCACCAACTCCCAGAGCCTACTAAACTCATGCCTGTTGGGTTGGTGATGCCATCCAACCATCTCCTCCTCTGTGGTCCCCTTCTCCTCCTGTCCCCAATCTTTCATGCACGCAGAGTAATTTAACCAGAGTCAACGATGGAAACAAACACTAATAGTGTTGATTTCCTCTCACCTAACAAAAATTCTGACACAGCAAATAACTTATAAAATAAAAAGCTAGAGTCGACTCATTGGAAAAGACCCTGATGTGGGGAAAGATAGAAGACAAGAGGAGAAGGAGACCACAGAGGATGAGATGGTGGGATGGCATCACTGACTCAGTGGACGTGAGTTTGAGCAAGCTCTGGGAGATGGTGAAGGACAGGGAAGCCTGGCGTGCTCCAGTCCATGGGGTCGCAAAGAGTCAGACACAACTGGGCGACTGAATGACGACCACAAAGCTTAGATAAAGGAGAATAGGAATATAAAGAAGAGGAAGCAGAAGAGAAACCTATGAATTTTTTTTTTAATGTGAGTATTAACGTTTGTGACTTTTAGAGTGAAGGCTAGTTCTTCATTTCCCGAAGAGAAGCTGGATTCCATCTCACTTGTGTTTGAGTAAATATCTTCATGTCCTCCCAACCCCCTGTAAATACATCATTCCCCAGTGCACCTTTCCTAGGAGAAAAGCCTCTCTGGTATTTTTGGGCACATGGATCACCCAAGGAGCTTGATTAAAGTCCAGATCCTGATTTGGTGGATGTGCAGTGGGGCTTGAGATTCTCAGTTTCTAACCAGCTGCTGTGGAGGGCCAACTGGCAAGACTCCTCCCCTGCCCATGTGGTCAGGGTCGGGGCTGCCAACCAGAGAGGGTGGCACATTGCGTTCCCTTCACTCTGCACTGGAGTGGTCATGAGGTCCAGGCGCGGCCAAATAAAGTTCCTACCTGGAATGTTGTTCTCCTGTCCCCAACTCACATGCCTCCGAGAAGCCTGGCTTCTTCACACTGTGGAGGCAGTGTGACACATTCATCGAGAGATGCTGAGCGGAGGAGAAGAGCGGAGGGAGAGAGAACAGGAGAGAGGCCAGATGGCACGCCTGAGTCCTGAACACCCAGTCACACAGCCAGTGAATTCCCTTTTAGCAGAAGCTAATTTGAGTCATTTCTGTTATTTACAATTGAAAGGGTTCTGCATAATGGAGGAGTGATTTAGACTTGATATAAAGGAGAATTCTTTACTGTGGCAGCAGAGTGGTTGCAACTCTGAACTGAAGATCCTTAAGAAGGCCCGGCTTCATCAGAGGCTGCTGCTCATTTATGGGAGACAGAGGCCGAGGTCTGTCTGAGGAAAGGTGATGTGTTGTTGGAAGAAGATGACCTAAGAGCTGGCCAGGTCATGAGGTCACCCCGCTAATGTGCTGAAGGCCCAGGGGAGGTCATGACTGCAGGCTGGGTGCAGCGTCTCGACCTGGACCTCTGACAGTGCCCCTTATCCAGCACGACTGCAGCTTTCATTCGGGTCACTAAGATGTCCATAACTGCACCCGGCGCTGACTAGGACCTGAGGGAGTGGAGCCTGAGGCAGAGAGTGGAGGTTATTCTGGAAGGACTTGTAGGAGTAATACTAAAGTACTTCTATGGCATGGATACTGACCTGTGAAAACAAATTCCATTCACAGTGACATTCCAGGGAGTGTTAGTTGAACACCAGCCGTAATCTCCTGGACGCTCTTTGTATTAATAGTAGTTACAGGATATGCAGTATTTTTGTGTTAGTATTGAATTCTCTTCATAGACCTGTTCAGCTTCAGCTTCTTCAGCATTACTGATCAAGACCTTCTAAAACTAACACCCAAAACACCCAAGACCTTCTGGAGCTAACACCCAAAAAGATGTCCTTTTCATTATAAGGGACTGAAATGCAAAAATAGGAAGTCAAGAGATACCTGGAGTAACAGGCAAATTTGCCCTTGGAGTACAAAATGGAGCAGGGTAAAGGCTAACAGAATTTTGTCAAGGGAACACACTGGTCATAGCAAACAGTCTCTTCCAGCAACACAAGAGAAGACAACTTATGGACATCACAGATGGTCAACACTGAAATCAGATTGATTATATTCTTTGCAGCCAAAGATGGAGAAGCTCTATACAGTCATCAAAAACAAGACTGGGAGCTGACTGTGGCTCAGATCATGAACTCCTTATTCCAAAATTCAGAATTAAATCGAAGAAAGTAGGGAAAACCACCAGAACATTCAGGTATGACCTAAATCAAATGCCTTACAATTATACAGTGGAAGTGACAAATAGATTCACGGGATATAGATCTGAAGAACTATGGTTGGAAGTTTGTGACATTGTACAGGAGGCAGTGATCAAGACCATCCCCAAGAAAAAGAAATGCAAAAAGGCAAAATGGTTGTCTGAGGAGGCCTTACAAATAGCTGAGAAAAAAAGAGAATCAAAAGGCAAAGGAGAAAAGGAAAAATATATCCATTGGAATGCAGAGTTCCAAAGAATAGCTTGCAGAGATAAGAAAGTCTTACTCAGTGATCAGTGCAAAGAAATAGAGGAAAACAATAGAGTGGGAAAGACTAGAGATCTCCTCCAGAAAATTAGACTAAGGGAACATTTCATGCAAAGATAGGCACAATAAAGGACAGAAATTGTATGGACCTAACAGAAGCAGAAGATACTAAGAAGAGGTGGCAAGAATACACAGAACTGTACAAAAAACACCTTCATGACCCAGATAACCATGATGGTGTGATTACTCACCTAGAGCCAGACATCTTGGAATGCGAAGTCAAGTAGGCCTTAGGAAACATCACTACAAACAAAGCTATTGGAGGTGATGGAATCTCAGTTGAGCTATTTCAAATCCTAAAAGATGATGCCGTGAAAATGCTGCACTCAATATGCCAGCAAATTTGGAAATCTCCAGAGGGGCCACAGGACAGGAAAAGGTCAATTTTCATTCCAATTCCAAAGAAAGGCAATACCAAAGAATGTTCAAACTACCACACAGTTGCACTCATCTTACATGCTAGCAAAGTAATGCTCAAAATTCTCCAAGCCAGGTTTCAACAGTATGTGAACTGTGAACTTCCAGATGTTGAAGCTGGATTTAAAAAAGGCAGAGGAACTGGAGATCAAATTGCCAGCATCTGTTGGATCGTAGAAAAAGCAAGAGAGTTCCAGAAAAACATCTACTTCTGCTTTATTGACTATGCCAAAGCCTTTCACTGTGTGGATCACAATCAACTGTGGAAAATTCTGAAACAGATGGGAATTCCAGACCACCTGACCTGCCTCCTGAGAAATATATATGCGGGTCAAGAAGCAACAGTTAGAACTGGACATGGAACAACAGACTGGTTCCAAACTGGGAAAGGAGTACGTCAAGGCTGCATATTTAACTTATATGCAGAGTACATCAAGTGAAATGCTGGACTGGATAAAGTACGAGCTGGAATCAAGATTGCCGGGAGAAATATCAATAACCTCAGATATGCAGATGATACCACCCTTCTGGCAGAAAGTGAAGAGGAACTAAAGAGCCTTTTGATAAAAGTGAAAGAGGAGAGTGACGATGTTGGCTTAAAACTCAGCATTCAGAAAAGTAAGATCATTGCATCCGGTCCCATCATTTCATGGCAAATAGAAGGGGAAACAGTGGAAACAGTGACAGACTTTATTTTTTGGAGCTCCAAAATCACTGCAGATGGGGACTGCAGCCATGAAATTAAGAGGCGCTTGCTCCTTGGAAGAAAAGCTATGATTAACCTAGACAGCATATTAAAAAGCAGAAACATTACTTTGCCAACAATGTCTGTCTAGTCAAAGCTATAGTTTTTCTAGTAGTCATGTATGGATGTGAGAGTTGGATTACAAATAAAGATGAGTCCTGAAGAATTGATGCTTTTGAACTGTGGTGTTGGAGAAGACTCTTGAGAGAGATCCAGGCAGTCTATCCTAAAGGAAATCAATCCTGAATATTCATTGGAAGGACTGATGGTGAAGCTGAAAATCCAATACTTTGGCCACCCGATGCAAAGAACTGACTCACTAGAAAAGACCCCGATGCTGGGAAAGATTGAAGGTGGGAGGAAAAGAGGACGGCAGAGGATGAAATGGTTATCACTGCCTCAATAGACATGATTTCGACTAAGCTTCAGGAGTTGGTGTTGAACAGGGAAGCCTGGCATGCTGCAGTCCATGGGATTGCAAAGAGTTGGACATGACTGAGTGAACTGAATTGAATTCTCTAGGCTTATAGTTTTTCAAAAGAGATCTTTAGTAATGATTATTAAATACACTGTTCCTTTATTATTTATAAATTAAAAACTTCTATTTCCCTCAATATTTTTATACAAGGTACATTTATTGTCATACTATGTGGTCACCTTTATCTTTTCTAGAATAATCTTCAGAACTTTCTCCTATAAAACTAATTTCAATATATTTAGCCCACATTCAAATGAAACTATCATATTATTCTAAATGTATTACATGGGTGACTAATTAAAGGCTTCCAATTCTGTGTTATTAATCTTTTGGATTTTTAGAATATTAGATGAAGTCAAGGGTCATATAATAATTTGATTTCATTAAACATGATAAAAATTTACCAAAAGAAGCCCAGGAAAAGTCAGTTTTCAGGAGTTACAGCCACGGTAGATTCTTGTCTTTATCTGTGCTATTAATTTCACCATAGTTGTTCAGTTGTATCTGACTCTGTGACCCCATGGACTGCAGCATGCCAGGCTTCCTTATCCATCACCAACTCCTGGAGCTTGCTCAGACTCATGTCCATTGAGTTGATAATGCCATGCAACCATCTCATCCTCTGTGGTCCCTTTCTCCTCCTGCCTTCAATCTTTCCCAGCATCAGGGTCTTTTCCAGTGAGTCAGCTCTTCACTTCAGGTGGAAGAGCTCAAAGTATTGGAGCTTCAGATTCAGCATCATCCTTCCAGTGAATATTCAGGGTTGATTTCCTTTAGGATTGACTCTCGAGAGTCTTCTCTACCACCCCAGTTCAAAACTATCAGTTCTTCAGCGTTGTCTTCATGGTCCAACTCTCACATGCATACATTGACTACTGGAAAAACCATAGCTTTGACTATATGGACCTTTGTCACCAAAGTGATGTCTCTGTTTTTTAATATGCTGTTAGTCATTTGTCTAAATTTGTCATAGTTTTTCTTCCAGGGAGCAAGTGTCTTTTAATTTCATGGCTGCAGTCACTGCCTGTAGTGAGCCCAAGAATGTAGTCTGTCTCTGTTTCTATTTATTCTACATCTGTTTGCCACAAAGTGATTGGACCACATGCCATGATCTTAGTTTTCTGAATGTTGAGTTTTAAGCCAGCTTTTTCACTCTCCTCTTTCACCTTCATCAAGAGGCTCTTTAGTTCCTCTTCACTTTCTTCCATTAGGGTAGTGTCATCTGCATATCTGAGATTATTGAAATGTCACCATAAATTGAAATTCTTGTCCACTAGTGAATAAAAAGAAAGATGGGAAAATTCCAAAGACGTTTTGCTCAAGCCTAGTCACCTTTTTAATGCTTTCTTTGTTCACTTAGTTGAAAGGCAAGAGCATTGCATTAGAAGTCCAGAGATCTGGGTTTTAGTTTAACATCTTTTTGTCATTTCCACTCTGTACCTCCACCTCACTTTTTCAGCCCCACCCCTCAAGCCCATTTGTTGTAGAGCACAGCAGATGGAAGAACTTCTTGGATGAGATGCCATACATGGTTTTTATAGTGAACAGTAACCAAACTCATAAGACAAAGATTCTCCAATAAAGTCAAAAGGCCTTGATTAAGACAGAACAGCCTGGTTTTGTTCTTGTCTGGAATCTGGGTGGTTCCCATGTTGGGAACCATGAAAATGTTACCAGGGACCTGTGAATCCTGAAAATACATCCAGCCTTGTGAATGTACTGAGTGAATAATTCACACATGGTGTGCTACTGTTTTCCAATGTATCTATGTGACGCTTTAATTACCAAATAACCACAAAATTATGTGGAAAAGAATTTACTATCGCTTTCTGTTACATTTTTCTTAATATAAGATCTAAAATATAAGATTCTAATTCTAGATCCTATGGTGTTTGACTCCTTTAAAATTTCAAATTTGTTATATTAAGACAGGCAAAGCTAATCTAATATCACTTATATGTGGAATCTAGAAAAATGATACCACTGAATTTATTTATAAAACAGAAATAGACTCACAGACATAGAGAACAAACTTGTGGTCACCAAAGGGGATGTGGGAAGCAAAGGGGATGAATTAGGAGATTGAGATTAGCAGATACAAACTCTATATAAAACAGGTAGATAATAGGGACCTACTGTATAGCACAGGGAACTATATTCAGTATCTTATAAAAACCCATAATGCAAAAGAATCTGGAAAAGAATGTGTGTGTGTGCGTGTGTGTGTGTGTGTGTAAGTCACTTTGCTATACATCTGAAACTAACACAACATTGTAAATCAACTATACTTCAGTTTAAAAAGAAGAATGAAGTTCTGATGCATGCTATGACATGGATGAAATTTGAAAATGTTAGGCCAGGTGAAATAAGTCAGTCACAAAAGGATAAATGTTGTATGATTCCACATATATGAGGGACCTGGAATAGGCAAATTCACAGAAGCAGAAAATAGAATAAAGGCTGGGAGGGGAGGGAGGAATTGGGAGTTGTTGCTTAAGCGGTACCTTCTGTTTGGGGTGATAACTTCTGGAAGTGGAAGTTGTGGTGGCTGTGCAGTAATGGAAATGTCATGTCACTGAGTTATACACTTAAAATGCTAAATTTCATGTTGTGCATATTTTACCATGATAAAAAAGTTATGGAATATTTCTGAAGTACAAAAAGTTTAAGCATATGAAAAATAGGGCCATAGAATTTTATAGGTAACTTGGCTTTCAAAAAAATTATGTGGAAATTCTCTCAGCAGCAATTTTTTTTTTTAAATTCCTTGGACTGCTCAGAGAGTGTTCCCTCTGTATCCTTAGTTCTGCGAAGAATTACCTGGAGGCATGATGAAAACTCAGTAATTAAATATTTCTGTACTGGACACTCATCCTGCCTGACAGTTCTCTCATGATGTGCCCCCGAGAGGGATACTAGCTGTCAGCAACTGATGTAAGATAATTTTCTTGCTGCTGTAACTGGAGGAGAAAAGGCTTGATAGCAGTTCTTCATGTCTATTAGGTAAATTATTCGAGGAAAAATGGTTTTGCACTAAAGGGAAAGTCAAAACATTTCATGCAAAATCTTAATTTGTTTTTTATGACAAGAAAAAGAGGAACTTTCTCCAAATGTAAACATCTTTTGCTAGTGCCCCAGGGACCCTTCCACCTTTGCATTGCTGCCTCTTTCCTCAGGTCTATTTCTCTTTTTATTATGTAAAGAGTATTCTGCATTCGTTGATGCCCTGTAGTAGAAGTGCTGAGTGTGAAGAATTCAATTTTTTAGTGAATATTATCAACTGAGAAATGCAGCAATTTTTTGTGGCCTTTTTGTAGGCAAGATTTTTGGGTACTGTTTCAATTTTTTTTTTAAACACAGATGAACACAGTGAAAAATCCACATTTATGTCAATAATCTACATCTCTATTGAAACAGAATGGAAAAATTTTACTTTGTGGTTTGTTTTTATATGAATTGTAAAAGCAGAGCTCTGGTCATTTGGCCAATTATGTTGGTTCCATATCCTATTTGCATAGCTGATATACATGAAGCCAAGAAAGGCACATCTTGAAATGCAAGAAATGGTCATCAGAGATTTTCCTCTGGAACAGCACTGGATCCACATCGTTTTACAAACAATTCTTGAAAACTTTTACAAAAGAGACACTATTTTAAACATTTCAGATCTTCACAATTCATTTTATAATAACTTTAGTGGTCAGAGCAAACAACATATGAAACTCACTTGAATACAAAAGCATCAGATTAGAAAATTAAACCAGCTGGACTAAGGCTGGTTTATTCGGTAACATGGGTTTGTAGGTGCCTTGGGGTCCCACCCACCTTCCATGACCTGCCCTGCCTTCCACCACAGCTGGGCTCTCAGCTTTTCTGCCTTGAGGCTTCTCCAAGCCTTGGTTGCTTCCCCAGTCTACAGGCAGAAGTGCAGCCAGAGGTGTGGAAGAATCTGTATCTCCACAGACAACCTTCTATCATCGGGATTAAAAGTCAATAAGGAGGCCTTCATTCGGAGCTGCGTCATACCCAGTTCCTCTGAGGGTCCACCAAAGAAATTAAACCCCAGTTGCTCTCATCTATCATCAGCTCATCTACATAGCTCTTACTTTCCTTTCTTCCTCCTCTGTCTCACTCTCTCCACTCCATCACTCATTTCCTGGCATCACCTCTCAAGTAGCTGCCCTGTACCAAGGTACCTGTGTTGCTTTGGGGGTGGAACCTAAACCTAAATGTGTGAAAATGATTCCATGTTAGGCAATCTCTTAATGTAATTAATTTCATCAATATCAGTAGAGAAGGCAATACGCACCTCTTTAACCGATTCAGAAAAAGCACTTGATGTAATTCAACATCCATTCTGATGAGAACTGTTAACATTTGAATGGAGAAAAGTTCCTTACTCTATCAGTTCGAGCTCACTCAAGAAAATAGAAACCACTCTACATGTGTAAAACAGACATTTAACATGGGAATTGATTATATGCACAATGGAAGGACTGGAGGAAGGTGAGGTTACTGAACCTGTAATTGCAGTAAACAGGCTTGAGAGATAACGCTGCCCAGTAGTCGAGGGCACTAAGCAGACGGGCTCAATGTTTTTGGAGGCAGCTGCTGTGCCGGACCCAGGAACCGGCCCTGACGCCACTCCTGCTGTTGTTGGCCCTTGCTGCTGCCTCTTGAGGTATTGTTGCCCCTGCTACAGGCTGACATTGTCCTCGCTGCTTCTTCTACCACCAGAAATGTCATTAGAAACCAGAAGGAGGAGAGTGTTGCTTCTTCCGTCCTCCAGGGTTCCAGCAGTGCCTTCCACGGGCCAGATCTGCCAAAAGTCAACTGGCAAGAGTGTCTAGGAAATGTAGTTTTTGAAGTCCAGTCAAATATATAGATTTGACTATATATCAAAGCACAGAATGTTGGCGATGAGACCTTGGAGCAAAATGATTTGCTCTGTAAAACCTGTAACCACAATTATATAAAACTGAAATACCAGCTTGGAATTTTTTCTTTTAAAGTCAGGACAAAGATATGAGTTATCAACTTCTTTTTTTTTTTAATAGTGCTTTTTTTTTGAGATCTAGAAGGCAATGGCACCCCACTCCAGTACTCTTGCCTGAAGAATCCCATGGATGGAGGAGCCTGATGGGCTGCAGACCATGGGGTCGCACAGAGTCAGACACAAGTGAGCGACTTCCCTTTGACTTTTCACTCTCATGCATTGGAGAAGGAAATGGCAACCCACTCCAGTGTTCTTGCCTGGAGAATCCCAGGGATGGGGGAGCCTGATGGGCTGCCATCTATAGGGTTGCACAGAGTCGGACACGACTGAAGCGACTTAGCAGCAGCACACATACCACACAAATTCATCCTTTTAAAGTGTGTAATTCAGTGGTTTTCAGTATATTCACAGATGCGTGCAACCAGCACCACAGAGAATTTGAGATAATTTTCATCACTTGAAGAAGAAATCCCTTTGAGCTCTCACTCCGTATCCCCACATTCCTTCTGCACTTTCAGCTGTAAGCAACTATTAATGCATTTTCTGTCTCTATAAATTTCCCTACTTTGGACTTTCCTGTAAATGCAGCCATATAGTATTTGGTCTTGTGATGGGCTTCTTACATATAGTACATTTTCAGGTTCATCCATGTTGTAGTATGGATCAATACTCACTACATTTTTATGAATATGCCATATTTTACAACTCTTATTTGATATTTTAACTTGTAACTAATTTAGTGTAAAAATTGGAAAATAAAAAGCAAAATTATCCTTATTTTCTGATTATGTGATTGTCCATCTTGAAAGCCAAAGGATTAAAAAAAATGATTATAACTAATTAGAAAACTCTTCATGAACTTTCCTGTATAATGCCAATTAACAAACATTGTGGAAAAGTATTTTGTTTTTGTTTCTGTTTTTAAAATTATTTGTTTTTGGCTGTGCTAGATCTCTTTTGCTGTACATGGACTTTCTGGGGGGTTAATCTTTAGCTTTGGTGAATGGGCCTTCCATTGCAGTGGGCTCCCTTGTGGAGCACGGGCTCCAGGCCATGCGGGCCTCAGTAGTTGTGACTCGAGGGCTCCAGAGCACAGGCTGAATAACTGTGGTACATGGGCTTAGTTGTCTGCGACATCTTCCTGGACCAGGGCTTGAATTGGTATCCATTCATTGCAAGGTGGATTCTTAACTACTGGACCAAGAGGGGACCCCAGTATTTCAGTTATAATATCCTAATATAAAAAGAATATTATATTCTAATATTAAAAAATCCTAATAAAATATAAAAAGCTTCTATACTTATCAACAAGATTAAGTTTCAGTACACAGGATATATGCATACACTCATATCTCTTCAGAGACAAGCAACTCCCACAACTAAGAAGCCTTAATGTTGCTGGAGTAAAGACAGTGTTGTAAAAACAATATACACTAATTTATTAATATGTTGTTTTCAAATCAAAACTATAAAGACATTTGTGTGGGAATTTTATAAAACAATTCTTAAGATTACACAGAATAGAAGAGAATATATTAGTAAAATTTGGAAAAAGAAAAGTAGTTAAGTGAGAGAGACTTGCATTGTGAGATATTTAATGTAAGAGAGATAAAAAATGTATAATTCAAGGAGCTTATTTCTGTACCCAGAATAGACAGAATAAGCAACAAAATATGATACATAATATAGAAATATTGTTAAGTATTCCATTCAGTCATTCAGTCCTGTCCAGCTCTTTGTGACCCCATGGACTGAAGCATGTCAGGCCTCCCTGTCCATCACAAACTCTCAGAGCTTACTCAAACTCATATCCATTGAGTTGGTGATGTTATCCAGCCATCTCATCCTCTGTCGTCCCATTCTCCTCCCGCCTTCAATCTTTCCCAGCATCAGGATCTTTTCCAGTGAGTCAGTTCTTTGCATCAGGTGGCCAAAGTATTGGAGTTTCAGCTTCAGCATTAATCCTTCCAATGAATATTCAAGACTGATTTCCTTTAGGACTGACTGGTTTTATCTCTTTGTAGTCCAAGGAACTGTCACGAGTCTTCTCCAACACCACAGTTCAAAAGCATCAGTTCTTCTACACACAGCTTTCTTTGTAATCCAACTCTCACATCCATACATGACTACTAGAAAAACCATAGCATTGACTAGACAGGTCTTTGTTGGCAAAGTCATGTCTCTGCTTTTTAATATGCTGTCTAGGTTGGTCATAACTTTTCTTCCAAGGAGCAAGCGTCTTTTAATTTCATGNATTCTTTTATAAGTGGTTGACCAGTTTTCCCAGCACCACTTGTTAAAGAGATTGTCTTTACTCCATTGTATATTCTTGCCTCCTTTGTCAAAGATAAGGTATCCATAGGTGTGTGGATTTAGTGAAAATTAGCCTACTACCCAAAGCAATCTACAGATTCAATGTAATCCCTATCAAGCTACCAGCGGTATTTTTCACAGAACTAGAACAAATAATTTCAAGATATGTATGGAAATGCAAAAAACCTCGAATAGCCAAAGCAATCTTGAGAAAGAAGAATGGAACTGGAGGAATCAACTTGCCTGACTTCAGTCTCTACTACAAAGCCACAGTCATCAAGACAGTATGGTACTGGCACGAAGACAGAAATATAGATCAATGGGACAAAAGAGAAGTACTAATTTAAAATAGCTTCCCTGGTGGCTCAGTTGTAAAGAATCTGCCTGCAGTGCAGGAGAGTCAGGAGACTTGAGTTCAATCCCTGGGTTGGAAGATTCCTTGCAGAAGGAAATGGCAACCTGCCGGAAGCCAGTGTGAGGAATCCCACCCGTGACAGGGTCTTGTGGCAGAGATTTGATGGGAAAGGACGAGTCAGATCTCAGGTTTTCCCCCTGGCATTTCCTGAGCATGTACCCGCCCCCCCCAAATAAGAATCTGCCTGCTCTTCCACTCTTCTGACATTCTCTGGAAAAAGTCAAACTCAGGGCTTTAGTCTTCTGCATTTGAAAGAGTGTTTCGATCCAAAAACCTCTCTGATGGCTTTCTAGCCTGCCTGCAGGCTGCGCATGTGATTGTTTGAGGCCTCCTGTGGGTCACACAGGAAGCTTAAAACATCCTAGGAATGTAGGGGCTTCCGAGGAGTCATAATCATTAGAGTAGGACTGATTAAAGGTTTCATTTGTTGAGCCAATACTTGCTGCCAAATTTTCATATCTTTTATTTAGATATAGTTGGTATATATAAAAAGAGGTAGTAGACCTGGTATTAGCAATATTAGATCTTTGAGTTAAGTGCTTTCTTTATTATAACTCACTGCACTGTTGTCCTATAGGAATGAACTTTATTTTGAGAGTAATGCAGAGTAAGAAAAAGCACTTCTAGGGAAAAGGAGAGTTTTGGTTGATAGACAATTACCCAGGAAGAAGAGCCATAAAAATGTTAACAGGCCTCTTGGCCAGAAGATAATGTAAACCACCTGAGACCTTTTGTATACAGGAGGGTATGCAAAAAAGAAAGCCTTGTCTCAACGAGGGTCAGGACTGCTGCCCCTGCATAGCTCTGCATATTCCATTATGTACAACTTGGAGTATATAAGCTGATTTTGAAAAATAAAATTTTTGGAGTCTTGCACCGATTCTGGGCTTCCCCCGTCTCTCTTATTTTCTCTAATTTCTGGCTGAATTCTCATCTGGAGCGGGGAGGCTCACCACGTCTACTTACTTGCCCTGGTTGCTAAGATCCACGAGAAAGGGAGCCTAAGGCGAGGCACCCTTAGAGATTACGCCAGTGGCCTAATGTAGATGGTGCAAACCTATTGTCTCGAGTTTTTATTGGTTTTCCCCGTAAACCAAGTTTTTCAGCCCTCTTTTCTCCATCTAAAATTTCCTACTATACTATTATTTCCTAATCTAATCTTATATTTATAAATAAATAAGTTTTTCCTCTCTGACGCCGTCCCCGCTTCAAATTCCCTGGATCCACCGGGGCTGGACCCTGGCAGTAACCCACTCCATTATTCTTGCTTAGGAAATCCCACAGACAGAGGATCCTGGTGGGCTACAGTCCATGGGTTTGCAAAAGAGTTGGACACGACTTAGCAACTAAGCAGCAACAGTTTAAAATAAGATCCCTCTTAAATAAAAGTACTAAATTAGAGATATTTGTCTCACTCTCCCCCTTTTTTCATATTCAGTTCAGTTCAGTTAAATCGCTCAATCATGTCCGACTCTTTGTGACCCCATGGATTGCAGCATGCCAGGCTTCCCTGTCCATCACCAACTCCTGGAATTTACCCAAACTCATGCTCATTGAATTGGTGATACCATCCAACCATCATGTCGTCCTCTGTCATCCCCCTCCCTCCCACCTTCAGTCTTTCCCAGCGTCAAGATCTTTTCAAATGAGTCAGTTCTTTACATCAAGTGGCCAAAGTATTGGAGTTTCAGCTTTTGCATCAGTCCTTCGAAGGATTGATTTCCTTTAGGATGGACTGGTTGGATCTCCTTGCTATCCAAGGGACTCTCAAGAGTCTTCTCCAACACTTTTGAACCACAGTTCAAAAGCTTCAATTCTTCAGTGCTCAGCTTTCTTTATAGTCCAGTTCTCACATCCATACATGACTGCTGGAAAACCTATAGCTTTGTCTAGACAGACATTTGTTGGCAAAGTAATGTCTCTGCTTTTTAACATGCTATCTAAGTTGGTCATAACTTTTCTTCCAAGGAGCAAGCATCTTTTAATTTCATGGCTACAATCACCATCTGCAATGATTTTGGAGCACCCACAAAATAAACTCTGTCACTATTTCCATTGTTTCTCCATCTATTTGCCATGACGTGATGGGACCAGATGCCATGATCTTAGTTTTCTGTATGTGGAGTTTTAAGCCAACTTTTTTACTCTCCTCTTTTACTTTCATCAAGAGGCTCTTTAGTTCTTTGCTTTCTGCCGCAAAGGTTATGTCATCTGCAGATCTGAAGCTATTGATATTTCTCCTGGCAATCTTGATTCCAGCTTGTGCTTCATCCAGTCCAGCATTTCTCATGGTGTACTCTGCATACAAGTTAAATAAGCAGGGTGACAATATACAGCCTTGACATACCAGTCTGTTGTTCCATGTCCAGTTCTAACTATTGCTTTCTGACCTGCATAGAGATTTCTCAGGAGGCAGGTCAGGTGATCTGGTATTCCCATCTCTTGAAGAATTGTCCAGTTTGTTGTGATCCACACAGTCAAAGGCTTTGGCATAATCACTGAAGCAGAAGTAGATGTTTTTCTGGAACTCTTTTGCTTTTTCAATGATCCCAGTGGATGTTGGCAATTTGATCTCTGGTTCCTCTGCCTTTTCTAAAACCAGCTTGAACATCTAGAAGTTCACGGTCACGTATTGCTGAAGCTTGGCTTGGAGAATTTTGAGCATTACTTTGCCAACATGTGAGATGAGTGCAATTGTGCAGTAGTTTGAACATTCTTTGGCATTGCCTTTTTTTGGGATTGGAATGAAAACTGAACTTTTCCAGTCCTGTGGCCACTGCTGAGTTTTCCAAGTGTGCTGGCATATTGAATGCAGCACTTTCACAGCATCGTCTTTCAGAATTTGAAATAGCGCTATAGGAATTCCATCACCTCCACTAGCTTTGTTTGTAGTGATGCTTCCTAAGGCCCATTTGACTTCACATTCCAGGATGTCTGGCTCTAGGTGAGTGGTCACAACATCATGGTTATCTGGGTCATGAAGATCTTTTTTGTATAGTTCTTCTGTGTATTCTTACCTCTTCTTAATATCTTCTGCTTCTGTTAGGTCCATACTATTTCTGTCCTTTATTGTGCCCATCTTTGCATGAAATGTTCCCTTTGTATCTCTAATTTTCTCACAGAGATCTCTCATCTTTCCCATTCTATTGTTTTCCTCCATTTCTTTGCATTGATCATCGAGGAAGGCTTTCTTTCTTTTAATTTCAATTGGAGGCTAATTACTTTACAATATTGTGGTGGTTTTTGTCATATATTCACATGAATCAGCCTTTGTTATACATGTGTTCCCCATCCTGAACCCCCTCCCCATCCCATCCCTCAGTGTCATCTCAGTGCACCACCCCTAAGCACCCTGTCTCATGCATCAAACCTGGACTGGTCATCTATTTCACATATGATAATATACATGTTTCAATGCTATTCTCTCAAATCATCCCACCCTCACCTTCTCTCACAGAGTCCAAAAGTCTGTTCTTTACATCTGTGTCTCATTTGCTATCTCACATATACAGTCATCATTACCATCTTTCTAAATTCCATATATATGTGTTAATATACTGTATTTGTGTTTTTCTTTCTGACTTACTTCTCTCTGTATAATAGGCTCCAGTTTCATCCACCTCATTAGAACTGATTCAAATGCATTCTTTTAATAGCTCAGTAATATTCCATTGTGTATATGTACCACAGCTTTCTTATCCATTCTTCTGTTGATGGACATCTAGGTTGCTTCCATGTCCTGGCTATTATAAACAGTGCTGCGATGAACATTGGGGTGCACATGTCTCTTTCAATTCTGGTTTCCTTGGTGTGTATGCCCAGCAGTGGGATTGCTTGGTCGTATGACAGTTCTGCTCCTTACCTTGGATGAGGTCACCTCTCCTGACCTTGAATGTGGAGTAGCTCCTCTCCATCCTCCTGTGCCTGTGCAGCCATCACTCCTTGGATGTGGGGTTGCTCCTCTCGGCTCCCACAATGCAGTGAGTGTCCAGGAGTCTCCAGCAGAGTTGCAGTTTGAGGAGGCATTGGTCAGCGGTGGCCTAGTGCAGGGTCAGGGGAACTGAGTACAGCAATGCCTGCGTGGGACCTTTTGAAGGAGGTCACTCACCTAGAGCTAGACACCCTGGAAAGTGAAGTCAAGTGGGCCTTAGGAAGCATCACTACGAACAAAGCTAGTGGAGGTGATGGAATTCCAGTTGAATTATTTCAAATCCTGAAAGATGATGCTGTGAAAGTACTGCACTCAATATACTAGGAAATCTGGAAAACTCAGCAGTGGCCACAGGACTGGAAAAGTTCTTTTCATTCCAATCCCAAAGAAAGGCAATGCCAAAGAATGATCAAACTACCACACAATTGCACTCATCTCACACTCTAATAAAGTAATGCTCAAAATTCTTCAAGCCAGGCTGCAGTAATATGTGAATCATGAACTTCCAGATGTTCAAGCTGGTTTTAGAAAAGGCAGAGGAACCAGAGATCAAATTGCCAACATCCGCTGGATCATAGAAAAAGCAAGAGAATTCCAGAAAAACATCTATTTCTGCTTTATTGACTATGCCAAAGCCTTTGACTGTGTGGATCACAATAAACTGTGGAAAATTCTGAAAGAGATGGGAATATCAGGCCACCTGACTTGCCTCTTGAGAAATGTGTATGCAGGTCAGGAACAACAGTCAGAACTGGACATGGAACAACAGACTGGTTCCAAATAGGAAAAGGAGTACATCAAGGCTGTATATTGTCACTCTGCTTATTTAACTTCTATGCAGAGTACATCATGAGAAATGCTGGGCTGGATGAAGCACAAGCTGGAATCAAGATTGCTGGGAGAAATATCAAAAACTTCAGATATGCAGTTGACACCACCTTTAGGGCAGAAAGTAAAGAGGAACTAAAAAGCCTCTTGAGGAAAGTGAAAGAGGAGTAAAGCTCAACATTCAGAAAACGAAGATCATGGCATCTGGTCCCATCACTTCATGGGAAATAGATGGAGAAACAGTGGAAACAGTGTCAGACTTTATTTTTTTGGGCTCCAAAATCACTGCAGATGGTGACTGCAGCCATAAAATTAAAAGATGCTTACTCCTTGGAAGAAAAGTTATGACCAACCTAGATAGCATATTCAAAAGCAGAGATATTACTTTGCCAACAAAGGTCCATCTAGTCAGGGCTATGGTTTTTCCAGTAGTCATGTATGGATATGAGAGTTGGACTGTGAAGAAAGCTGAGTGCCAATTAATTGATGCTTTTGAACTGCGGTGTTGGAGAAGACTCTTGAGAGTCCCTTGGACTGCAAGGAGATCCAACCAGTCCATTCTAAAGGAGACCAGTCCTGGGTGTTCATTGGAAGGACTGATGCTGAGGCTGAAACTCCAATACTTTGGCCACCTCACGCAAAGAGTTGACTCATTGGAAAAGACCCTGATGCTGTGAAGCATTGGGGGCAGGAGGAGAAGGGGACGACAGAGGATGAGATGGCTGGATGGCATCACCAACTCGATGGATATGAGTTGGGTGAACTCCAGGAGATGGTGGACAGGGAGGCCTGGTGTGTTGTGGTTCATGGGGTTGCAAAGAGTCAGACATGACTGAGCGATCAAACTGAACTGAACTGAACTGATGACCGTTCTATTTCCAGTTTTTTAAGGAATCTTTACAACGTTCTCCATAGTGGCTGTACTAGTTTGCATCCCACCAACAGTGTAAGTTCCTTTTTCTCCGCACCCTTTCCAACATTTATTTTTTGTAGACTTTTTGATAGCAACAATTTTGATCAGCGTGAGATGGTATGTCATTGTGGTTTTGATTGGCATTTCTCTGATAGTGAGTGATGTTGAGCATGTTTTCATGTGCTTGTTAGCCATCTGTATGTCTTCTTTGGAGAAATGTCTGTTTAGTTCTTTGGCCCATTTTTTAACTGGTCACTTATTTTCCTGGAATTGAGCTGCAGGAGTTGCTTGTATATTTTCGAGATTAATTCTTTGTCAGTTGCTTCATTAGCTATTATTTTCTCCCATTCTGAACGCTGTCTTTTCACCTTGCTTATAGTTTTCTTCGTTGTGCAAAAGCTTTTAAGTTTAAGTAGGTCCCATTCATTTATTTTTGCTTTTATTTCCATTACTCTGGGAGGTGGGTAATAGAGGATCCTGCTGTGATTTATGTTGGAGAGTGTTTTGCCTATGTTTTCCTCTAGGATTTTTATAGTCTGGTTTTACAGTTAGATCTTTAATCCATTTTGAGTTTATTTTTTTGTGTGTGGTGTTAGAACATGTTCCAGTTTCATTCTTTTACAAGTGGATGACCAGTTTTCCCAGCACCACTTGTTAAAGAGATTGTCTTCATTCCATTGTATATTCTTGCCTCCTTTGTCAAAGATAAGATGTCCATAGGTGTGTGGATTTATCTCTGGGCTTTCTATTTTGTTCCATTGATCTATGTTTCTGTCTTTGTGCTAGTACCATACTGTCTTTATGACTGTAGCTTTGTAGTATAGCCTGAAGTCAGGCAGGTTGATTCTGACCAAGGCTTTCTTATCTCTCCTTGCTATTCTTTGGAACTCTGCATTCAAATGGGTTTATCTTTCCTTTACTCCTTTGCCTTTCACATCTCTTCTTTTCACAGCTATTTTGTAAGATCTCCTCAGACAACCATTTTGCCTTTTTGCACTTCTTTCTCTTGGGGATGGTCTTGATCACTGCTCCTGTACAATGTATAAACCTCTGTCCATAGTTATTCAGGCACTCCGTCTTTCAGATGTAGTCCCTTAAATCTATTTCTCACTTCCACTGTATAATCACAAGGGATTTGATTTAGGTCATACCTGAATGGTCTCATGATTGTCCCTACTTTCTTCAATTTAAATCTGAATTTGACAATAAGGAGTTCATGATCTGAGCTACAGTCAGCTCCCGGTCTTGTTTTTGCTGACTATAGTGCTTCTCCATCTTTGGCTGCAAAGAATATAATCAATCTGATTTCAGTATTGACCATCTGGTGATGTCCATGTGTAGAGTCTTCTCTTGTGTTTGTGTTGTTGGCAGAGGGTGTTTGCTTTGACCAGTGTGTTCTCTTGGCAAAACTCTATTAACCCTTTGCCCTGCTTCATTCTGTACTCCAAGGACAAATTTGCCCATTATGCCAGGTATTTCTTGACTTCCTACTTTTGCATTCCAGTCCCTTATAATGAAACGGATATCTTTTTCTGGTGTTAGTTCTAAAAGATCTTGTAGGTCTTCATAGAACCATTCAACTTCAGCTTCTTCAGCATTACTGGTTGGGGCATATGTTTTTCATATGTTTAGGGCTAATGCCATGATCTATAAGCTTGAATTTATTTAACAAAATAATCTAGTTGGTTTTTCAAGAGGTTTGCTTCAAGTAACATATTGAGAATTATTACTATTTCCCTGTTTATTTGTTTGTTTGTTTACTGTAAATTTAAGAAATCAATAACCAGAGATGTATTGTCTTCTGATTTGGGATTAGAGGCTTCACACTGGATTATTCCAGGAGGGCGCCTTATAAACAACTGGGTGTACTGAGTTTTGTGAACATATGTAGAGCTTATATTGCTTGAGGGCAAAACAAATACAATCTGGTAGAGCCCAACTGAATAGAGTTATGCTTTTGAAAGGAACTTCTTGGCAGATAGCTGTTTGTATTCATTTTCTAAAGGGAGGGATTTAAGCTTACTCACAAAAATAAACATGGTATTAATATCCAGAGTCTGTGTTTTTTTTCTTTTAAGTAATGAAGAATTCAGTTATTAAAGTAAGAGAGATTCATCACAGCCAATAATGTAAAAAGAGATAATTATACAAGCATTAATGATAATAATTAACTTTATCAGAAAATTCTTGAAAGAATTTTTGCTCATCAAGTGATGAGAGTTCCCATTTCAAATGAGGCAATTTTCAAAGATGTATACTTGGTTTTCCAGGAATCCTTGCAAGTTCTTTTGATGTTCATTATAAATTTCAACTTGTCAAGAAAATGCACTGGTCATAGCAAACACCCTCTTCCAACAACACAAGAGAAGACTCTACACATGGACATCACCAGATGGGCAACACTGAAATGAGATTGATTATATTCTTTGCAGCCAAAGATGGAAAAGCTCTATACAGTTAGCAAAAACAAGACCAGGAGCTGACTGTGGTTCAGATCATGAACTCCTTATTGCCAAATTCAGACTGAAATTGAAGAAAGTAGGGAAAACCACTAGACCATTCAGGTATGACCTAAATCAAATCCCTTATGATTATACAGTGAAAGTGAGAAATAGATTTAAGGGTCTAGATCTGATAGATAGAGTGCCTGATGAACTATGGAATGAGGTTCGTGACATTGTACAGGAGACAGAGATGAAGACCATCCCCATGGAAAAGAAATGCAAAAAAGCAAAATGGCTGTCTGGGGAAGCCTTACAAATAGCTGTGAAAAGTAGAGAAGCAAAACGCAAAGGAGAAAAGGAAAGATATAAGCATCTGAATGCAGAGTTCTAAAGAATAGCAAGAAGAGATAAGAAAGCCTTCTTCAGCAATCAATGCAAAGAAATAGAGGAAAACAATAGAATGGGAAAGACTAGAGATCTCTTCAAGAAAATCAGAGATACCAAGGGAACATTTCATGCAAAGATGGGCTTGATAAAGGACAGAATTGGTATGGATCTAACAGAAGCAGAAGGTATTAAGAAAAGATGGCAAGAATACACAGAAGAACTGTACCAAAAAGATCTTCATGACCTGGATAATCAGATGGTGTGATTACTCATCTAGAGCCAGACATCCTGGAATATGAAGTGAAGTGGGCCTTAGAAAGCATCACTACCAACAAAGCTAGTGGAGGTGATGGAATTCCAGTAGAGCTATTCCAAATCCTGAAAGATGATGCTGTGAAAGTGCTGCACTCAATATGCCAGCAAATGTGGAAACTCAGCAGTGGCCACAGGACTGGAGAAGGTCACTTTTTATTCCAATCCCAAAGAAAGGTAATGCCAAAGAATGATCAAACTACTTCACAATTGCACTCATCTCACACCCTAGTAAAGTAATGCTCAAAATTCTCCAAGCCAGACCTCAGCAATACATGAACCGTAAACTTCCAAACGTTCAAGCTGGTTTTAGAAAAGGCAGAGGAACCAGAGATCAAATTGCCAACATCCGCTGGATCATGGAAAAAGCAAGAGAGTTCCAGAAAAACATCTATTTCTGTTTACTGACTATGCCAAAGCCTTTGACTGTGTGGATCACAATAAACTGTGGAAAATTCTAAGAGAGATGGGAATACCAGATCACCTGACCTGCCTCTTGAGAAATCTGTATGCAGATCAGGAAGCCAACAGTTAGAAATGGACATGGAACAACAGACTGGTTCCAAATAGGAAGAGGAGTACGTCAAGGTTGTATATTGTCATCTGCTTATTTAACTTATATGCAGAGCACATCATGAGAAACGCTGGACTGGAAGAAACACAAGCTGGGATCAAGATTGCTGGGAGAAATATCAATAACCTCAGATATGCAGATGACACCACCCTTACGGCAGAAAGTGAAGAGGAACTAAAAAGCCTCTTGATAAAGTGAAAGAGGAGAGTGAAAAAGTTGGCTTCAAGCTCAACATTCAGAAAACGAAGATCATGGCATCCAGTCCTATCATTTCATGGGAAATAGATGGGGAAACAGTGGAAACAGTGTCAGACTATTTTTTTGGGCTCCAAAATCACTGCAGATGGTGACTGCAGCCATAAAATTAAAAGACGCTTACTCCTTGGAAGAGAGTTATGACCAACCTAGATAGCATATTCAAAAGCAGAGATATTACTTTGCCGACTAAGGTCCGTCTAGTCAAGGCTATGGTTTTTCCAGCAGTCGTGTATGGATGTGAGAGTTGGACTGTGAAGAAAGCTGAGAGCCAAAGAATAGATGCTTTTGAACTGTGGTGTTGGAGAAGACTCTTGAGAGTCCCTTGGACTGCAAGGAGATCCAACCAGTCCATTCTGAAGGATATCAACCCTGGGATTTCTTTGGGAGGAATGATGCTAAAGCTGAAGCTCTAGTACTTTGGCCACTTCATGTGAAGAGTTGACTCATTGGAAAAGACCCCGATGCTGAGAGGGATTGGGGACAGGAAGAGAAGGGGACGACCGAGGATGAGATGGCTGGATGGCATCACTGACTCGATGGACATGAGTCTGAGTGAACTACGGGAGTTGGTGATGGACATGGAGGCCTGGTGTGCTGCAATTCATGGGGTCGCAAATAGTCGGACACGACTGAGTGACTGAACTGAACTGAACTGAATGTACCACAAGCTCATTATTTTCCACTGATCCTCCACCCATTTGCAGGCTGCCTGTACTCAAACTTGGAATCTTTGAGAATTTCACCAGGTAAGGCAGAGTTAACTTCCATTCAACAGTCCAGTAGAGTGTTAAGATAATTTTTGCTTGTGACGATGCAGAGGGCTGAAATGGTAGATTCCATGGTGAACTGCAAAATCTTGCTCAAGATTTTGAAGCTTCTCTTATCAAAAGGTGGAGTGGTATTTGAATATACCCCTTCATCCTGGGGTGGCTTGGGGACTTGCTGTGACCAATAGAAAGTGGCAGAAGTGGCAATGTGGGAATTCTGAGGGCGAAAGCTCAAGAGACCCTGCAGTTGCCTGCTTGTTTTCTCAGAATACAGCCCTGGCACCCCTGGAGAGGCAGGAGTTCTAGCCGATTGGAGAATGGAGGACTACAGGGAGGAGAAGTAAGACAACCTAGCAGACAGCCACACCACCTGCCAGACATTCAACTGGTCATTTTGGACTTTCTATTAAATAACTGGACCAGCCTTTCAGCTCATACAGAGCACGAAAGAGGAAAAACATCAGAAGAAACTTCAGAGTGAAATTACCATGAGATGCACTGTAAAAAATAATACATTATTATTATTTAAGCCACATAGTTTGGGGATGGTTTGTTACTCAGCAACAAGTGACTGACATAACAAGTTTGATAATCTTTGCTGCTATGGAGGCCTGGTGTGCTGCAATTCATGGGGTCGCAAATAGTCGGACACGACTGAGTGACTGAACTGAACTGAACTGAATGTACCACAAGCTCATTATTTTCCACTGATCCTCCACCCATTTGCAGGCTGCCTGTACTCAAACTTGGAATCTTTGAGAATTTCACCAGGTAAGGCAGAGTTAACTTCCATTCAACAGTCCAGTAGAGTGTTAAGATAATTTTTGCTTGTGACGATGCAGAGGGCTGAAATGGTAGATTCCATGGTGAACTGCAAAATCTTGCTCAAGATTTTGAAGCTTCTCTTATCAAAAGGTGGAGTGGTATTTGAATATACCCCTTCATCCTGGGGTGGCTTGGGGACTTGCTGTGACCAATAGAAAGTGGCAGAAGTGGCAATGTGGGAATTCTGAGGGCGAAAGCTCAAGAGACCCTGCAGTTGCCTGCTTGTTTTCTCAGAATACAGCCCTGGCACCCCTGGAGAGGCAGGAGTTCTAGCCGATTGGAGAATGGAGGACTACAGGGAGGAGAAGTAAGACAACCTAGCAGACAGCCACACCACCTGCCAGACATTCAACTGAGTCATTTTGGACTTTCTATTAAATAACTGGACCAGCCTTTCAGCTCATACAGAGCACGAAAGAGGAAAAACATCAGAAGAAACTTCAGAGTGAAATTACCATGAGATGCACTGTAAAAAATAATACATTATTATTATTTAAGCCACATAGTTTGGGGATGGTTTGTTACTCAGCAACAAGTGACTGACATAACAAGTTTGATAATCTTTGCTGCTCCTATAACCTCTCCAGTCTCCTTTCTACCCAAGCATATCCAGGAGCAGACAAAAATACTTTCTTTTCCTTCTCTGTTAGATACCTTGGGGAACTGGCATTTCTTCTCGTTTCATAGAGCTCTGCTTTTCTCTTCATCTCCCACGCATTTTCCCAGGATCATCAATCCAGTCTTCCCTGGAAGTTTTATCCCACAGACACTTCTCAAATCCCACTGCCATTGTATGTCTTAAGTTAGGTTCTCCTTGGATTTCAGTTTCAACAGGAATTTGAACAAGAATTACAATAGCCCTGGTTGATTTAATTTATGGCAAATTATTCTCTCTATGGACAAGGATTTTTTTCTTCTTCCAGTTCTCTTGAGTTTTCCCTTATCACCTTATGCGGGTTGCTGGTGAGATTCAACCCCTCTTCCTGGAACCTAATGCAGGAAAGATTGGCAGTAAGATTTTCAAATACCTTGGTCCCTGAATGATTTCATTTCAGATGACCAGATGGTAAAGAAGACTCATGCTATGAAGAAAACATGTGCTATACAGCCCAGGGGAGAGACACTGACTCAGTGTGGCCATCAACACATTTTTCTTTCCTTTCTTTTTTTGGCAGTGCTGTGCAGCTTGTGAAATTTTAGTTCCCTGACCAACCTGGGACCTCAGCAATGAGAGCTCAGAGTCCTAGCTGCTGGTTGTTGTTTAGTTGCTGAGTCATGTCTAATTCTCACCAGGCATCTCTTCCATTCTCCATTTCCTGGAGTTTGCTCATATTCATGTCCATTAAGTGACTGGACTGCCAGGGAATTCCCTCAATGCATTTTTTCAAACCTGCCTATAAAAATTTGTTTAAAATGTGAAAATTTTCACTTTTCTAGTCACGCTTTTCCTCTCTCACCAGGCCTTAAGGAATGATCTTGTGTTTACTTTTTCAACACTAATATTTCTGTGGAAATTATGAGTAGGCAAAAAAAAAGAAGAAAGAACAGGATAAAAGGATGTATATTACTTTTTGAGGCCTGCCTGAAAGCTCATTGTGTCTTTCAAAAGAGAAACAAATATCTTAGATATCACAGTAGCTTATTGGAGGCAATTTAGGTTATTTCACCTCATAACTCTACTTTTCCATGATGAAACTGATATATTCTGTATGTTTCACTTTAAATTTAAAACATCTAAAATGTTAGGAAGTTGGAATTAAGAGAGAGGCTAGAGGTCACCTCTTTCAGGAGCCAGATTTTGTGGATGAGAAAGCAGGAACCCTAGAGGTTAGCTAGCTTGCTTGGGCAGTAGGATTTCTGCCACTAGAGTCTGAGACTCTGCTCCACTTGTGTGGTCTGATTGCAACTAAATTCAGCTGGGATGTTGGCTAGGGCCTGAACATTCAGGATGGCCTCTTCTTCTCCAGGGCACCTGTCTCTGTGGTATCTCTGATTCAGTAGTCTAGTCCAAGCTTCTTTGAGCATAGTGGCTGGCTTCTGTGGAAGAAGCATTCTAAAAAGTCAAGACCTAAGATGCAAGCACTTTTTGAACTTCTGCTTGTATCATCATTGCTAATTCACATTGGCCAAAGCAAGTCCTATGGCTAAGGCTTGAGGGGGTGTGGAAGGGACTTACTACATAAGAATGTGAACACCAGTGGGTAAAAATCCATGGGGGCCACCAGTGTGGCAGTATGTAGAGTACACAACACATACTATTTCATTTTTATCCATAAAAGCTATCACCTTTGAATACACTCTGTGCTTTACTCCTTTATTTTGTCTGACGTCTCCTGTCTTCATTAGAATGTAAGTTTCATGAGTCTGTGGAACATTGTTTTGTTGAGTGTTTTGAATGAATGCATGTTTGAAAAGATAAAATTGATATAAAATAAAGAAGAAAAAAATTCACTTACAACATAACAGAACTTCTGTTAATACTTGAAATAATAGAAAAACAAAACAAAACAGTGGGCTAAGTGCTGGGATAGTCCTCCAGCTTGTTAGGTGGCAACTATCATCCAGTGTGGAAATCACGTATCCTTCATCCACCTAATGTTTGCTGAGCACTACTCTGTCCCAGAAACCTGAGAACTAGCACAGAGAACAAGGTAGATATAGGGCCTGCCCTCAAGGGGCTTGGGTACTAAGGGCAAAGGCAGAAGAAAACAAGTGAGTGGACCAAATAATTAGACATTAACATACATGTTGCAAAGTAAACAAAGGAAATCAATCCTGAATATTCATTGGAAGTACTGATGCTGAAGCTGAAGCTTCAATACTTTCGACACCTGATGCGAAGCACGACTCATAAGAAAAGATTCTGATTCTGGGAAAGATTGAGGGCAGGAGGAGAAGGGGACGACAGAGGATGAGATGGTTGGATGGCATCACCGACTCAATGGATGTGAATCTGAGCAAGCTCTGGGAGATGGTGAAGGACAGGGAAGCCTGGCATGCTGCAGTCCATGGGGTCGAAAAGAATCGGACATGATGGAGCAACTGAATAACAAAACATAGAAAAGGCTGAGACTAATGATGGGAGGTGCCTACTTTGCATAGCACGGTCAGGGCAAACCTCTGACAAAATGGCACTTAAATTGGGATCTAAAGAGTAAGAATAAATCCAGTACCAAAAGAGGAGTTCTCAGTAGAGGGGAAAAGCCTGAGTGAAGGCTATGCATGCGTGCTCAGTGTTTGAGTTAAGACCTTGGGGCAGGTGAAAACTTGTGGCTGTTAGTATGGCCTTCAAGTGTGATGGCTCTGCAATCAGAGTTCAGATCCTCCCTCCATCACTAGCTAGCCTTGTTATCCTGGTGGTGAATTTCTTTGTTCTTCTTCTTCTTTTTTTAAATATGTATTTATTTATTTGGCCGTACTGGGTCTTGGTTGCAGTGTGTGGGATCTTGTTTCTTGACCAGGGATTGAACCCAGGCTTCCTGGAATGGAAATGCTGTGTCTTAACCACTGGGCCACCAGTGAAGTCTGGGTGGTGAGTTTCTAAAATTTTTGTGCTTGGGTTTCGTTATCTGTAAAATAGGGAACTCCATGAAGGTGAGAACCCGGTAGAGGTTATTGTGGGCGATAGCAAAGGATTTAAAGAATCTTGCCTTCCCCAAAGTGTAATGGGAAGCCATTCAAGGGCTTTTAGGAGGATAATAATATCATTTGTTTTATATTTCAGATTATTTTTGGTAGCTGCATACAAAGGTGTGGGAGGAAGCAAGCCTGGAGCAGGCAGACGAGGTGGGAAGGAGTCCAGGTTAGAGAAGAAGGCAGACTTGGACCTGCAATTGACAACACTTGACTGAATGGATAAGGGCGGAAAGCAAGGCATCCAAATTACCCTTAGGTTTTCAGCTTTAACAGCTGGGTGAATTATGGTGACATCGATTGGGGTGACATTGACTTAGTTTGAGGTTCATGGGACCAAGTAGGCTGGGTCTGGACCTTCCAGGACATCTCAGGCTTAGACCCTACGCCTAAGGGTTTCACAGTTAAAGTCTAGTAAGGACTCTGGTCATCTTTTGTAGACATGACAAGTGGTATTTAAATACTGCCCTTGGTGGCATGAGGGCTTCACTGGTGGCTCAGATGGTAAAAAAGCTACCTGCAAGGCAGGAGACGCAAGTTGGATCCCTGAGTCAAGAAGATCCCCCCCCTCCCCGGAAAAGGCAATGGCAACCCACTCCAGTTTCTTATTTGGAGAATTCTATGGACAGAGGAGCCTGGTGGGCTACAGTCCATGGGGTCCCAAAGAGTCAGACACGACTGAGCGACTTTAACTTTCTTTCACTTGTTTAAGGTCTCTATAGATGGTAACACTTCCAATGCTCAGAACAGGCCTAGGTACCACCATCATTACATTTTGTAAATAAGGAAAGATAGGGGGTCTAACTCCAAGTTTTCTCTCTATAATGGAGAAATTATCAATGTAGGTTTTGATACTATGTAAAGTATGGTGAGTGGTTTGGGCTTTTTCTTTTAATATTAATGAACTTTAAATATAACGTACATACAAGAAAGTATAAAAATCCTAAGTGTGTAGCTGGGTGAGTTGTCAAAGTGGACAAGCCTTTGAACACCATTCTGATCAAGCAGGGAACAATACTGGCCCCCAGAACAGTAGTGGCCCAATCACCTACCTCTTTTCTCTCTCCATTAATAATTGTTCTCTTGAGATCTAACACTATAGCTAAATTGTGCTTATTTTTGACTTAATATAAATGGGATGACAAAATTTGCCTTTTATAGTACAAAATCTGTCCTGGTTTGGAGCACTTGGGGGCATCCACTGGGAACTAGAACTCCTTAGTTGAAATTGCCTATAAAGCCCTGTGCTGGGGTGGGTATTGTACTGTCAGTTTGGAAGAAGCTTCCCTGGAGTCTGATATTGACAGGTGGTGCAGTCTGTCTGGGAAGAAGGGAAAATGATGTAAAAAGGAAATTCCAAAGGAGACATCTTATCCATGCATGAATAAAATTTGGAAGGGGGGGGCGGGAAATGCCAAATGAATTAATAATATGGGAAAATGAAAAGTCAACTCACTGTTAAGGACAAATCAAATGGGCAAGTGCAAGGTAGGACATTTATGGTAAAATCATTTGCTTAGTTGTGATGTGGTTGAGGGACCATTTGAAGTGGTTCCCTATTTTACCCATTTCAAAAAACCACAAGGGTGAGCTCTTAAAAGCCAATAATCTGGACTAGAAATTATGTCTTATAATATGGTTTATGTGATGCAGTAAACATGATTGAGGGGTAATACAAGCTTGCAATTGTCAGCTAATCACACGCTGCATGAATGATGAAAGGGACTTTTATATCCAACGCTTGCAGTTTATAGAAAACCCGGACTAGCGACATGGAGGGAGGCATAGTTAACTGGGGCATGTCCTGGAAGGGTGAGTCAAGGCCAGAGTCTGGCTTTGGGGGCTGTTCAGGTCTTCACACTGTACTGGACTGTCCTCCTCATGAGGTCAAGGTGTGTAAATGAAGGTTTTGGTTTGAGATCTTGAAAAGGGGAGCTAAAGTCGTATTCAAGGGTCATTTTGCAAACCCTTTATTCTCCTTTCAGGAAAGCCCAAGAGGCACTGGTAGTGGAACATGGTTCCTGTGAATTTGGGAGTGGGATGACTACCTGCACTAGGAGCATAAATTACTCTTCCCTCTCTCTGGGCACTCTTCTTCCATTTCTTCAAAAGCTGGCTTCAGGACTTTCCTGGTGGTCCCGTGGCTCAGACTCTGTGCTCCCAACACAGGGGGTCCAGGTTCAATCCCTAGTCAGGGAGCTAGATCCCACATGCTACAGCTAAGACCCAGCATGGCCAAATAAATAAATATTTTAAAAAACCTGGCTTCATCTCATCCTTAATTAATTTCTCTTTTGCACTCAAAGGATTTTTCTTCTCAACACTTATTTCTACAGTAATTCATTAAATAGTTGATTAAAAACTTATTTTTAAATTAAACTATTTATTTTATATTATAGTATATTTGATTTACAATGTTGTGTTAGTTTCAAGCAAAGTGAAATTTTTCTTTAGCCTTTTGATCTCCACCCATTTCTCCTATTTATTGATTTCTATTGGTTGCTTTGTGGATAAATCTCTTTGTCGACTTCAACCATAATACAAGCTCCAAGCCATCGGGGGCTGGTTGGTCTGTCTAGTTCACAGCGGTGACCCCCACACTGGCGCAGTGCTTCACCCGTTGCTGTTGTTCGGTCACTCAGTTGTGTCCGACTCTGTGACCCCATGGACTGCAGCAGCCAGGCTTCCCTGTCCGTCACCATCTCCTGGAGCTTGCTCAAATTCACGTCCATTGAGTTCACAACTGCATCCAACCATCTTGTCCTCTGTCGTCCCCTTCTCCATCTGCCTTCAATCTTTCCCCAGCAACAGGGTCTTTTCTAATGAGTCAGCTCTTTGCATCAGGCGGCCAAAGTATTGGAACTTCAGTCTCAGCATCAGTCTCTCCAATGAATATTCGGAACTGATTTCCTTTAGGATTGACTGTTTTGATCTCCTTATAGTCCAAGGGAGTCTCAAGAGTCTTCTCCAACACCACAGTTCAAAAGCATCAGTTCTTCCATGCTCAGTCTTCTTTATGGTCCAACTCTCACATCCATACATGACCATAGCTTTCACTATTTAGCTTCACCTGTAGTTGGTGCTCAATTAAGGTTTCCTGAATGAATGGACTTTCTGGAAAAGACGAGTGGTAATAACATGTCCCTGAAGGAAAGGCTCTGGTAGAGGCAATTGCTGTAGATATAAGCTATCGCGTAGGGCTTCCCTGGTGATGCAGTGGAAAAGAACCCACCTGCAATGCAGGAGACCCAGGTTCGATCCTGGATTGGTAAGATCCCCTGGAGGAGGAAGTGAGTAGCCGTCTGGTGTTCTTGCCTGGAAATTTCCATGGACAGAGGAGCCTGGTGGGCTACAGTCCATGGGGTGGCATAGAGTCAGACACAACTGAGCAACTAAGCACACACACACAGACACACACACACACACACAGACACACACAGAGACACACACACACACACACACACACACACACACAAGTTATCCAGTATCTTAGGCTGGAGTATTCTTGAGACTTTTAACTCTGTCCATGGCCCCTCAGCTTGGAAAAGAAGAGAAGCTAGAGGAGATGCATCACCTTCAATCTTACACTATCTTTCTTTCTTTTTTTTTTTAAAGTAATCTAAATTAATTGATTAATTAAATTTTGGCTGCTCCAGGTCTTATTTGTGGTGTGGTCTTCCCTCCAGTTGTGGTGCATGGGCTCCAGTGGTCATGGGCTCAGTAGTTGTGGTGCTTGGGCTTAGTTGCTTCACGGCATGTGGGATGTTAGTCCCAGACCAGGGATTGAACTCCCTGCATTGGAAGGCGAATTCTTAACCACCGGAAAAGTCCCAGTATTCCACCTTTCTTAAAGTCTGTCTAGTCCAAGAGGTGCTGGCTCTCCCAATATGCTTGACATCCTTAGTGGACTCACATGGGGAACTGAGTGGGTGTTTTTTTAGTGGAATTTTGTTTATATTTCCTGGATTACCCTACTGAATCTAGGATGCCTCTGGAGCTATCACACTACCTAAGTGTGGCCTGAAAATTCTTTCTGGGATGAAAACATCTTCCTGGGATGTTTGCAACTCTTTGGGGCCCTTTGAGCTGTAGCCAGTCTGTGATCAAACCCTTATGGCATTTCAAGATATCATCCAGCCCACGAACACTGGTTTGTTTGTTTGTTTCTTTTTTCTCTTGTCCCAGCTCAATGCATGGAGAGAGGACACAGACTTTTTTTTAACGTGGCTGTACCTATGACTATGATTTCTGAGGCTTAGGAAGCCATGGAACTATGCAACAAATGGTACAAACAGTAATTAATCCCATGAGAGTCAGGCTGCTGGGTGCACACTTGATCTCTCTCATTTAGTGGTAGTATGACTCACAGAGCGACGTGTCCTATCTAAGTGATTGTCTACCAATGTCAGTGCCTGAATTTTTACTTTTGGGGCTACATTTCATGCCCATAAAGGTCTCTTTCTCCTTGAATTTCTGAGACCAAAAAGATTTCCTGTGTTCAGACACTTGGCAAATGGTACACATGGATAGTCTTCTTATCTGGAAAACCCAATATTCAGGTTCAGTATTGTTTATAACCAGCGGCGAAGCAATATTGTTTCTAGTGGAAGATCTTTGGTGCAATATCCACTCTTAGGGGCTGTGTTTTAATTGAGTGACCCGGATCTCTAGCAGGGCAGCAGGTGCCTGGGTAAGCAAGATTAAGCTGGCATAGTGCCAAAGGTATGGCTTTTCACTTTTTGTTATTTTCTTAGTTTAATCCACTGAGTTCTTTTTCCTCGAGCGAATATGACAATATATGTTGGCAGAATAGCGCAAGTATATCTGAGACCATATGGTGGAGTATTTATTTTCTTACTAGGCAAATACTTTTAATCTAAGTAGCAGGTGTCTGTTGTGAATATATTTGAATGCAAATAAAGCAGTAACAAAAGCACCTTTAAAAATAAGGCTGATAACACTCTTACATCATTCATTATTTTACTTCCACCTAATATCTGTGCCTTTAAAATCATTTTAGTTTCGCAAGCTTTTCAATCAACTGCATAGTTAAGGAGGAAGCTAAAAATTAAAGCCTTTAAGATTGAGATTGTAATTTATCTCTTGGCTTGTTTATCCAGTTAAAAGTCAAAGTTAACTGCAAATTAAATGATCCATATCATCAAATACCAGTGAACAGTCTCTTGGGTAAGGAAGCATAAGGCGCATGAGATAAACACAGATGAATTGGTTCTTAGGCTGCCTAGCATTTTTGCATACTACATTATATCTTATGTAGACTTTGCATATGTCCTTCAGCTAAGTCAGAACATAAGCTTGAATAGTTGATTTCTTCCTAAATTGGCTGATTATATATGTTTGACTAATTAGTGAGCTGGGCTTCCCAGGTGGCTGAGTGGTAAAGAGCCCTCCTGCTAGTGCAGGAGATGTGGGTTTGATCCCTGGATCGGGAAGATCCCCTGGAGAAGGAAATGGCAGTCCGCTCCAGGATTCTTGCCTAGGAAATCCCGTGGACAGAGAAGTCTTATGGATTATAGTCCTTGGGCTCGCCAAAGAGTCAGACATGACTTAGTGACTAAAGCAATTAGTGGGCTACAAATTAACTTTTAGTAATTTGGATTCCATTTGCTTCTGTTGTAAATATTGGTGAAGGCTTCTGAAAATAAGCCTGACATTCTCAGGTTTTTTCAAGATTTCTGTCCAACATTTCTTTTATTCTTAGAAAAGCTATTTTTTAAATTGAAGTATAATTTTTTTAATAGCTTCTTTTTTTTCAAATTTTTATTTTTACTTTATTTTACTTTATGTACTTGACAGTCAAGTATATCCTGATTAGAGGAAACAGAACACCCATAGATGCCAACAGTTAAACGTTCTACTGCAGGAAATGAAGAGAAGACTTTTTCTCTATCGGCACCCTAACTGTGGGGTGCCTAAAATTGGGTCTACCACTTGAGTTAGTGACTGAGTTAAATATTTTGACTCTAATTTCATAACTTGTCACAGTGATCCCATTGGCAGTAGAGTGGTGGGTTGCCAAGAAGGCAGTTAATTATCTCTCTGTCTCCCTGTGTATTTAAATTTTGTTCCCTCTCCCTAAAGAGAGGTGATGCTATGGCTTACAACTAATATGCTCTTGCAGAGCTCTCCACACCAATTAGAAAAGTTCTGTGTTATGACACTCTTTGATAGGATATTATGACACTCTTTGATAGAAAGCCGTTGTCCCATTGAAGCAGAAACTTCATCAGAAGCACTGAGAATCAAGGCTCTAGACACCATGAATGGGAGGGGACTATCTGTGCTCACTGGGTTCATCAAACGAAGCGCCTCCCACTTAGGACTTTCTATGCAATCCAGCTGGTTTCCTGTATTTACCTCCTGGCCCCACCCTTATTTAGTGCAGAGTTGGAGACAGGCCTGTAAAATAGCATTTTGTAACTCACTATTTGGAACTCTCATGAGTTTGTTTAAAACTCTGAGAACCTTCTTTTGTGAAAAGTAAAATTGCCCGCATAGGTGTAGAGGATGGGGTTACTTCTTGATTAGAATCAGACTTTTCTTTGGGAATGAGAGTCATTGCCATAAACCATGTCACAACACTTTCTTAGAATCATAAATTTTAATATCTCCATCTCCAATCCTAATTTCATCTTACAAAGGCTTTCCCATGGTCTCACAAAGAGCTTCTCTGTCTGAAAAGTGGGAAGTTTAATTTCAGAGATGTGAAACCAAATTTATATTTACTTGGCAGCCAAGATTCCTAGGTACTCTTATGTTCAATTTATGAGGACTAAGAATTGTATGGATAACTCATTTCATCTTCCTCTTTAGCTTTAATTAGAGCTAATTAAATAACAAATAATAATGAACAAACAAAAAACATCAAAGTGGAGATTCAAAGCACTGTTCTTCCTACTCTTGGACTTATTCTGATCAAAATGTCTATAGCTGAGCATATGGGATATCTCATTAAGTAAATGTTAAGTTTTATGGAAAAAGATGTACTATTAATTCAACCTCCTAGAGTCTTGAATAGCTGGACAATTCCTGACCTTGATATATTCACTTTCATTAGCACCTTTGAATCCAAACAGATTTTAATTAGACCTATGGTGAAGAATTGTGTTGAATTAGATGATAACTTTCAAAAGTGAATAAAAATATCTATGTTAATAGTGGTGACAATTGCTCATTTTCATCTTGGAAAGTTTCCCAGTTTTTATTCAGAGAAGAATTGCTGTCATATGTTTACTGATGGTCTTTCCTGATCCTTATATTCTGACTAGGATTACCTTTTAGTTTTCCTATCCATCAATACTTGGCAGTTATTATGCTGGTAGGTTTTTTTCCCCCTCTTTGGGGTGTACAAACTTTGAAATGTAAAAATGTATCAAATTGATGATGAGATACAGTAGAGCTCTCAGAAAGAACACTACCTGGTGAGTCAGGAAGCCTGGATTCTAATCTAAATCCTATTGTTTACCAGCCCTGTTATCTTGGGCAGATCACTTAATCTTTGTATTAGTTCCCTCTTCTTTTAAGAGGAGGTAATGATGTCTACTTTAAATGGTAATACTACTAAAATGAGTAATATTGTGTAGAAGTAATTAACACAGAGCCAGGCATAGATGAGATGCTGAATAAGTGTTAATTCTACTCTAAAAAGAGTTAATGTCCACAGGTCTAAATTTTCACAGGCTCTAAATCGGTCTAATAATTAAAAATATGCTTGCATTTCTCAGAACCAGTCAATGGCAGAACTTGAGGGTCATTGGGATAAAGATAATAGCAATACATTCTGTAGTAGGCATTTGTTTTTAGTTCTTAGATGGTTCCAAGATATTGGGCTTATCTGCATATTAGCGTTAAGGTCCAAAAGAAAGAAGAGGATTAAAAAAAAGACATATTCTGGCCTTCTGAGAGCCACCATTAGTATAATAACAAATCTTTGATATTGATGCAGTGGTTTTATGCTTTTTGCGTTTCTCAACTTTTGTAGGGAATTTTTAACTTATTTGAAATTTGTGATAGTTTACACTGAAAATTTTAGGACGTTAGTTTTAAAATTGAGGAAGATACAAATAAATAGAAAGATATTCTGTATTCATCAATTCAAAGAGTTAATATTGCTAAAATGTCTATGTACTACCGATAGCAATCTACAGATCCAGTGCAATCCCTATCAAAATAACTGTGCCAATGGCATTGTCACAGAGATTGAACAGATAATCCCATAATTTGTATGGACCCCCAAAGGCCCCAAATAGCCAAAACAATCTTAAGAAAGATGATCAAAACTGGAGACATCATGCTCCCTGACTTTTAACTATATTACAAAGCTATGGTAATCAAAATAGTATGGTATTGGCATAAAGTCAGACACATAGATAACACAACAGAGAGCCCTCATATAAACCTATGTATCTACAGTCAAATATTTTACAAAAGGAATCAACAATTGGGAAAGGATAGTCTCTTCAATAAATGACTTTGAGGAAACTGGATAGCCACATGCAAAAAAATGAAACTGGACCCATATCTTTACATCATAGACAAAAATTAACTCAAAATAGGTTAAAGAATTGGATGTAAGAACTGAAACCATAAATCTCCTGGGAGAAAACATAGTTGGTAAGCTCCTTGACATTGATCTTGATGATGATATTTTGACTCCAAAAGCAAAAGTAAACAAATGGGACTATGTCAAACTAAAAAGTTTCAGCACAGCAAAGGAAACTATCAGCAAAATGAAAAGACAGCTTTCTGAATGGGAGAAAATATCTGCAAATAATATATCTGATAAGGGATTGACATTAAAAATATTAAATGTTAAAAATGAAGAACTCATACCACTCAATAGACAAAAACCAAACAATTTGATTAAAAATGGGCAAATGATCTGAATAGACATTTTCTCAAAGAAGACATACAGATGGCCAATAGGTACATGAAAAGATCTTAACATCAATAATCACTAGGGAAATGAAAATCAAAACCACAATGAGATATCCCCTCACACCTGTTAGAATCAATTCAGTTCAGTTGCTCAATTGTGTCCGACTCTTTGCGACCCCATGAATTGTGGCACACCAGGCCTCCCGGTCCATCACTAACTCCTGGAGTTCACCCAAACTCATGTCCATCAAGTTGTTGATGCCATCCAGCCATCTCACCTGTTAGAATAGGCATTATCAAAAAGAGAAGAGACAACAAATGTTGGCAAGAATTTGGAGAGAAGGGATCCCTTGTGCACCATTGGTGGGAATATAAATTGGTGCAGTTCAGTTCACTTCAGTCACTCAGTCGTGCCCGACTCTTTGCAACCCCATAGACTGCAGCACACCAGGCCTCCCTGTCCATCACCAAATCCCGGAGTTTACTCATACTCATGTCCATTGAGTCGATGATGCCATCCAGCCCTCTCATCCTCTGGTGCAGCACTCTGGAAAACAGTATAGATGGGGTTCAAAAAATTAAAAATAGAGCTACCATCTGATCCAGAAATTCCACTTTTGAGTTTTTACCTGAAGGAACAAAAACACTAACTTGAGAAGATTTGTACCCTGCCCCCTCATAACCATGTACATTGAATCACTACTTACAGTAGCCAACCTGTGTCCAACCTAAGGGAACCTAAGGGAAACAACCTGAGTGTCCACTGATGGAATGATTGGATAAAGAAAATGAGGAATATATATGCAGTGCAATATTATTCAGTCATAAAAGGCATGGAATCTTACCATTTGCAACAAGATGAGTGAACCTTGAGGATACTATGCTAAGTGAAATAAGTCAAACAGAAAAGGACATATACCATATAATCTTATATGTGGAATCAAAATGATAAACTAAGCTTATAAATACAGAGGACAGATTGGTGGTTACCAGAGCAGAGTGTGGGGGGTGGACAAAATGGGCGAAGGGGGTCAAAAGGTACAAGCTTTCAGTTACAATGTAAGTCAGTCACAGGGATGCAATATACAGCATGGTTACTGTAGTTAACAGTATAGTGTTGCGTATTTGCATATTTGATACTTGCTGAGTTGATCTTAGTTCTCAGGACAAGAAAAAGTTTGAAACTATGTATGATGACAGGTGTTAACTAGATTAATTGTGGTCCATGGCAAGAAGCTTTATGATTAAGGAGGTGACTCAGAAGCTGCACACGTTACTTCTCACATCTTATTGGCCTGAACTTAGTTATGTTGCTACTTCTAGCTGTAAGGGAGTCTGGGAAATGTACTGTCTAGATGGGTGACTGGAGATTGTTACTTAAAGGAAGAAAAAGAGAATGGACGCTGGCTAATAATGAGCAGTCTCTGCCATATTCATTTACTCTTTCAACAATTTTAGTTCATTTGTGACCACTGGTCTCTCTTTTATTCGTTCTGTCATTGGGAACAGGGACATGACTGATATTCCCAAGCTGCCTTTGAACCAAGACAAAAATGTTACTGGTCCTTGGAGTTATTTCCTTAAATGTTACTATATCTGTTTGTCTATCTACCATCCATCTATACCCATCTATTATCTATCTGTTTGCCTTATTCTTCCTGAGGGTACATGTTTGTCTGAAATTCTGACATACAAACTTCTTGGTTTTGGTTAGATTCAGTTTTGTCAAGGAATTTATATATTTTATTGGGAAAGTAACTGCATGCTAATGAATGAGTAGGAGTTAACCAAGAGTAGAAATAATTATAAAGCACCTGTCAAAAGTGAAGTGCTATAGAAATGCTAAATAATGACACTAATAAAAAACTGATTGTCGTGACTTCAAAGGAAGTGTTAAGATGGAGTGTTTTGATGTGTATGGCATTTGAATGATCTAAATAGGTGTTTAGATACTCACATGAGAGACTGTTCTAGCCACTCAAGGGAAGTAAGAGTCTGTTCTACCCACTCAGTATTTGATGCTTCCGTGAGAATTTTCTCATCGTTATATATTATTATTTTAAAAGTAATGCTTGTGTTGTTTTGACTAAACTCACATGAAGAAAGGACATTACCTACCAAAAATGTGACATTCTTCTTAGACTGCTTTGCTTTGAACCTTAGATTCCTGGAGCACCTTAAGTTCATAAATCCCTCTGGTATGTTCCAATACCTCTGATTCCATGGCTTAACCAGATGCACAAGTTAGGGCTACAAATTGGTAGTGAATTATTTTTTATTTTTAAAGAGCTCAGCTTTTATTGAATGTGTTACTAAAGAGGTTTAGTCAAAAGGACCAAAGCTCATGTCATCATCAGACTCTTTAGATTCTGCTTTCTATGCTTCTACTTTCTTCTCAGCTTGGGCAGCAGTGGTGGATGGGGCAGGACCTCCTGCTGGGGCAGGTCCACCAGCCCCACATTGCAGTTGAGGCTCCCAGTGTTCACATTGGCCAAAGCCTTTGCAAACAAGCCTGGCCATCAACATTTACACAGGCTGCTTTAATGAGGACACTGACCTTTTCCTCCGTGACCATCACTTCATCATCCTGCAGAATGAGGGCCGAGCAGATGCAGGCTTGCTCCGAGACAGAGACCATGGTGCCGGTGAGTGCTAGTCTCCAGATAAAGTGAGGGTCTCACCTCAAAACGGCCTTAGCTTCTTGGAAGGACTGAGCACCTTAGTGGCAGTGGAGGAAAAAAGAAAGAGGTAGTGAATTCTTATTAGAGCTTTAGGTTAAACAACTTCCTTGTTTTAAAGATGTTTCTTTAAATATTTACAAGTTACAGGAGGCTTCTCCAAAGGCAGTAACCTGGTGATTTGAAAGTTAAGGGAAAGAGAAATGGATGCTTTATATTGCTTGTGTTGATATATTTTTTAAAGTTCTTTGTTTATTAATCTTCTCATGAAAAATCTGAACAATCACCACAGGATTATCAGTAATTTAAAAATAATAAATAATAGGTACTTTAAATTGTAAACTCCTAAGTGTTTGAGATATTTCAAGTTCAATTCCACCCTACCCATGCATGATTTGTCTAAAAAGTATGATTTAGCAAAATGGTGAAACCTCCAGCTCTGGACTCAAAGTTGAGTTCAAATCTATCCTGTGATTTTGGGCCACCATGTGATCCTCTTTTAATACCTCAATTTCTTCACTAGTTAAATGGGTGTTGGAATAATAATAGCAACCTTTTCTTAATAGAGTTGTGAGAATTAAATGAGGTAATGCATGTGAGGACTTTATCATAGTGCCCAGAATATGTAACTGCACAGGAAGTGTTAGGGATTGGTTTTCTACTTTTCTCATCTGCTCAAATATTCGGTGAGAGCAGCTTCCACAATCTTTTCTGCTGGTGATTTCAAATCTCAAACTTTGTGAGGTTTCATGGAAATATTCTTTCGTGAGATGGCAGTATGGCTTAGTGGTTCAACTGAAAAAAAAAATCCTAGCTCCACAAATCGTTGTCTGCCTGTGTATCTGGTGAGTTAGGCAGCCTTTCCATCCCTGGGGCTTCTCCTCTGTAAAATGGAGATGATAGCATAAGCACCTCCCCCAGAGGGTTTCTATGAAAACTAAAGGGGGTGTGAAATACTCGACCCAATGTGTGACGCTTAATAATTGTTCAACAAATATTGCCTCTCACTCATTTTAAAGATTACAATGGTTATTTATTTATTTGGAAGAATGAATAGATATTTTGGGTGTCTACTTTTTCCCCTTTTGAACACTGTATGTAGACTTCCCTACTTCAGGAATTGTTCTTTCAGTACCTGGTGGTCTTCAACGTGGTTTCTCAGTTAGGGCAGGGTGTGCTATCATGAACAAATACAAGGAAAACAACCCCAAACTGAGAATTTAGTTTTCTAACTTTCCAGATACCAGCTTAGTTCTAACAGCACCCTCAGTTGGTTATAGTAGAGGTCAGTGAATAATACATCTGGGAGTTTTATGATCTTTTCTCGTTTTTAAACTTCCAAATAAAGTAAACAGATGGCAGGCAGCGGAGGTCAGAGGTGAAAGAACTGGTACTAAAATGATCACTTTCCTCTCCCAAAGGACTTCCGGGCATTTTCTCAGTGTCCCAACTGGTAACTTGTAGTTTCAATAGGGAGGCATGAGAGTGGAAGAAGAGGGTGCAGGAAAGGGAGTCACCACATTCGGCTGCTCCCTCAAAACCACCTGAAGCAGACACAGTGCAGGTGAGGCTGCAAACAGGAGCTCTGCCCTGAGAACCCACATCTGGTGGGCTGCGATGCTGGACATCTCTGTGGCCCTGAGGAAGCTTCAAGGGCATGATGCGTATTTCACTAGGTTTGGTTTATCATGTGCGGAACACTGACATAATAACTGCTTAATAGTTGTTTACTAACCAAATACCTGAAAGTAAAAAATAACTCTTGATAACCTTTGTTAGACTCGGTTTAGTTTAGGTGTCGCTAGTAATGAGAGATTATACTCTTTGTTCACTTTATGCTCAATAATTTTGTAAGCCAAAACAAGGTTTTTATGTACTAAAGAAACTTAGAGAAACCTGTGAAAAATCCTTTTGTTAAAGTTGATTAATCCTTGCCTGCTGTGTACTTTGTAAATTTCTCTCTCCTTAAAGTAGTAGAGAAGCCTGAATCTAAAATAAAATGCTACAGAACAAGTTTAACAGCCTAGGGAATCTGAAGTCACTACTTCTTCAATCTTAAATGTAGATCTGTCTACTTATCACTTTCTTCTTTCAGAATTGCCTGCCACCAAATGTTAAATTAAAACATCTCTATGGGTAATTGAAAAAGAAGATTTGAAAGTACTATAGACTCTTCAGAATGGAAGTGTTATATTTCACTCTTCTGTTATTTAAAAGTGTATGCTTAATTCTTTGTAAAGCCAGTTTTCTGAGGTAGAAATTCTCTGGGGCAGAGGTGCAGGGAGTGGGGAAAGGAGGTAAAATTTGGGAGTTTCTTTCAGAAGTTATGCAGAGAGGATTCTCAGAGGAGCTATCCTCTGGTTCTGCTCTCATTGACTGTGAAATCATGATGGGGGTTAGCCTTTTCTGCAATTACCTCTGAATTGGGCCATGAACCTGGGAGAAAACCAGGTATGATCTACCTGCGAAATGGGGCTCCAGGAGAGCCCTGGCACCCACCCCTTGACCTGCCTTTATCTTTCAGCAAAAGGAGAAAAGTGAGTCCTTTCCAAGGCTTGTTCAGGGCTCCATGGTCCTGGACTCAGGCAGGATGCATCCCCTGAAGTGTAATGCATTTTAAAATACTCTTTCTGGGAAATGAAAACATGATTTTGAAGTAGTCTGCAGTATTGAAATGTAACACTCTGCTTCTGTAAGAAGCAAGACTAGCTTTAGGCTCACTGGTGCAGAAGAGTCCTCAAGGCAAAGAGGCTCAGGAACAGCAGGAATGGGATCTTCAGAAAGGTATCGCTCATCCTACAAAACAAATGGCTCTAATTAAAAAATACGTCACATTAGCAAGAGTAGCTCAGTTGATAATGTGGCAGTGTGAGCAAGTTGTAAAAAGGCTCCACAGAAATATCTGCTCTACAATTTTATAATATGTTGTTTAGAGTTATGATGAAAGGGATTGGATATTGATGGCCAGCGGCTTCCAACACTTCTGGCTATTCTATATTCCTTTCACTCCCTTCTCTGAAGAATAAGAACCTTAGAAAAATTTCTCTTCGGTTCTCCTTTTCATCCTCTTGTCTGACTACTTGACTGCAACAGGGAGAGATTCTTCAAGACTTTAACTTTTGAAAATCAACTTTCATCTGTTTCAGCCATCACCTACAAATTCCTATGAAATTTTGAAAACAAGATTTATTAATTTGTACATCTGTGGGAATTTTTGTACCCTTAGTAATGAAAGAAAACCCCTCAAAAGAAAAAACTGACATTTATTGATATATACATAAAATTTGAGATCATAAATCTCTGTGTCTACCTAGACGTACACTCCCCCATTTTTGTTTATCATCTTCTTGCTTTTGTTTGAACCTATTTGCATGGATTAAACTATTTTGCCATCTGTTTTTAGAAATGCTAAAATTCAGATGACTTTATTGAATCATATTGCTTATTTGTGTAGGGAGTTCTCATCTGTTTCATAATAGATGGGAAATGTCAGAAAGCAAAATGCTATATTGAAGTGAAGGGTATGTGTTTGGGGCTTATATATATCTGCATATTCTTAGAAGTATTATTCCAAATTTATGTGGAGACATGAAATTTTAATATTTAATTTTAATTGAGGGATAACTGCTTTGTAATATTGTGTTGATTTCTATCAAACATCAGCATGAATCACTCTTAGGTATATGTCTGTTCCCTCCCACCTGGCCTCCCTCCCACCTCCCTTCCCATCCCTCTTTTCTAGTCTAGATTGTTACAGAGCCCTAGTTTATTTAATATCACTGTTTCTCTTACTTTAGTGTGCATACAAATCACCTGGGAACTTATTAAAATGCAATTCTAATTCAGTATATCTTGGGCAGAACCCAAGACTATATATTTCTGACAAGCTCTTGGGTGCTACTGATACTTTTGGAAAACAGACAGCATTTTGCAGAGCAAAAGCACCCATATATATGTGCATTTTAATTTCTTTGATTCCAGTTGTATGATTCTATTGGTTGGTGGAGCTCTCAAAGTTAACTTTATTTAGCAGGATTTCAGTTATAATAAAATTTGCCATTTTATCAGTAAGTTGGCAATGATCAAGCTCCTTTGCCTTATTGGAAGAAATGCTAAGCTTCACAGGTTAATTCTCAACTGGTTTTCATCCCTGGGCCCTCAGATCCTTCTTGTGGTTGTCTAATGGGTCTATAGGACTTCCTCTGTGTCTCCTAGTTGTAGAGGATTAAACTTTCCATCTTTATATATCAATTAGAAATGAGTGTTTTTTTTTAATGCAATCTTATTTCAAAATATTTCCTTATCATTGAGGTTTACCAAATTCCCTGAAGACTATTCAGTGATTTGGGGCCAGGACATGAAAGCACTCCCCCCCACAAACTTCTGGTTGATTATAACACATAAATTAATATCTGAATTAAATAATTATAAAATAACCAAAATTTCTTACTTTAGTTGTTTGAATGTTGTTCCTTCCATTGGACCATAAATTCTTTGAGAGTTGTGTCCTTGTATGTTTTGTTTTTATATAACTATGTTTGATGATAGAGGTTATAGAGAGAGTTGTTATACCATAAATAGTGGATTAATTAAATTCAAATATCAAGTTAGCATCAAGATATATTCAAATATAATAAGATCTGTAAAAATGGTAACAATCATTCTTGGGGACACCTTGGGTTCATTTTCTTTTTAGGACTTGAGGTTCCTCTGACATGTCTGCCACTGACCCCGTGTTTCTCCATAACAGAGGGAATCTTCATTTTCCCTTTGTTAAAATGGTGACAAAACATTTTTCATTAGCCAAGAATGTAAGAGTAAGCATAAGTTTGAATGTTTAGTAATTCTGCCAATCTGCTTTGCTGGACATAAAAGGATTCATGGCTCATACAAAACATCTTGAGAAAGAGTAAGACTCCTTACCTCACTGACAGAAAAAAAGTTTCATATTCTGTATATTCTTTCACCACACAGAAAGGTTATGCATTCCAGCCTCCTCTGTAGACAAATCTGGGACAACATGGCTGAGTTCTATAAAATAGAATATTAGTCAATGTGATGTATACTATTTTCAGACTTGATCCTTTCTATTTGGCTGCATCAGGATTTAGCTGTGGCACACAGGATGTTTGTTGGCTCATGTGGATCTTCCATGTGAACTCTAGTTGTGGCGTGCAGACTTAGTTGCTCCAGGGTATGTGGGATCTTAGTTCCCTGACCAGGGAATAAACCCATGTCCCCTGCATGGCAAGGTGGATTCTTAACCACTGGGCTGCCAGGGAAATCCCCAGACTTGATCTTTAAAAACAACTTGTATCTTCTAAAAGTATCTTGTATCTAGAAACATCTTATAACTAAGACTAGAAGAAGTGCTAGTCTCCTTTTGCTATTCTTCAGTGGCCTTGAAAGTCACATGCTCCACATTGTGTAGCTACAAGATGAAAGTAACCTGGTTCTTCAGACTTAAGGAGAGCTGGTCAAGACGGCCAAGGACTCATATTGAACTGTGCTGTGAATGAGAAATAAGCCTTGTGTTAAGCCACTGGGAGTTTTGCACTTGTTGCTCCAGTGATCATGATTAATCATTCTGACTAACATGCCTCCTAGCACTTGTGAAAGATTTTCTATTCTGGGGCATGAGAGACAGGATCAAGTGAGAAAGAAAGATTGGTGGGCTTGAGAAAATGGAACTAGGCCTGAAGATAACATGCAAAGAGCAGGAGTCTGTGTCCAGAGTCAGTCCAGCCTCTACTGGTAGGAGAACTTTGCCTTAGCATCACCAAGAGCGATGATTATTGTTGGTCTTACTGGCATAAGATGAGGGTTTTCTCTCCACAATGGGCAGTAAGTCCCCTGTTGACTGAGCTTGACACTCATCTCTGTTTCAAGATTTTGATTGGTTACAAGTTCATTTCTCTCTTCCTTCCTCCATCCCTATATACATGAGGTTTCTGGACTTTCATGAACCAAATACCATGAAGATGGGTCCCTGTCTGTCCAGTAGGGTGACAGTAGAATGGAAAGAAAAGATCTTATTAGTAAACTTGGAAAAAGCTATAAAACTGAGCTCAAAGGCAAAAGAGAAAAAGTATAACACTGTTATAAAAATAGCTAACATTAAATGGTGTTTACTGTGTGTCTGACACTGTGCCAAAGGTTAGGCCTCTACCATCTCATTAATCATCACTATATTCATAGAGAGTGAATAGTGAAGTTGCTCAGTCGTGTCTGACTCTTTGCAATCCCATGGACAGTAGCCAACCAGGCTCCTCTGTCCATGGGATTTTCCAGGCAAGAATACTGAAGTATGTTGCCATTTCCTTCTCCAGGGGATCTTCCCAACTCAGGGATAGAACCTGGGTCTCCTGCATTGTAGGCAGACGCTTTACCATCTGAGCCACCAAGGAAGTCCACTATATTCATACAAGATAGTTACTATTTTATTTTTACCTAATGTAAGAGGAAAATAAGGCACAGAGAGAATAAATGAATTTCTTGATCCCACAGTTGGTAAATAAAAGACCCAGAAGAGGGTCCCATTGCTTTGAAGATCAAGACCAAATACCTTGTTGTGACTTACAGAGCCCTGTATAATCTGGTTCTTGTCTGTGGACCCACCCTACTACTGAAGCCAGATATACTGACCTTTTAATTTTTCAATGACATAATGCTTTTCCTCACATATTTTATTCTTACTAGTACCATCTACTCATCTTTCAAATTTTAGCTCAAAAGTCATTTACCAGGGGAATTCTTCTCTGACCAACTTCCAGTCTGAAATTTTCCAAGTTCTGCTGCCCTCCATGCTCCTAGCACTTGGCACATTTCCCTCATGGTACTATCAGAAATAGTACTGTTTGTCTTATAGTTGGAATACTGTCTGTCATTTTTAGAATATTACTTCTCTGAGAAAAGGACTAGGATTGGTTAGCTCATTATTTCTGCCAGAAACCTATTAAGCTCATAGTAACTGTTAAGAGAATAAATAAAATGAATGACTCTAAGATTTTAAATTAGCCCCCAGAACAAATACTGATAGAAGATGGGGAGAGAGCAGTAGAGTAGATGAAGAATATTGCTATTTGGAAAGAACTATGAGAACTCTCACTTACTAGTATTAACAGTTTCATTGTATTGAAAAGAGAATTTTTTTTTATTCTTTTTACAGTTTGCAACAAGAGGTAGTACTATTTTATTACAGAATAATTTAGAGATTTTCAATATCCTGAGTGACTGAATTTATAAAGTGTCCTTGAGTTTATAAAAATGTTGGGCATTGTATGTACATTGATTAAATGACACGCCTTCACATACATACGATGCTATTTAAAAGATACATGTTGATGCTATTGTAAATGATAGTAACTTTTTATAATTACTTTCTTTAATCAGCAGATACCAGAAGTACCTTCATTACAATACTTTTAAATGTTCTATTGAATAAATATTTTAAAAATGGCCTTCATGCTTAAGTGGTGAAAACTTCTAGAGAGAGCTAAATCTTCCAGTGCTATTTAAACCTATTTATTTCTGTTTTTAAAAGTAATTTGTTTATTTTTGGTTGTGCTGGATCTTCATTGCTGCACAAGCTTTTCTGTAGTTGCTGTGAGCAGGGGCTACTCACTAGGTACGTGGGCTTCTCATTGCAGTGACTTCTCTTCTTGCAGAGTACAGGATCTGGGGCACACAGGCTTCTGTAGCTGTGGCTCCCAGATTCCAGAGCACATGCTCAGTCTTGTAGCACGTGGGCTTAGTTGCTCTGCAGCATGTGGGGTCTTCCTGGAGCAGGGATTGAACCTGTGTCTTCTGCATTGACAGGCAGATTGTTTACCACTGAGCTGCCAGAGAAGCCCTAAATCTATTTTTGAATGTTATTAAAATAGAAGTTATCTGCACATATCAATGTTACAGTTTTATATTGTATTTTTATATTCCTCTTGGAAACTGGATTCTTAAGTCAAGGCTAGCTCCAAAATTGTGTTTGATTTTTCTTTTTGTGAGCTATCTCTTCAGTTGGTTCGTTATTCACTCTCATCTTAGCTTCCTTTTGGTATAAGGAGTGTTTAGAGATCTATTACTAGAGGTAAGAATTGATAATTAAGGGAAATGATGAATTAATTTGACTTCTTCCAAAATTAGAAAAATATTGTCTTGCTATAAAAATATTGTATTCATAATTATCAGTTTGATTGTATTAATATTATCAATAATTTAAAAAGTGAAATATCTTTCTAATAAATCAAATTTCATACACCATTACCCCATCCATTCTATCCATGCGTGTCTCCAGAATAATTTTCCTAGATTTCTTATTTTAATGGATTAATTTCTGTGTAAAAGTATCCACTGGCTCCAACTCTATGGTTTATAGCCCAAATATTTTGCCTTAATATGCTGTATTCTCCCCAATCTGGCTCCAATTTATTCTTCAGTTCTTATTTGTCAAATATCCCAGAAAAGCAGTTATAGTGCAGAGATTAAGCATGTGGTTTAGAGCAGGAAACTTGGGTCAAATCCTGGTTGTGCCACTTGCCTCCAGCACTGGGCTGAGTGCTTAATAATCAGTGTCATGTATAAACCTCATGGTAGTCTTGTGAGAGGTATTGGTAGTATTATACCTTGAGTTTGCAGGTGAGAAAACTGAGGCTTAAAGGATTTAGGTGGCTGGTCCAACACCACACTTATTTCAAATATTGAGCTAGAGAATGAGATAGAGTTTCAGTTTCTGAAAATAGTCTACATGTGTTGATTTTCAAATAAATTTGAAGCATAGATTTTTGAGCACATTTGATTTTGACAACAAATCCAACTCTGTATAAAAGAGAGAATGTGAATAAAACCATAGAGTTCATTAAGTGGAAATCAACTTATTTCCATACTTTTTTCATAGGAAGCCTGGCACTTACAGTAGAAGAGTGATGTTGACAGTAGCAGGGTGTGGGGAGAGAGTACAGGTAGAACTCAGGAGGCATTTTGGACACTTTGTGACTGGGCATTCAGCTTCTCTGAGCCCTAGATTTCTATGTTCTAGAATGTGTGCAGTGAGAGTCTTCTTTATGATCTCACAAGATTATTCTGAGGACATGTGAATATATGAGAAAATGTATTAAGTTCTGTATAAAAGCAAGATATTAACTTCTGTTCAATATGTGACTTTTTTCCTACATTGGTAGAGGGTAAAATCATACTATTTCCACCATGGGACTAAACCTTGGTTATAGGAATACTTTTCTCAGTCCATAATATTTTCTCTACATAATTGTATACATAATTGAATTTAGTTTTATTTTCCATTAATACAAACAACTCCATTTTGACTGTTGAGTACATTAGCAAGTTGAGTCGCATAATGATAATAATGGTCAGCTGATGAATATGAATAGGCAACTTGTTCATGAGTTGTAATTATATCCAGGAAAACTTGAACCACTTGAAAAAATGTCATTGGCTTTTCTCTTTTCCCCGGTTTATCAATGCCCTTCCTCACTGTTCCCAGCTCCTGAGCTAAGGGAGTGAGTCAGTTCTTCGCATCAGGTGGCCAAAGCATTGAAATTTCAGCTCAGCATCAGTCTTTACAATGAATATTCAAGACTGATTTCCTTTAGGATGGACTGGTTGGATCTTCTTGCAGATCACTGGAAAAGACCCTGATGCTGGGAAAGATTGAAGGCAGGAGGAGAAGGGGACATCAGAAGAGGAGACGATTAGATGACATCACCAACTCAATGGACATGAATTTGAGCAAGCTCTGGGAGTTGGTGATGGACAGGGAAGTCTGGCATGCTGCAGTCCATGGGGTCGCAAAGAGTCAGACACGACTGAGTGACTGAACTGGCCTAAGGGAGTATGAGCAGACAAATCAACATTTTCTCCTGTACAGCAAAGTAACTGGCCAGTTTATAAGGGATTCCAAAGTTCACAGATCTTGCTTCTTCTGTTTTCTCTTTTTATCTTGTGTATAAGTGATTTAGCATGATTGTAGCATGTAAAGTCAAAACTGTACTCATGAGGAAAATGAAGAATTTAAACCATTCAATTTACAGGTAGATGGAATACTTTCAAACTTATTTTATTAGGTCAACACTACACTAATAGCAAATTCAGAGAAAAACGTTACCAAAATACCCTACAGATCAATATCTTTCATGAACATGCTTGCAAAAAAAAATCATCAAGAAAAAATTAGCAAATTGAATTCAGCAGCATACAAAAAGAATCATACACCAGAGTCAAGTGCTATTAATACTGAGAATGCAAGTTTGTTTCAATATTTGGAAATCAGTCAATGTAATTCACCTTATTAACAATTTCAAAAATAAAATCTGCAAAATTGAATCAACTGAGGAAGTAAAACCTTTGGGAAAATATAATATTTATTTACAATAATAACTCTCAGCAACCTAGAATTGAAGGGAATGTCCTTAACCTGATAAAAGGTATCTATAAGAAAGTCTACCAATAATATTATAATTAATAGTGGAAAACCAAGTGTTTTATACCTAAGATTGGGAAAAAGGCAAAAACTTCTGCTCCTCTCACTTATGTTAACATTATACTAAAAGTCTTAGCCAGTGCAATAAGTAAGAAAAAGAAAAAAAGATAAAAGAAAAAAAAAACAGGTGTATGGATTGGCAAGGAAGAAAGAATTGTTCCTATTCTCAGGTATGATTGCCTATGCAGGAAAATCTATGAAAAACTTTTAGAATTAATGAGTTTACCAAGGCTATAGAATATAAGGTCAATACATAGAAATCAATCTTTTTTTCTGAATTCTAACAATGTACAACTGTAAACCAAGATTTTAAAATCAATGATTTAAAATGTTTTTAAAAATTAAATATTTGTGTATAAATCTAACAAAATATGTTCCAGACTTGTATACTGAAAATTAAAAGAATCCTATGAAAGAAATAAAAGAAAACCTAAATAAATAGAGAGGCCTACCTTTTTAATGGATTAGAAGTAAAGATATCAGTGGTTCCCAAATGAGTCTGTAAATTTAATGTAGTACTAATCAAAATCCCAATAGAATTTTTTTGCAGATATAGAGAAAGTGATTCTAAAATTTATATGGAAATGTAAAGACACATGAATAGCTAAAACAATTTTAAAAAGGAAGAATAAAGGTTGAAAAAGCACACTACCCAATTAAAAAACTTACTATAAATCTACAGTATTCAAGATAGTATTGGCAAAGGAATAGACATATAGTTCAATGGAAGAGAATAGAGAATACAGAAATAGACACACACAAATATGGCTAATTGATTTTTGACAAAGATGCAAAGACAATTTAATGGAGAAAGGATTGTCTTTTCAACAAATGATGTTGGAACAATTGCACAGTCAGATTTAAAAAGAAAACAAATTTATTGATGTAAACCTCATACTTTATACAAAAACAAACTTAGAATAGATGGTAGATATAAATGTAAAACATATAACTATAAAAATTTTAGAAGACAGCATAAAAAGAAAATCTATGTTGACCTTGGGTTTGGTAATGAGTTTATATATGTGACACCAGAAGCACAAACCACAAAAGAAAAAATAGATAAATTGGATTTAATTTTTTTAAAGTTTTCTTGTGTCAAGACACTTATAGAATGAAAAGACATGCTACAAATTGAGAATGTTTGAAAATTACATATTTTATATTTTATAATTCAGATAAAAACGCATGAAAGACACTTCACCAAGAGGATATAATGAAAACTAATAAGCACATGAAAAGATGTTTGACATCATTAGCCACTTAGGGAAATAAAACCATGATCAGTTACTACTATATATCTATTAGAATGACTAAAATTAAAAAAACACTGACACTACTAAGTGTTAGGATGAGAGCAACTAATTTCATACATTGTTGCGGGTATGCACAGTGGTGTGAAGCATCTTTTATTTCCTTTGAGTTTTCTTTATTCATTCAGCAACTATGATTGAGTGCTCACTGTATACATTCAATCATATTTGTTGAATGAATGAACTCAGGGGGAGAGATAAATGACCCCCTTCTACCTTGCTTTTCCATAACTGTAATGATAAATCATGGTGTAACTGCCTCAGGCTGACCTTTTGAGTAGGAGTGAGAAGGATAGTATGGGTGCCTGAACTTGGATCTTCCTAAGTTGTTTTCCATGGGTTTAGTGCTTCCAAGGGAGGAGTTTTCTAGAAAGCTGAGATTAGGACCCTTTCTATGGCTCTGGTTTGTGTTCAGAGCATGTTTGATAAGACTATATAGGAAAGTATCATCCCCTTGAAATGCCAGGCTTGTACAAGTGCAAGTATACTTCTGTTATCAATTCTTTCTCCATCTGGTAACTGATATCAAGCCACTAGGCTACTTAGGTCTGGACTATTTACATATCTACAGCTTCTTCAAAAAGTGGATAGTAGGGTTTCCACTTGTATTGGAAACACATAGATGCTTTCAGATGGAACATGGTTTGCCTGCTTTGACTGATTTCCCTGACATGCCACCCTCACAGAGTTCCATGGCCTGTCCAAAAATCTTCTGTTTGGGGCATTAGCTGCCCTGATGTCTCAGAGAATATGTTTTTCGGGTCCTTTTTCACTCTTCAGTTTTTCCTGAAAGGAAATATCCAAATAACTTAGGTGATGAACAGACGTGGATTTCCCAACTCTTCCATCTTTCTTCCTGATAATGCATTAGGACCAAATCCTAATAATCTATTCTTTAAAAATCAAGTAGAACCATGACTAAAAAACAACTGCAGATTCCTATAAATTCCCGTCTCCTATTCCTTTCTCTTGAATTTCCCTCCTGTTAATTCCAGTTCACAAAATGTTGAGCTGATCAGAAGAAAAATGTATCTTTTAGGTGTCAAACATTAGTTTCAACGGATTCTTCAGATTTTCTCTATATTGGTTTTAGAAGACTTCAGTATTTCCAGTTAGATGTGTAGAAAAGGTAATTAAAATTAGTTTTTAATTGAAATATTAGGAAATAATTTCTATCTATAAAATTCCACAGAGATTGTTATTCAAAAAGTCTTTAAAATCAGGTATGTTTCTGATAAAGACTCATCATTTCTTGTCATTTACACAAAACTTTGGGATTTTCTTCCTTTGGTCTTGACAACCTGTAACTTTATCATGTTGATTATGAAACACTGTCTTAATAAAAATTTTCTCTTAATTAGAGGGAGATAAATAGTTCCCTGAGCATAATTTTTTTCTCAATGAGAGAAAAGATATAAGAAATAAAATGCATTAAATTAGGTAGAAAATAATTTACATAATTTTATTTATAACTTATGAATAAATAAATTTTATTTTTGTCTGTATATTAGCATATTCAGGTAAACAATGGAGACAGTGTCAGACTTTATTCTTCTGGGCTCCAAAATCCCTGCAGATGGTGACTGCAGCCATGAAATTAAAAGACGCTTACTCCTTAGAAGAAAAGTTATGAGCAACCTAGATAGCATATTCAAAAGCAGAGATATTACTTTGCCGACTAAGGTCCGTCTAGTCAAGGCTATGGTTTTTCCAGTAGTCATGTATGGATGTGAGAGTTGGACTGTGAAGAAGGCTGAGCGCAGAAGAATTAATGCTTTTGAACTGTGGTGTTGGAGAAGACTCTTGAGAGTCCCTTGGACTGCAAGGAGATCCAACCAGTCCATTCTGAAGGAGATCAGCCCTGGGATTTCTTTGGAAGGAATGATGCTGAAGCTGAAGCTCCAGTACTCTGGCCACCTCATGCGAAGAGTTGACTCATTGGAAAAGACTCTGATGCTGGGAGGGATTGGGGGCAGGAGGAGAAGGGGATGACCGAGGATGAGATGGCTGGATGGCGTCACTGACTCCATGGGCGTTGGTCTGGGTGAACTCTNATGCTTTTGAACTATGGTGTTGGAGAAGACTCTTGAGAGTCCCTTGGACTGCAAGAAGATCCAACCAGTCCATTCTGAAGGAGATCAGCCCTGGGATTTCTTTGGAAGGAATGATGCTGAAGCTGAAGCTCCAGTACTCTGGCCACCTCATGCGAAGAGTTGACTCATTGGAAAAGACTCTGATGCTGGGAGGGATTGGGGGCAGGAGGAGAAGGGGATGACCGAGGATGAGATGGCTGGATGGCGTCACTGACTCCATGGGCGTTGGTCTGGGTGAACTCTGGGAGTTGATTGTGGACAGGGAGGCCTGGCGTGTTTTGACTCATGGGGTCACAAAGAGTCAGACATGACTGAGCGACTGAACTAAACTGATTAGCATATTGAAAAGCAGAGATATTACTTTACCAACAAAGGTCCATCTAGTCAAGGCTATGGTTTTTCCAGTGGTCATGTATGGATGTGAGAGTTGGACTGTGAAGAAGGCTGAGTGCTGAAGAAATGATGCTTTTGAACTTGGTGTTGGAAAAGACTCTTGAGAGTTCCTTGGAGTGCAAGGAGATCCAACCAGTCCATCCTAAAGGAGATCAGTCCTAAGTGTTCATTGGAAGGACTGATGTTGAAGCTGAAACTTCAATACTTTGGGCACCTCATGTGAAGAGTTGACTCATTGGAAAAGACTCTGATGCTGGGAGGGATTGGGGGCAGGAGGAGAAGGGGACGACAGAGGATGAGATGGTTGGATGGCATCACCAACTCAAAGGACGTGAGTTTGAGTGAACTCCGGGAGTTGGTGATGCACAGGGAGGCCTGGCGTGCTGCAGTTCATGGGATCACAGAGAGTCAGACACGACAGAGCAACTGAACTGAACTGAACAGATACCAAACACAGTGATGTCACTGAGTGTTTTTGGGTGTAGCCCATGATGAAGCAAAGTAATTTGTGTGTTTGTGTGCAAGTTATATCCAGATAAAATATTAATCTCTAATCCTTGTTCCCATGATGCCAAAGTTAAGGGTTTAGATTAGAAAAAAATATTGGTTGGGAAAGGAGGTCTTTTAAGATGTAGAGAAAGACCTAACATTTTAATTATAATCTTCATATTACAAATATCATTAATAAAACTTCAGTCAATCAACAATGGCATATTTTATGGTAACTTTGAAGTAAAAAAGAAACATGGGGAAGTTGTAGCATTTCCCACTGTTAGTTTACAAATAACAATATTTAAGCACAAACTATTAAACCAACATAATTAAGGCTCTTATACTTCAAGAGTCAGTTAGCAATAATATTGAAAGTATCTAAATTACTAAATGGTAGAGGAACATACTCCTGTGTAGTCTAGCTGCACTAAAATAGAAATGTCTAAATTAAAGTTGGTGCAGTGTTTTCTAAAGAACAAACCAGCCTTCTACAATTGGTTTGAATAAGATGTCTGAAGTGTGAATGTATAAAGTTGACTGTCATATGTGATGGCCCCTCTGGAGGGTTCTCCTCTGCTAAGTTCATGCTTCTCTCCTAAGTGTAGCTTCTTGAAGGCTTGTGTGAGAGCTATTGAGTGGAAGAGTAAATTTCCTAATATTTCTCCTACTTCAGGGAGTGAGTTTTAAAAAAAAGGCGGGAAGCGGTGCTTCAAAACACATTCTTTTTTGCCCCCATTTTTTTTTTTTGAAGATTCAAAGGTGGATGGATAAAAGTTGGATCCATCCAGTCTAGTAGTTCTTGAGCAGTTGCAAATTTCCTTCTGTAGAAAAAAATGGCGGTCTTATAGTTGGTTCAGATGTACACCTCAAGATAATTGAAACTTTCACCAGGGGTTTTAGACTTTCTATAAGAAAAAACAACAATAATTGGAAATTGTTCATTGTGAATACATTAGATTTGTACAGACAAAACATTCATGAAGTGCAATTATAGCCAGTGTTGCTATATTAGTATGAATGTTAATAGCATGTTTGTTTTTGAAATGGGTTATGCATTCTGATAAATGTCTGCTTTAATCTAGTCATCTGTGTATCACTTTCTAAGTACTCTCATTTAAGATGCCATATCCCTTCTTGTAGCAATAAAGGGGTAAAGCAACATTAATATTAAATAATTAGAAAAACAAAAGGGGAATGATTAAACATATTTACATAATTGAAATAACACTGTGTCGCAGTGGGAAATCGGGACAATGTTGTCTCCTTTCAAAGTAATTCATAATTCAGATTTTTAATTATGGCATATTCATTCATTTAAAGATGATTCTGGATGAGAGGGCCACTAATGAAATACAATCATTAGCATCTAAACAAAGTAATTTACAAAGTCTCCTTTAGGGGAAAAGATTTCTAGAACATCATCAATCACACAAGATATGCAAAAACAAGCAATTAAACCACACACAAGAACTACAACAGCCTTATATATCAGTAATGTACACATGAAAACATAACTGATTACAATGATTAGACTAGGGTAGTGTGGTTAATTTGTATTTTATGTAGTGATTCCATGGAAGAATGCACCCGGACAGACACATTACACATGAGAGGAACTTCATTTCATTAGTACTCACTTAAAACACATGACCCAAAGCCCCAAAAAACAATGAATTTTGAGTCATTGCCTGGCCATCCATGTAGGGTCCAACTACTGCATACTTTAATAAAATATCTCCCTTTCTCCTGCATCTCTTTTGCCTGCTATTTGCTTTTATAAACTGACAAAATGTGGGCTTAGGAAAGTACTTTGTGAGAGGCAGGTGCTGCCTGGGTTTCTCAATATTTGTTCAAATCCTGATTTAGGCTTCCAGAGACAAAGTGCTCCCAGCCCTCACAAAGTCGGTGATGTACTGGCTCTTCCATATACACAATTACAGATCATTAAGCATGCAGCAGGACTAAATGGATATAATAATTCTCTAATTTTTAATGCCTGTATATGGTATTTTGGTAAATGGACCACAAAGGCTGGTTTCAAACCCTGCTCCTACAGGCCATGTTATAATCTTGTTGAAAACCTGTATGACTTAATTCTGCCGGTGGATTTTTCTTTGTGAAGTGGAAAGAAGGCATGGATGTAAAAGGAGTAGGAATTAGGAGAGCGGTGTTGTGTCAAGGAGGGGGAAATCCGCGGGGGAGGCTGGCGCCCCTGCTGTACGCCGAGCCGCCTTCGATAACCACCAGCTTCAGAAGCCAAAATATGCTCTATTGGGTACTCAAAGGATAAAAATACTGGTTAATTTTCAACAGTGCTCCTTCATTTGACTTTACAATTTACAACAGCGAACATTAATGCAGGAATGGCTTGGTTGAGGAGGAGTTTAAAATTAGAGCCCCTCTTCTCATTAGCCCCGACTGCCTGACCCAGGGTGACTGAGAAGCAATTTGTCGCCAGATTCTCATTTTGCTTCTGTTATGGCTCCTTGTAAATGAAGCGCGGCAATTTATTGTAGCACCTCCAGGAGTCAAGAACATAATGTGTAAAACACATACAAAAAAATCTTTCTCCACGTTCATTAACACCCAGCACATAGAGGCTGTTCACTTTTCTCTCTAATGAAGGAGGGAGATCTTAAATCTAAAGCTTTCCATCATGTGAAGAAGTCCTCTTCAGGCCATTAGATGGAGGCTGAGTTGGATTGGAGAAAGGTCATTGACAAAAACAGAGAGTGGCAATACAAGGAAAAATAGAAAATGGATAAAAGAAGAGACTTTAGAAGCCTCAAAGAATGGAAAATACATTTTTGGCATCAATGCTCAACCCCCTTGTCTCAGTGTAGTTTTTGTTGTCAGTGAAGAAAAGAATATCTGGCTTTTTATTTAGCTGGAAATTGCTCTAGTGTTTGGCCAATTCTTATTTCTTCACCCTTGATCTGACCTTGCAAGAGGCATTTACTTAGGTTCATTTGAAGAGCATATTGTCTATGATCTTTAAAACTTGTTTGCTTACGGCCTCACCTCTCCCCTGCAGCCTTTACAAGAAATTGCCATGTCCACGGTTTTAATACGTTCTGATTGTGACAGGCTGCTTCTGCCCTGGAGCTAGCTTCAGGCTTTTATCTTATTCCGTGGTTAGTTCTATTAATGGTTTTGTTGTGTGGGGTCTCACAAATGGCACCTCCCGATGAACCTAATAACAAATTACTATATGGAATAATTTTCTAGAGGGTCCAGGATTGCCTGTTTGGATTAAATACTTATTGTTGCTGGACAGTACACAGGTATGCTCTTACCGGTTTTATGATATAATAATAGGCACTCAGTGTTGTTTAGTCGCTAAGTCATGTCAGACTCTTTGGGACCCCATGGATTCTAGCCTGCCAGGCTCCTCTGTCCATGGAATTTTCCAGGCAAGAATAGTGGAATGGGTTGCCATTTCCTACTCCAGGGGATCTTTCTGATCCAAGGATCAAACCTGCATCTCTTGAGTCTCCTGCATTGGCAGACAGATTCTTTAACACTGTGCCACCTTAGGATACCAAGTCAATTAAAGTAGAAATAGGGCATTCTATATGATAATATAGAGCACAAAATCCTCCTTCCTCCCGTTGAGGAAACTGAGTCTCAGAGAAGTTAAATACGTGTTCAAACTTAAAGAGTTAGAAAGGGGCAGAGCTGTGGTGCCAAACCAGGGCTGCCAGCATTCCCTCAGCCACACATCTGTTATCTAGGGTACCTTTTGTTCTAAACTCTGCTAACAACTTCCTCTTCTTGTTTCAATTAAACTTAGCAATGATCTATTTTTTGATGCAATAGTTAAACCTTTCTCTTTAAATATTGAAATTTATAAATCTAAAACATATACATTTCTATTTTAAGGAATGTATCAAATTGATTTGTGTAGTAAAGCATTACTTTCTCTTTTCTGTCTAACTCAAATAATCAGCATCCCTTTCTATGTTGCTTTATTCTCCTATCAGTTTTCTTTCTTAGTCCCACTCTTAGTGTATCTGAAATTTGGATAGGTGTTGCTCTAGCCAGTTGAGCTTTGGCTTCTAATATTTTATGGACCTCCTCCTCAAAGAGCATGTGTACTGACTGATCGTGGTTAATATTTGAAGGTCAAAAGTTGGCACACATGTAAAAGAAAAATTAAAATGTAGAACAATTGTCTTATGCAGTTTGGGCTGCTAGAATAAAATTACTATGAACTAGGAGGCTTATCAACAGTATAAATTTATTTCTTACACTTCTGGATGTTGGAAGTCTGAGATCAGGGTGCCAGCCTGGGTCAGGTTCTGGAGAGGGCTCTTTTCCTGGCTGTAGATGGCTACCTTCTCACTGTGTCCTCACAGGGAAGAAAGACAGCTAGCTAATTCTATTGCTGCTTCTTATAAGGGCACTAATCCCATTTATGAGGGTTCCACCCTTATGACTTAATTATCTCCCAAAAGTCCCACCTCCAAATACCTTCATATTGGAAATAGTGTTTCAACATATGAATTTTTGGGAGATACAAGCATCCAGTCTATAACAATTTAACTAAAAAATATTTTTGTGAAAGTCTCAATTTCTCTCTGCTTAGCACCTACAGGTTAGCACCTACAGTGCTAACTGAACAGACTGGTGTTGCTGACTGCTATCTGAAGCTCTTTCCTGAATGGTATCTCAAATTACCTCATCTGGGTAGCTGCTGCCACTCTCAAATTGCAAGAGACATAAACCCAATCGACATAACAGGGAAAGAGCATTAGCTGCTCAATGGTGCAGCTGAATCCCAGTGTCACCTTGTAATTGTGATTGCATGTCTCTAGTTCAGCCAGACAGTAACTCCACTTGCAAGGGATGTGTCAGTCCTAGTGGAGGGAGCAGCCTGGTGCTGTCATGCTATAGGCACATATGTTTTTACTGAAGGAATGATGACTCTTTAAGAGAAACCTGGAACATCAGTAACTCTGCAATCTGCAGACACACGTGAACAAATGTGACATTGGTCAGAAACTGGTGGTCATGCAGCTTCTAATTATCTATTCATTTGGCTTTCATTTCAGTTCAGTCTCTCAGTCGTGTCTGACTCTTTGCGACCTCATGAATTGCGGCACGCTGGGCCTCCCTGTCCATCACCATCTCCCGGAGTTCACTCAGACTCACATCCATCGAGTCAGTGATGCCATCCAGCCATCTCATCCTCTGTCGTCCCCTTCTCCTCCTGCCCCTAATCCCTCCCAGCATCAGAGTCTTTTCCAATGAGTCAACTCTTCTCATGAGGTGGCCAAAGTACTGGAGTTTCAGCTTTAGCATCATTCCTTCCAAAGAAATCCCAGGGTTGATCTCCTTCAGAATGGACTGGTTGGATCTCCTTGCAATCCAAGGGACTCTCAAGAGTCTTCTCCAACACCACAGTTCAAAAGCATCAATTCTTCGGTGCTCAGCCTTCTTCACAGTCTAACTCTCACATCCATACATGACCACTGGAAAAACCATAGCCTTTTAGAGCCATTCAATTCCTTTGAATTAACTCTCATATTCTTCCTGTAATTTTTTTCTTAAAATATGATTCCTGAGGGACTGGAGATATGTTTTCTGACATAATGCCTTGTGTATAGTAAGCACAAAATTAACATCAATTCTTCGGTGCTCAGCCTTCTTCACAGTCTAACTCTCACATCCATACATGACCACTGGAAAAACCATAGCCTTTTAGAGCCATTCAATTCCTTTGAATTAACTCTCATATTCTTCCTGTAATTTTTTTCTTAAAATATGATTCCTGAGGGACTGGAGATATGTTTTCTGACATAATGCCTTGTGTATAGTAAGCACAAAATTAAAGTTGTGGATTAGTAATCTAAATATTGATTGATTCCTTGACTGATTAAAAAATGCATGTATTTGTACCTACTGTATCCAGCCAGTGTAGGCTTGGTGTTGAGTTAGGTGGTGGGGGTATAAAGATGAAAAATTCATGTTCTTAAGAAGCTTATGAATAATAGGGGATTAGAGAATGGAAATATAAACAGATGTAAAAGGGAACTTCCTCACTGACAATGTTCTTAAATGAGGAGCTAAGAGCTTTGTCCACACACCTAGCTGTTCAAGATTGTACAGTTGATATATTCAGATGAATGACGATTTACTTCTTTCTTTCCCTGGTGGCTCAGAGGTTAAAGCATCTGCCTGCAATGCGGGAGGCCTGGGTTTGATCCCTGGGTTGGGAAGACCCCCTGGAGTAGGAAATGGCAACCCATTCCAGTATTCTTGCCTGGAGAATCCCATTGACTGAAGAGCCTGGTGGGCTACAGTCCACAGAGTTGCAAAGAGTTGGACACGACTGAGCGACTTCGCTTTCACAGAGCTGCTAGAAGGTAAAAAGTAAATCCAAAATATACCCCCAAGATTTAGATTATTAAATGAATCATGTTCAGAGATGGAAACCAGTAAATTCAGTATCTCCAGAGTAGCACCTTTCAGAGTTAAATCCTAATCCTACTTCTTTATGATGTCATTTAAATGTTTGAGGATTTTTCTCACATTCCCATAAAGTCTTCTCTATTCAAGTTCTTTCTGCTTTGAATCATATCTCCTGTTTCTGTAAAAAAAAGAAAAAAGTATGAGAACATGAAAAGGCAAATTTATAGTGAAGTAAATTTCAGCATACTTCACTCTCATGGAGCCCCAGAAGTGTGTTCATATGGACATATATCTTTGCAAAACTTTCTGAAAGAAGGTATTTTGTCAGCGTTGTCTGTTTCTTTCCACTTCAGCTTCCTACCCATCACACTTCCCCTCTAGTAGTGTGGCATCATAGTGGTACTGAACAGTTCTCAAAAGTTGATTTGGGGTGCAGATTTTTTGGATTCAGTGGGATTTTTTTAATGTTGTTTGTGATCACTTCTGTGTATAGTTAAATTAGATACCATAGTCCTGTGTTTAAATTTGAAATGAAATATATAAAATTTCAAAGGACCCTAAAAACTAAAACAATTGTGAAGAAGAATAACAAAGTTGGAAAACTCATAATTTCCTGATTTAAAAACTTACTACAAAGCTACAGTAACCCAAACAGTGTGGTACTGGCATAACATACACACATAGACCAATGGAAAGGAATTGAGTGCCTAGAAATAAACCCTCATGTATGTGGTCAGTTGATTTTCAGCAAGGGCACTGAAGCCACTTAAGGGGGAAAGGACAGTTTCTTCAACAAATGGTTCTGAGAAAACTGGGTGTCCACATGACAAAGAATTGCTAAAGTATTCAGCAGCCTAAAAGTAAGGGAAAGAGTATTACAGATATATGTCAAGCAGTTAATACAAATATTATGTTATTATGGATTTGGTGATAGTTTAATAACTTTTCTAATTTGATATGATTTCATATTATAAATTAATATTGACTTTCATACCTAATCTTGTATTTGTAATTTTATTTTTTTTCTGAAAGAGCTTTCCCCCCAGTTGTATAAGCTTCAGGTTGTATAAAACCTGGATTGGCTTCTGGAAGTCAGATTGAGGGAGGGGAGGTCTCCACTAGCTCAAATACCATATCAAATGGCAAATGGAGTAAAGCTGCATTCCATCTACCCTCATCCCTTGCCTGGGTGCCCTCATACAAGGTACATATTGAAAATTCTCGCCTGCTACATAAGATATTTCCAGTGAAGTTAAAGCATTCCAGTCCCCTATAATGAAAAGGACATCTTTTCTGGGTGTTAGTTCTAAAAGATCTTGTAGGTCTTCATAAAACCTTTCAAGGTTTTATGGCCAGGGCCAGCAGCCAGGAGGAACAACCCGAGGAGTGGTGGCTGGGCAGGCACAGGAGGGCCTAGAGGAGCTATCCTATGTTGAAGGTCAGAAACAGTGGCGGTAAGGAGATACCCCTCGTCCAAGGTAAGGTGCAGTGGCTGTGCTTGGTGGAGCAGCCGTGAAGAGATATCCCATGCCCAAGGTAAGAGAAACCCAAGTAAGATGGTAGGTGTTGCAAGAGGGAATCAGAGGGCAGACACACTGAAACCATACTCACAGAAAACTAGTCAATTTAATCACACTTGGACCACACCCTTGTCTAACTCAATGAAACCAAGCCATGCCTGTGGGGCAACCCAAAATATGTAGGTCATGGTGGAGAGGTCTGACAGAATGTGGTCCACTGGAGATGGGAATGGCAAGCCACTTCAGTATTCTTGCCTTGAGAACCCCATGAACAGTATGAAAAGGCAAAATGATAGGATAGCAAAAGAGAAACTCCCCAGGTTATTAGGTGCCCAATATGCTACTGGAGATCAGTGGAGAAATAACTCCAGACAGAATGAAGGGATACAGCCAAAGCAAAAACAATACCCAGTTATGGATGTGACTGGTGATAGAAGCAAGATCCGATGCTATAAAGAGCAGTATTGCATAGGAACCTGGAATGTCAGGTCCATGAATCAAGGCAAATTGGAAGTGGTCAAACAAGAGATGGCAAGGGTGAACGTAGGAATGTAGGAACATTGTAGGAATCAGCAAACTAAAATGGACTGGAATGTGTGAATTTAACTCAGATGACTATTATATCTACTATTATGGGGCCATGCTCAGTTAATCTTTAATCCAATTTTCTGTTGATGGGTGGGACTGTGTTCCCTCCCTGTGTTTTAGCCTGAGGCCAAAATCTCCTAAGGATAATTAATGTAAGGCACCTCCTTCAAAGGACTTGTGTTGTATTCAGTGCCTGGGGAACCTACAGCAGGGAGTTCATCCAGGAAAAACCATGCCTCTACCGGAGTCTCCTGGACACTCACAGGCAAGTCTGGCTCAGTCAGTTGTAGGGCCACTGCTCCTTTCTCCTGGCTCCTTACACCCACAAGTTTTTATTTGTGTCCTCCAAGAGTCTGTTTCCCCCGTCCTGTGGAACTACTGTAATCAAATCCCATCGGCCCCCAAAGTCAAATTCCCTGGAGGTTCTCAGTTCCTTTGCCTGATCCCCAGGTTAGGAAGTCTGTTGTGGGTCCTAAAACTTTCTTAAAAGTGTGGTAATTTCTTTGGTATAATTGTTCTGCAGTTTGTGGGTTGTCTGCTCAGTGGCTCTATGATAGAGCTAATAGCGACCTTCTCCAAGAAGGCTTATGCCACACTCTGTGTAACCCAGGTCTGCTGCAGCCAGAGACCTTGTCCCTGCAGCAGGCAACTGCTGACCTGTGCTTCCATAGTAGACTCTCAAATACTCAAAGGCAGGTCTGGCTAAGTCTCTGTGTGGTCTCTGGGTCCTGGTGTGCACAAAATTTTGTTTGAGCACTCCAAGCATCTCTGGCAGGTATGGGGTGTGATTCTAAATGTAATTTTGCCCCTCCTACCATCTTGTTGTGGTTTCTCCTTTGCCCTTGGACATGGGGTATCATTTTTTTGTGGGATTCAACATTCTCTGGTAGATGGTTGTTCAGCAGCAAGTTGCAACTTTGGGGTAATCGCAGGAGAAGATGAACACATGTCCTTCTACTCTGCCATTAGGCTCCTCTGTCCATGGAACTCTCCAGGCAAGAATCCTGTAGTGAAGCCTGTGTTCTCATTTGCAAAAAGAGGGTAACAGCACCTTTCTCTGTGAGGTGCATAACACCTGTTCAAGGAAGGCTCTTTTCCACATCTGAGGTTGACTTTCAGTTTAAGAGCAGATGAAGCATCACTGCTACATCCCCAGGACTCAGGGAAACTGTGTAAGTAAAGCTCCTGCTCCAGAGTAATGCTGCTGCTTTAAACAGGCAAGCTGACTACCTTAAGATGGGGAACAAGGCAGAGATGTTCATTCTAGGCACTGCTATTCAGCATCACATTAAGGGTCACATTAACTAGTTAGAGAGCCTGAGAAATTTCCTGGTCTGCCATCTGAAAGCTGGAAAAATCAGGAAAGCTGGTGGCATAGTTCAGTCAAATACATAGTCCTGAGAACAGGGACACTGATTTCACAATCTGGTACAAAAGCCCAAGAACCAGAAGTGCTGATATAGTAGGCCAGTAGGAAATAAATATCTCGGCTCAGAGAAAGTAAATGCTCCCTTCCTCTCTTAAATTAAAGACAGTAGAGAAAACCACTAGACCATTCAGGTATGACCTAAATCAAATCCTTTACAATTATACAGGGGAAGTGACAAATAGGTTCAAGGGATTAGATCTGATAAAAAGAGTGCCTGAAGAACTATGGATGGAGAGTCATAACATTGTATGGGAAGTGGTAATCAAAACCATCCCCAAGAAGAAGGAACACAAAAAGGCAAAATGGTTGTCTGAGCTATTACAAATAGGTACGTATGGATGTGAGAGTCGGACTATAAAGAAAGCTGAGCACCGAAGAATTGATGCTTTTGAACTGTGGTGTTGGAGAAGACTCTTGAGAGTCCCTTGGACTGCAAGGAGATCCAACCAGTCCATCCTAAAGGAGATCAGTCTTGAATATTCATCAGAAGGACTGATGCTGAAGCTAAAGCTCTGATATTTTGGCCACCTGATGAGAAGAACTGCCTCATTGGAAAAGACCCTGATGCTGGAAAAGATTGAAAGCAGGAGGAGAAGAGGATGACAGAAGATGAGATGGTTGGATGGCATCACTGACTCAATGGACATGAGTTTGATTAAGGTCTGGGAGTTGGTGATGGACAGGACAGCCTAGTGTGCTGCAGTCCATGGGGTCACAAAGAATCAGACACAACTGAACTGAACTGAAGAGTATAGATGTAAGCCATTTAGATGGTCAAGTGGCCATTTCTTACACCATCTTTGTTTTACCCACTGAAGCCTGTCGCTTAACTCACACTTGTGATCTCATGGGAGAGTGGTCCCTACTACCATCTTACAAGAGGACAAACCTCACTTTAAGATGTTCAGCTTCAAGATGTGAACATAAGTTGAAAATAGGTTGGTTCTGTGTGTTCCCAAAGGATAGACTTGGGGAGAAATCCTACCACTGGCAAAGTTTCAGGGAGCATGTTTAATTGGTTAATTTGATTAGAGGGAGGGGTCACTAAGATTCACACAGATTTGGAATTATGGAATGATGGATGACTTGACTGGTTAATCAGAGGTTATAAAGAAATGAGATAAAAAGATCAGAGACAAGAAATCATGGCAAGGTGCTTGCCAAGGACTGTACAAAATAGCATTAAATATTAAGATTCATCTGTCTTTGATTAATCAAACCAGAGAGCATCCAATACAGGGGAAACTCACTGACTTATCCTACGGTCATCTGGCAGTCTCTGTCCTCAGCAATCCTACCACATGGGATAAAGGGTGACAGATGGTCATGGTGGCCTGGAATCAACAGCACAGACTCCCTCTCTCAAAAGTCATTTTAGGAACTAAATACCTAACTTGCTAGCATTTGAGACTGATGCAAGAGAACAATATTGAGCTTCTTCTACACTGGATGAGAAAGTGATTCATCTTTACTGGAACTGACATTTGCTAACTTAGATTTCTCTTTCCTGGCTGCATGGCTCCTTCTGGTTCCAGCACAACAGAGTCTTTGATCTATAGACATGTTACCCAGACACATCACCTCAGATACAGGGAATCACATTATGGAAAAGCAAAAACTACACAGTTCCACATGCACCATATACTGCCTTACGTAGAAGGATGCTGAATCAAGTTATAACTTGATTGATCACTTCTGCCATTTTTTTTGCCAGGGGAGCAGAAAGGGTTTTAAAAAATTATTATACTAGGAATCAGGGAATCAACACTTATTAGCCCAAAGGGCTGAGAATGCTGATGGTGAAGGGGAGAGAAGAATGTGTCTTGAATTCAGGGGTCCACTAAGATATTTTTGATACTCCTACACTTTTATTAATGACTGATCAATTACATACATTCAATCTTAGCCCAGGAAGGGTAAGATTACTAATACCTCAAAAGACTTATGTTGAGGTACAGGTCAATTAATTAGGCAAACATCAGCCTGGCTGATGGAGAAGAAAATGGCAACCCACTCCAGTATTCTTGTCTGGAGAAACCCAGGGACAGGGGAGCCTGGTGGGCTGCCGTCTATGGGGTTGCACAGAGTTGGACACGACTGAAGCGACTTAGCAGAAGCAACAGCAGCAGCAGCCTGGCTGATGTGTGCCCAAATATGAGGAAAATACAGACTGAGTGGTGTTAGAAGAGGGGAAAGGGGGATATTGGTTTGAATTTGAAACTAGCTAAGCAGCAAGGACAAGCACTTGTTCCACTAATTTTCCTGCATCGAGCATGAAAGACTGACTCAGGCACATTATCCACGTGAAGCTAGGTTGGACCACGTGGGTATTTCCTCTGCACCGACTTACGTCTTCTAAGTTCACGCTCGCCGATGTGAGCAGGTCTGAGCAGGCTCCAGAGGGATGGGACACTTGATAAAGACAGCTGGCATTTATACAAATGCCACATGAGCTTGGTGAGTTTATACTCTAAAGGCCAAATCTCGAGGAACAACAGAAGAGAACTATTAGGTAAGTCCTCCCCTTGGTCCTTCAGGAAGACACCCTCCTCACAAGGTCCTGATAGAGTGCGGTGTTCTGCGGTTCAGTGATGCATCTGTATGCTGGCTTCCCCTCCTTGTGTCCTTCTCCACATGCCTTGTTTTTGCTTCCTAAGTTTGCTTCCTTCATAAATTGTGCATATAAACCCATGTCTCAGGCTCTGCTTTCTGGATGTCTCAGGCTCTGCTTTCTGGATGTTTCCATGCTATCCATACAAATGACTTAGCTTCTCTGGGCCTGGTTGTCTCCACTGATTTGGACAGCAGTGACAATACCTATGTCACCTGAAGTCATAAAGATGAAAGAGTTACCAGTTACTAGCTGCTTAAAATAGTGCCTGGCACCTAATAAGCATTTTTTAATGTTGTTAATGATGAAAGAGTGATGGGAATAATGTTTTAAAAGGTTAGGCAGGATGGTCTCATAGAATATATATGTGTGTGTGTGTGTGTGTGTATATATATATATATATATATATATATTCCCCACCCCCCGTGTGTGTGTGTATTTAAGCAGCTTCAGTTGTGTTCAACTCTTTGCTACCCCATGTCTGTAGCCCACCAGGCTCCTCTGTCAATCAGATTCTCCAGGCAAGAATATGGGAGTGGATTGCCATGCCCTTCTCCAGAGGATCTTCACTACCCAAGTATGGAATCCACATCTCTTATGTCACCTGCTTTGGCAAGTGGGTTCTTTTTAGCACCACCTGGGAAGCCCAGAATATATTATATATGTATTCTAATATGTAATTATATATATATATATATATAATATTTAATATTATATTTAATATAATAGCTCCCAAACTATTGAATTATTCTTTCCTAATATGCCAGTTCTTTAAATGTTGCATAAAATTGCTCTCCTAAAACCTATTTTCCCTCAAAACTATAATGAAATGCATTACTTTTATTTTTAAGAAAAATAGTTTCATGCTTATTATATAAATAGGCAAAATATACTTATCATAGTTTTAAACAAAAAGGAACATTTAATAAAGATTCAAGGTCTGTGTGTAAGGAATTGTTTGACAATGGGGGTGAAATCTAGATGAGAACAGCACAACCACACAAAGCCATTTTCCTCAGTATTTCAGACACTTAAAAGTATCATTAAAATAAATTTCTTCCATTTTCAATGTTTTTGCAGCCATAAATGTTATTATGTGCCATGGAGGCAGCCTTCATGTCTGTCACTCAGAAACACAAGTTGCCCCTCTAAGAATGCATTATGTGTGTGTGCATGCTTGCTAAGTCACTTCAGTTGTACTAGAGTCTTTGCAACCCCATGGACTGCAGCCCACCAGAGTCTCTATTCATGGGATTTTCAAGGCAAGAATACTGGAGTGGGTTGCTATGCCCTCCTCCAGGGACTCTTCCAAACCCAGGGATCAAACCTTAGTCTCTCATGTCTCCTGCATTGGCAGGTGGGCTCTTTACCACTAGCACCACCTGGAAAGTCCCTAAGAATGCATTATAGTGCATTTCAAACACTGAGGATTGAAATATGTCACATAATGTAATGATGTTGCAGAATTTTTATCAATAAATACATTTGGTAAAAAGTATTAAAGGATGCATCTAAGTACAAGTAAATTACTTGAGAATCATTTTTGCTGCTTCTTGCTCTCGGGGTAAAATACTGGCCTCCCTCCCCAGTCATATTTTGGGGGTATAAAGTGTTGTTATTCTCAACTACATAGTCATTTTTCAGAGAACAATGTTGAACACATCTGCTCTGGATCCATTATTCACCCCCTATCACGTCCATCTATTGTTATGCAGATAAAAACACAGAATGCATAATGAATGAGAAGTGTATTATTTTATAGAACTTGTAAACCTGATACTTTTTTTAAAAACACCTGCAAGGAAGTTTTGATTTGAAGGAATGACATTTTTCTCTTATGGAATTGACATTTCTTTGTGAATCAAAAGAAGATGCAGATTGCAAAAACTATAATGCAGGTGTCTAACCATGTCTGATTCAATGGACAAGAATTTTGGCAAACTCCAAGAGATGGTGAGGGACAAAGAGGCCTGGCATGCTGAAGTCCATGGGGTTGTAGAATTGGACATGACCTGCCAACAGAACAGTAACAACAATAATCAGGTCTGAAAGTAAACAGGAACACTATAGCTAGACAACATTTCATATTGTAATATTAATGATTTTCATTTATTTTCATCCTAAATGCTAGAGAACTTGGTTCACTTGACCTCAATTGATACTGCAAATAAAATGTGGAGTGGAAACAGACTCCAGATGCCCAGAGATGCCTCTTTATAAAGTGCCTGCATCTTTCTTACCTATTTACCTGGGTGATTTTGTTCAGTATTAGTCAGATTGAAAATTGAAAGATAGTGCTTAATTTACTGAAAAACTTAGTTTGTCTATCTGTCTCAGATGAGGTCTTGATAATCCACCTCTCCCAACAGTAAAGGAATAAGATATTCCCATTTCCTTACCTTTCATTCAGTTTTTGCCAAATTTATATCTAATATGCCAAAGGGAATGCCCATTAATCTCAGAGCTTCTAAATTTGTAGAATATTTTACCATGGTGCTTAGAAGGAGAGTATAAAATGATTGAAAATATCAACACAAGAGCATGCATGTATTAGGGGAAAGCTAACTTTCCTTTCTATAACTCAATAGCTCTATGTGGGATCAGAGGAAGCCACAGAATTATAATAGAGAGGTTATAAAATGAATATAGATTTCCTTCCCACTATCACTGAATTTATATTCAAAAGATAAGGAATACCCTGAAGAGTAAGAAAAGTGGTGGAGAGGACTCCAATCAGAATTATTGCTCCCAAAGTCTATAAATTGAAGTTAAAGCAGCAAATCTTAAAAGAGGGAAATTCATAGTGATAACCAATAAGGAAAGGATATCATCTCAATTCAAAACAGAAAGACTTTAGTATCCTAATCCAACCTCCATACTATGCCTAAATACCCACTCATTCAAACTCACACACACACATACATACCCCACTCAGAATTAATACCAAGAAAGAAGATGAGTGACTAAGTGACACAATTGTGAGAATTTCACACTCAAATTTGGCAAGAAGTAGATGAAAGAAACAAGTAGACACTCTGGCCAAAAGTACAAAAAAAAAAAAAAAGAGAGAGAGAGAGAGAGACAGAGACAGAGACAGGGAGAGAGGAGAGAGAAAGTGTAGGAGCTATTACATAACAGGTAGGATTTCAGCAGAAGCACAAAAAGTGTCAAATTTTGACATTTCCCAGTGCCTTTGCAGAAATATGGTAATGATTAGAAGCCCAAAGTTATTCTCCTCTTAAAAATAGATGTCTTAAATCCTGGTGGAGGATATGTGTCAGAATCTAGATAGAAGGATGGAAGACCCGACGGAAGTTATCCCACGTACATGGAACGCCCCTCTACCTGGATCTCAGAGAGAAGACAAACAGTTCCAGTTACATAAATGGGTAGCTGCTTGAAGTAAAGGAAAATCTATCTGAAGACAGAGTAAGTGGAAGGCCTGGCCCCTCGAATATAAGCAAGTGATGAGTAGCACGGCCCAGCATCACGATATCTGTAATAAAGGTTATAATTCAGAAGAAAGAATAGAGAGAAGAACTAATAAAAAAAGAAAAAGCCATGTCATACACAAAAAGAAAGGGACAGAATAAAGAACTTATTTTGAAAGAGAACAGAATGGAATGATCAGAAGGAAATAAAAGACAATGAAATTAGAACACAAACCCAATAGTGAGACCACAATGATGAGATTCGGTTCAGTTCAGTTCATTTCAGTCGCTCAGTCATATCTGACTCTTTGCGACTCCATGAATCCCAGCACTCCAGGCCTCCCTGTCCAGCACCAATTCCCACAGTTCACCCAGACCCACGCCCATCGAGTCAATGATGCCATCCAGCCATCTCATCCTCAGTCGTCCCTTTCTCCTCCTGCCCCCAATCCCTCCCAGCATCAGAGTCTTTTCCAATGTGTCAACTCTTCGCATAAGGTGGCCAAAGTACTGGAATTTCAGCTTTAGCATCATTCCTTCCAAAGAAATCCCAGGGCTGATCTCCCTCAGAATGGACTGGTTGGATCTCCTTGCAGTCCAAGGGACTTTCAAGAGTCTTCTCCAGCAGCACAGTTCAAAAGCATCAATTCTTTGATGCTCAGCCTTCTTCACAGTCCAACTCTCACATCCATACATGACCACAGGAAAAACCATAGCCTTGACTAGACGGACCTTAGTTGGCAAAGTAATATCTCTGCTTTTGAATATGCTATCTAGGTTGGTCATAAATTTTCTTCCAAGGAGTAAGCGTCTTTTATTTATTTATTATTTTTTTTTGACTTGACTCTAAATCTTAGAATCTTTATTGTCACAGTATGTATTATCTAGATGACATGTTAGTTTTTTTAATTTTTATTTTTTACTTTGTTTTGCTTTACAATACTGTATTCGTTTTGCTATACATTGACATGAATCAGCCACGAGTGTACAGTAAGTGTCTTTTAATTTCATGGCTGCAGTCACCATCTGCAGTGATTTTGGAGCCCAGAAAAATAAAGTCTGACACTGTTTCCACTGTTTCCCCATCTATTTCCCATGAAGTGATGGGACCGGATGCCATGATCTTTGTTTTCTGAATGTTGAGCTTTAGGCCAACTTTTTCACTCTCCTCTTTCACTTTCATCAAGAGGCTCTTTAGTTCCTCTTCACTTTCTGCCATAAGGATGATGTCATCTGCAAAGAGGAGTACTAGGGAAATAAAAAATAAGGGAACACCATAACAACCTTGTAAGATACAGATTAAAACCTTATCATTGGTCCCAAAGAAGGATATACTAATCAGAGTGAATGCAGAAGAGAAAAACATGAAACAAACCCGAGTCCATAGTTTTTAACTTACTGAGCAAGAGTTTCTGTGCCATTAACAAAAGGAAGGAAAAACTTATTTTGACCTGAAACAGACACCCAGATGTTTCCTCAGCAAATATATGTTTATTAGGGAGAAAGCAGAGAATTGCAATTCAGTCTGCAACCATGGGGAGTCACACCCATGTCCTCACATGGCAAAAACGAATTCAGTTCTTCAGTTTTCTCCCTTTTCTATACAGAGAAAAAAGAAGTTGAGACGGTCATAGTAAATAGAGTCCATGGCCTTTCATTAACCAAGTCTTTGTCAAGAAAGAAGAATGTTCTTTTTCCTGTTGGGTTCTCCCATTATCAAAAAGCATGAGAAAACCCCTTTTCCAGTCTCCCAACTCTGTTTGAGTTTTCTCTTTATTAATGTTTTACATGGAACAGCTTTGAAGACATAAAATATGCTTGGATTTCAAAATATGTATGTCCATTTTTGAAATACAAAACTTCATTAACCTCTCATCTCTTGACACCCTCAAAATAATTTATGTTAGAAGATCTGACTTTCCCCTATTTAATGGAGAACTAGAATGAGTCACAGCAGAATTGACTTGCCTAATACCAAATGTCAAGGAAGTTGAGAAACAGCAATAAAGTAGGTGTTCTTGACTTGAAGCCCACATGCCTGCTTTTGTTCTGAAACATGCACGGGCAGTGGTCAATTAAAAGAAAGATCACTGGTGGAAGCAACAATAAGTATGAAATCCTGAAGGCAGAGTGAGACATTGACCTGGACTTTTAAAATGTCTTCCCTCTCTCTCCCAGATCATAAGCAACTTGGTACATTTTACTTCAAACTATGTCTTCAGAGATGACTGAAAATAACTGAAATTGGATGAACCACAGCAGTGGATTCCTATAGGGATTAATTACAAATAAGCAGCCTCTTAAGGTGGTAAGTGCTTATAAAGTATATCAGAGCAGGAGCATCCAACAGGGAAGCACAGGTGTACACAGTCACTACCAATATTTAGCATAATTTAAATTTGGAACATCATTTGAGGTAATTTATGGGAAAATTCAGGCATTTAAGAATCTCCCAACCAAATAAGGATGAGAGAAACTGACTGCAGGGTGAGATTGAAACCTCTGCTCTGTGCTGTGTTCTGTTGGTCCAGTTTGGTTGGTCCAGTTTGCATTTTCTCTGTCCCCTTCTCTCTCTGTGCATGTATGTGTGTGTCCTTCTTTCTCCCCATGTCCTTCTTCCCTTTAGAAACTGCCCAGTACTTTCTGTGACTCATGAGTTGCTTCATAATGGCCCCTCTCCTTTGAAAGCATTCCACATCTTCTCACACTATCTCTTCTTTTATAGAAGTCATTACATTTCTTTTCCTTCCTCCTGGATTTCTAGAACCAAGCTTCATTAACTTGACTAAGAAGATGTTCACTAAAACATTTCTTAAAGTGAAGATGCTTTTAATAAAATGGATTTCGTTAAGAGAGAAAAATAAGAGGAATTGGAGGATGACAGGCTCAAAAGTAGAAATATAAAAATGCTCAGCATTATATTTCCATTTTTGCTTTCTAATTCCAGAAAACCTAATTTTGCATGATACAGCTTACCTCCTATCACATCCAGAATTCAAAATAAAATTTTCATCAACATGACTCAATGTATTTTACATTGACACTAAAATGGCATGTAACTACCAGCATTAATTCTAATGGCTTCAAAGTCAAGAGTAAGTAACTCCATAAATAAGAATAATGTCTAGGGAAAAGTTAATTTATCTTCAAATCGAATTCACACACTGAATTTATTGACTGTGATTTTTATGCTTGCATTAGAGAAAAATTAGCTTAAGAATAAATTATTTGAAAATCACTATGCCTGAAACCTGCTTAAATTTGACTTTTAAATTGTTGAAAACTGAAAGTATATGTATTCTGTATACATTATTTTTGGGGGGGTGGGGCAGCCAGATGCAGTTGTAGGATCTTAGTTCCCCAACCAAGGACTGAACCCCTGCTCTTGAGAGTGAAAACACAGAGTCCCAACCACTGAATCACCAAAGAATTCATTGTATGTTGATCTGAAAATATTAAGGCTATGATTTCCTCATTTATAAGATGAATATAAGATTGACTAAAATAAACTCATTTGTGGGAACAATAAAACTTTTGTTAAGAAGTCCTTTGTGAGTTCTAGCCTTGAAGAGATCTCTGAATGCCCCAGAATTCGATGCAAAATTGTGTACAGATTCCTGTGTTCATTGTTCTTATGGGGGATCAATAAATTTTATCAGATTCTAGGTAAAATAAATTTTGTCAGATTCTAGGTGAAGCGACTTAGCATGCATGCATGCATTGGAAAAGGAAATGGCAACCCACTCCAGTATTCTTGCCTGGAGAATCCCAGGGACAGAGAAGCCTGGTGGGCTGCCATCTATGGGGGTTCACAGAGTCAGACATGACTGAAGCGACTTAGCAGTAGCAGGTGAAGCATTATAGTGGTGATGGTGGTTTAGTTGCTAAGTTGAGTCCAACTCTCATGACCCCAGAAACTATAACCCACCAGGCTCCTAGTCCTGGGATTTCCCAAGCAAGAATACTGGAATAGGTAGCCATTTCCTTCTTCAAGGGATCTTCCAAAACCTGGGATCAAACCCATGCCTATTGCATTGCAGGTGGTCTCTGACATTGCAGGCTGATCTTTACTGACTGAACCAACAGGGAAGCCCAGGTAAAGTATATAGCATGTTTATGCCTCCCTAATATTCTATCAATGCTGCGATAGTCTAATAATGTTTTACTATCTTGAATGCAAAGATATAATCTATGAAACTTGTTTAAAATCTGGATCATTGGAACACACTAGCTCAGGGAAGGGGAATGGGGAAACGGGATGCCAGGGTCAAGTATATATTAGAAACACTGCTTATACTACTGAACCCATCATCATTGAAGATGCAATAACCAAAATATTGTTCATGTTATTTTGTGGTCTGTGCTGGCTAGCATCACTAGTTTCCTGAGAATCTAAGCCCTTCAATTTTCTTTATGGATATGCTGGCTCTCCATACTGTTCACTCTGCTCTCTCTAAAAGCAGTGGGGGGGGGGGGGGGTGAGCATGGAGTTCAACTGAATAGACTCAAGTCTATGGGGGAGTGTCTAATAAATGGGTCAGATACCTAGGAGAGTGAAACCATCAAGGAAAATAGGATTTGCATTCCATACACACCTATCACCCCGCCCACATAGATTTAATGTACTCCAGTGGTGAAGAGATACCCCACGTCCAAGGTAAGAGAAATCCCACTAAGACTGTAGATGCTGAGAGAGGGCATCAGAGGGCAGAACAACTGAAACCATGATCACAGAAAACTAACCAATCTGATCACATGGACCACAGCCTTGTCTAACTCAATGAAACTAAGCCATGTCATGTAGGGCCACCCAAGATGGACGGGTCATTGTGGAGAGTTCTGACAAAATGTGGTCCACTGGAGAAGGGAATGGTAAACCACTTCAGTATTCTTGCCTTGAGAACCCCATGAACCATATGAAAAGGCAAAAAATAGGACATTGATAGATGAATTCCCCAGGTCGGAGGTGCCCAATATGCTACTGGAGATCAGTGGAGAAATAACTCCAGAAAGAATGAAGGGATAGAGCCAAAGCAAAAACAACACCCAGTTGTGGATGTGACTGGTGACAGAAGCAAGGTCCAGTGCTATAAAGAGCAATATTGCATAGGAGACAGGAATGTTAGGTCCATGAATGAAGGCAAATTGGAAGTGGTCAAACAGGAGATGGCAAGTGTGAATGTTGATGTTTTAGGAATCAGTGAGCTAAAATGGACTGGAAAGGGTGAATTTAACTCAGATGACCATTATATCTACTACTGTAGGCAATAATCCCTTAGAAGAAATGGAATACCTATCATAGTCAACAAAAGAGTCCAAAATGCAGTACTTGGATGCAATCTCAAAAATGACAGAATGATCTCTATTCGTTTCCAAGGTAAACCACTCAATATCACAGTAATCCAAGTCTATGTCCCGACAAGTAAAGCTGAAGAAGCTGAAGTTGAATGGTTCTCTGAAGACCTACAAGACCTCTTAGAATTAACATCCAAAAAAAGAGGTTCTTTTCATTATAGGGGACTGGAATTCAAAAGTAGGAAGTCAAAAACACCTGGAGTAATAGGCAAATTTGGCCTTGGAATACAGTATGTAGCAGGGCAAAGGATAATAGAGTTTTGTCAAGAGAATGCACTGGTCTTGGAAACACCCCCTTCTAACAACACAAGAGAAGACTCTACACATGGACATCACCAAATGGCCAACACCAAAATCAGATTGATTATATTCTTTGCAGCAAAAGATGGAGAAGCTCTATACAGTCAGCAAAAACAAGACCAGGAGCTGACTGTGGCTCAGATCATGAACTCCTTATTGCCAAATTCAGACTTAAATTGAGGAAAGTAGGGAAAACCACTAGACCATTCTGGTATGACTTAAATCAAATCCATTATGATTATACAGTGGAAGTGAGAAATAGATTTAGGGATAGATCTGATAGATAGAGTGCCTGAAGAACTATGGACGGAGGTTTGTGACCTTGTACAGGGACAGGGATCAAGATCATCCCCAAGAAAAAGAAATGCAAAAAAAAGCAAAATGCCTGTCTGAGGAGACCTTACACATAGCTGTGAAAAGAAAAGAAGCAGAAAACAAAGGGAAAAATGAAAGATATACCCATTTGAATGCATGGGGTCGCAAAGAGCTGGACAAGACCGAGCCACTGAACTGAACTGAATTGAATTCCTTTGTTTTATACTTAACTGCAAAGATCCAACTTTCTTCTTACAAAAGGACAGTTTTTATGCATTGCTTTTAATGCTACAGAGGTTTATATATTAAAGCAACTCTAAAGGTATCACCTTACACTGCAGAGGATGTCCATGATCAAAATGTCTCCTGCTGCTGCTGTCTACAAATAACAAATGCTGCAGAGGGTGTGGAGAAAAGGGAACCCTCCTACACTGTTGGTGGGGACATAATTTGGTGCAGTCACTATGGAGAACAGTATGGAACCTCCTTAAAAAACCAAGGCTAGAGATACCACATTGTCCAGTAATACCACTCCTGGGCACGTTTCCAGAGAAGAAGATGAAAATTTTAATTTGTTTATCGTGGCACAATTTACAATAGTGTAGACATGGAAACAACCTTAATGCCTATGGACAGATAAATGAATGAAGAAGATACAGTACATATACACAATGGAATATTACTCAGACATTTTTTAAAAATGAAATAATGCCATTTGTGACAACATGGATGGACTTGGAGATTCTAATACTAAGTGAAATGTCAGACACAGAAAGATAAATATTATATGATATAACTTATATGTGGAATCTAAAAGGTGATACAAAATAACTTATTTAAAAACAGAAATCAACTCACAGACATGGAAAGCAAACTTAAGGTTACCAAAGGAGATGTGGGAAGGATAAACAGAGTTTGGGATTAACAGATACATACTACTATGTATAAAATAGATAAACAAGAAGGACATACTGTATAACACAGAGAACTATATTATACACACACACACACACACACACACACACCCCTGCACACTAACTGAGTCACTTTGATGGACACCTGAAATTAATTTACAGTATTATAAATCAACTACAGGCCAATGAAGACAAATAATAAAGTAACTCAAAAAATAACCAACTTGCTATACAATCAAAGCCATTACTTTTAAAGTTCTTTATTTCATTGCTGTCAGTGAAACATCCTGGAGAATTTTCAGGGAACAGGAAGCTACATGGGTTGTATTTCTAATTATTGCTGATAAAAAATGGAAATATTTATTTTGTCCAGATAAGGGCATTACTAAAAGCTAAGGAAAATGACTGCAACAAATAGAAAATCCATCTAATTCACTTCTTAAACCTACTACCAGTTTGAAAAATTAGAGATTTAGCAAACCATAAAAATTCTCAGGAAGCCCTTTATATTAAGATGCAGTGAATTAGGACTTCTCCTTTAAAATAAATAGTCGGGCTCTAACCACAGTCCTAGGAACTAAACATATATCAAATAAAGAACAAATCTGGACTTAGTAAGGGGAGATTTTATTTGACAAGACAATAGGGAAGGCAGGGTAAAAAGGCTTATTGCAACCCAAGATGACTATTTCAATAGAGAGAAACATAAGTTGCTGAACATAAGTTCAGCAAACATTTTGGGGTTAATTAAGAGTGTTTTTCTCTTACAGAGAGGAAGGAGTAAAGCACAGACAGCAGAATGTGGGCAAGTAAGAAGTACTGGTGTGTTAAAATAGTTTGATGAATAAGCACTTTGTTCCAAAGGATCAATAGGGCAGCAGTTCATCTATGAATAATTATTTATAAGGCAAAAATCTGGAATTTGGAGAGTCTAAGTGTTGGAGTGGGTAGCCATCCTCTTCTGCAGGGGATCTTGCCAGACTGAACCCAGGTCTCCCACATCGCAGGTGGATCCTTCACCTGAGCCACCAGGGAAGCCCAAGAATGCTGGAGTGGGTAGCCTATCCCTTCTCCAACAGATCTTCCTGACCCCAGAATGGAACCACAGTCTCTTAAATTGCAGCAGCTTCTTTACAAGCTGAGCTACATGGAAGTTCATTAATAATTATTTATGAGGCAAAAAATAGGAATTTGGTGGGTCTGAGGTAGACAAGGGGTGTCTATGCATTTTATCTGAGTTATAAGGGGAAGAATTGTTCCTTTCAGGAAGCTAATCCTCATTGCACAGAAAGCTGGAGAGATTTCTTACTCTTGACTGTTTTCCAGGTTGAGAGTGAGGGAGGAAAGAGACAAAACAGGCTCCATCTTGAAAGCAGAACTCCAACTTGGGCTGGACTGTAGACTTGAGCTATATGTCCAGTATCTATGGAAATGACATACCAACTAGAAAACCAGAACCCACAGATGGAAGAGCCCCAAGGCTCATACCTAGATTCTCCTTTGCTAAAAGAATACCCTAGTTGTCTGTGTAACCAAATAGAATTATAAATTCTATCATGCTTATTGGGGTATGACCACAGGCCTGTTGATAATTATCCACTGTTAACCACCTAGGCCTAAGGTGTATGAATCATGGGTTAACTTTGATTGTGTCTTTATTTTCCTTTGTTCAGACTAGTTTCAGAGAATTTGGGGAGGTGAGTTTGGGCACGTACACTTAGGGTATTTAATAAGCTTTTCACAAAAACTGGTCGGAGTCCTTGCCTAAGAGGAGACTCTGCTTTGGGCCCACCAGTGTAATAAACTGCACTCCACTCTCTGCATTGTCCTTCTGAGTGAGTTTGTTTCCCAGAACACATGGCAACAGCAAGAGGACAATGGTAAAACTTAACATTATTATAAGTTTTCTAAATGTCACCATTAAATACTGCATGCATTTTGTATTTATACCTCATTGTGCATCTTTTATAGATAGAAACAAATTTCTCATTTATCCAGGGATGACATTCTCTCAAGGATGAAGTGGGGTCATGAAATGGGGATATTAGATGGTAAAGTATAGAATAGAAAGAGCTTTGTTCATCTGTGAGCATTCAGAAAAGGGAGCCCAGGCTGTGAAGGAGCCTCCATCACTGAAACATATTTTGTCACCAGAAATATAAATGATTCAGCTAGAGGATGTGGTGGGAAAAGATGACTCTGGCAGCCAGTCTCAAATCATGAAATCCTATATCTGAACTCGTCACTGAATTCAGAGAAAGGAGTTTTCCTCACAAAATGAATTGACATTATTTACTATATTCTAAGTGCTGTTCTGTTTTCTGAGTTCCAGACATGAAGGCATTATTCATACCTAATTTTAAATCTTCAGGAGTAACAACTCCTCTGGTATTTTCAGTTTATGTATGGTTTCATGCTTCTGAATCAAATTTATAATGGAGGAAGGGATAGTTAGGGAGCTTGGGATTGATATGTACACACTGCTATATTTAAAATGGATAACCAGTGAGAACCTACAGTATAGTAGAAGGGACTCTGCTCAACGTTATGTGGCAGTCTGGATGAGAGGGGATTTTGTGGGAGAATGAATACATGTACATCTAAAGTGGAGTTACTCTGCTTTGCACTTGAAACTATCACAGGATTGGTTATCAGCTATACTCCAATGTTAAATAAAAAGTAAAAATATAAATAGAATTGAAAAGCTGTTGCTGAACCATGAAAGACACCGAGATTCTTGGCCTCAAGAGGAGAAGAATTCAATCCGGGGCCAGAGACGAGGCTTGGTGACTCAGAGCTTTTGTGTAATAAACTTTTATTAAAGTACAAAAGAGATAGAGAAAGCTTCTGACATAGACATCAGAAGTGGGTAGAAAGAGTAAACCTTGCTAGTCTTTAGCTGGATGTTATATAGTTACTAACAGTCTGTTAATTAAAGAAAGGAAATGTCTGAAAAGTCAGAGAATGGCAACAGGTGAGTTCGGTTCAGTTCAGTTCAGTTCAGTCGCTCAGTCGTGTCCGACTCTTTGTGACCCCATGAATTGCAGCATGCCAGGCCTCCCTGTCCATCACCATCTGCCGGGGTTCACCCAGACTCATGTCCATCGAGTCCGTGATGCCATCCAGCCATCTCATCCCCTGTCATCCCCTTCTCCTCCTGCCCCCAATCCCTCCCAGCATCAGAGTCTTTCCAATGAGTCAACTCTTCGCATGAGGTGGCCAAAGTACTGCAGCTTCAGCTTTAGCATCATTCCTTCCAAAGAAATCCCAGGGATGATCTCCTTCAGAATGGACTGGTTGGATCTCCTTGCAGTCCAAGGGACTCTCAAGAGTCTTCCCCAACACCACAGTTCAAAAGCATAAATTCTTCAGCACTCAGCTTTCTTCACAGTCCAACTCTCACATCCATACATGACCACTGGAAAAACCATAGCCTTGACTAAATGGACCTTAGTCAGCAAAGTAATGTCTCTGCTTTTGAATATACTATCTAGATTGGTCATAACTTTTCTTCCTAAGGAGTAAGCGCCTTTTAATTTCACGGCTGCAGTGACCATCTGCAGTGATTTTGGAGCCCAGAAAAATAAAGTCTGACATTATTTCCACTATTTCCCCATCTATTTCCCATGAAGTGATGGGACCAGATGACATGATCTTCGTTTTCTGAATGCTGAACTTTAAGTCAACTTTTTTCACTCTCCTCTTTCACTTTCATCAACAGGCTCTTTAGTTCCTGTGCACTTTCTGCCATAAGGATGGTGTCATCTGCATATCTGAGGTTATTGATATTTCTCCCTGCAATCTTGATTCCAGCATGTGTTGCTTCCAGTCCAGCGTTTCTCATGATATACTCTGCATAGAAGTTAAATAAGCAGGGTGACAATATACAGCCTTGACGTACTCCTTTTCCTATTTGGAACCAGTCTGTTTTTCAATGTCCAGTTCTAATTGCTGCTTCCTGACCTGCATATAGGTTTCTCAAGAGGCAGATCAGGTGGTCTGGTATTCCCATCTCTTTCAAAATTTTCCACAGTTTATTGTGATCCACACAGTCAAAGGCTTTGGCATGGTCAGTAAAGCAGAATAGATGTTTTTCTGGAACTCTCTTGCTTTTTCCATGATTCAGTGGATGTTGGCAATTTGATCTCTGGTTCCCCTGCCTTTTCTAAAACCAGTTTGAACATCTGGAAGTTCACAGTTCACATATTGCTGAGCCTGGCTTGGAGAATTGTAAGCGCACGTGAGATGAGTGCAATTGTGCAGTAGTCTGAGCATTCTTTAGCATTGCCTTTCTATGGGATTGAAATGAAAACGGACCTTTTCCAGTCCTGTGTCCACTGCTGAGTTTTCAAAATTTGCTGGCGTATTGAGTGTAGCATTTTCACAGCACCATCTTTCAGGATTTGAAATAGCTCAACTGGAATTCCATCACCTCCACTAGCTTTGTTCATAGTGATGCTTTCTAAGGCCCACTTGACTTCACATTCCAGGATGTCTGGTTCTAGGTGAGTGATCACACCATCGTGATTATCTTGATCGTGAAGATCTTTTTTGTACAGTTCTTCTGTGTATTCTTGCCACCTCTTCCTAATATCTTCTGCTTCTGTTAGGTCCATACCATTTCTGTTCTTTATCAAGCCCATCTTTGCATGAAATGTTCCCTTGGTACCTCTAATTTTCTTGAAGAAATCTCTAGTCTTTCTCATTCTGTTGTTTTCCTCTACTTCTTTACATTGATCACCTAGGAAGGCTTTCTTATCTCTCCTTGATCTTCTTTGGAACCCTGCATTCAGATGCTTATATCTTTCCTTTTCTCCTTTGCTTTTCACTTCTCTTCTTTTCGACAGCTATTTGTAAGGCCTCCCCAGACAGCCATTTTACTTTTTTGCATTTCTTTTCCATGGGGATGATCTTGATCCCTGTCTCCTGTGCAATGTCACGAACCTCATTCCATAGTTCATCAGGCATTCTATCTACCAGATCTAGTCCTTAAATCTATTTCTCATTTCCACTGTATAATCATAAGGGATTTGATTTACATCATACTGGAATGGTCTAGTGGTTTTCCCTACTTTCTTCAATTTAAGTCTGAATTAGGCAATGAGTTCATGATCTGAGCCACAGTCAGCTCCTGGTCTTGCTTTTGCTAACTGTATAGAGCTTCTCCATCTTTGGCTGCAAAGAATATAATCAATCTGATTTTGGTGTTGACCATCTGGTGATGTCCATGTGTAAGTCTTCTCTTGTGTTGTTGGAAGAGGGTGTTTGCTATGACCAGTGCATTTTCTTGGCAAAACTCTATTAGCCTTTGCCCTGCTTCTTTCCATATTCCAAGGTCAAGTTTGGCTGTTACTCCAGGTGTTTTTTGACACCCTACTTTTGAATTCCAGTCCCTTATAATGAAAAGGATCTTTTGGGGGTGTTAGTTCTAAAAGGTCTTGTAGGTCTTCGTAGAACCATTCAACTTCAGCTTCTTCAGCATTACTGGTTGGGGCATAGACTTGGATTACTGTGATACTGAATGGTTTGCCTTGGAAACAAACAGACATCATTCTGTCATTTTTGAGATTGCATTCAAGTACTGCATTTCAGACTCTTTTGTTGACCATGATGGCTACTCCATTTCTTCTAAGGGATTCTTGCCTGTAGTAGTAGATATAATGGTCATTTGAGTTAAATTCACCCATTCCAGTCAATTTTAGTTCACTGATTCCTAGAATGTCGACATTCACTCTTGCCATCTCCTGTTTGACCAGTTTCAATTTGCCTTGATTAAGAGACCTGACAGCAAAAACAAGACCAGGAGCTGACTGTGGCTCAGATCATGAACTCCTTATTGCCAAATTCAGACTTAAATTGAAGAAAGTAGGGAAAACCNAGAATGAACGGAACGATAACCAAACAGATGAATGAGGACAGATTTCTGCCCTCAAGTCATAATCTAGTAGGGGGGCAAAGATATATCCTCATGTCAGTACAATATAGTGTAAACAGTGAAAGTTTCAGAGAGGCTGTAAGAAAGCATTATGGGTAGAGTGATCATAGAATGTGTTGTTAAAACTGGGATGCTTTTGAGAGTGAAAGAAGCTTCTGCTAACAATTAAGCTGAGGCAAAGTTCAAACCAAGTACTGCCAAAGTTGGACACTCCTGGGCAAACCAAGTCTTATGATCATCATCATCATGGGAGAGGAAAATCACAGTGGACAAGGACATCTGGGATAGTTAATTTTGTGTCAGCTTGACTGGATTGGGGGATGCCTACATATCTGATTAAACGTTGTTTCTGCATTTGTCTGTGGAGGTATATCTGGGTAAGAGTAGTAGTTGAATTTGTGGACTCAGTGCAGTATCATTCTCTCTTGCCCTTCAGCTTGGATATATGCCATCAGCATCCATATTTCTTAAGACTTTGGACTTGGACTAAATTACATCACTGCCTTTCCTGAGTCTCCAACTTGCAGAAGGCATATCGTGACACTTCTCAGACTGTGTTATGTGAGCCACTTCACAATAAACCTCCTTTTATATTCTATTGAGTCTATTTCTCCAGAGAACCCTGAATAATACAACATCCACATTAGAGGTGGAAACTGAGGCCCAGGGAACTAGTAACTGAGAAAGTCACATGAATAAAGTAACAGATCAGCAGATTCTGATCATTTGTGTTGAGGATGACTAGACCGTGGTGCTCCTGACCCCCCAGAGAAATGTTCATTGTACGTTATCTTATGACAGTGAAGAAACTCAGAAGGATGCTAATAAGATGACACATCTCTGCTGCTAAGTCGCTTCAGTCGTGTCCAAGTCTGTGCGACCCCATAGACGGCAGCCCACCAGGCTCCCCCATCCATGGGATACTCCAGGCAAGAACACTAGAGAGGGTTGCCATTTCCTTCTCCAATGCATGAAAGTGAAAAGTGAAAGTAAAGTCGCTCAGTCGTGCCGACTCTAGCGACCCCATGGACTGCAGCCTACCAGGCTCCTCTGTCCATGGGATTTCCCAGGCAAAAGTACTGGAGTGGGGTGCCGTTGCCTTCTCTGACACATCTCTGAGTAGTCCCTTATTCTACAACCATGTGTCAAACAGTATCTTTCAGCACTGGTTGAAAGCATTTTCCTAGGAGATAAAGTTTTAGGTCAAATGCTTTTTAAAAATTGCAACATTATACTCTGTCTTTCCTACCTTTATCAGGATGTCTGCAACCTGATTAGTTTTTTAAAAGATTATTATTTTCCTGCGTTCAACCCACATGCCTACAGGGACAGAGGTGTGAACAACCAGTGAAAGCCCAGAGTTCAGAAATGGTCAACTATCACATAATCCATGGACTATATTAGATACTAAAATTCTGACAGCTTGCTCTTGTGACAAAGATGTTAACAAGGAAAGAAAATGGCACTAATTTAATCTATTCTTACAGTTCATTCTAAAATGAGACTAGCATGACACCAAGTTATAATAATAAATACTATAGTAATTTCACAATTCTTCCTACATGCTGTTCACTGTCCTTCACATGCAAATTCGCCATCCATTGCTTCATGACAGTGATTTTAAGTGCATTAAAGAGTTCTGAATTTTCTTATACTTGATCTCCTAATTATGTTGCAGGAACATACACAGAATAGTACTATATCCTGGCATTTGTCTGGTTCATAGCATTTCTCCATGCAGTGAGCTCCCCTCTTCTCCTGACATAGCATCTGGGTTTTGGAACATAGGTTTTACCGGCAGGATTCGATTATTGCTTCTGTACTAATTATTATAGGATTAGTACAGCAGTGATAATTGAATAACTAGATTTGATTATTACTCCTATAATAATTAGTACAGGAGTAATAATGGACTATTCACTATGAGTAGTGAAAGAGAGAAGTAAAATTTGCCCCAGATTAAGTCATTGTGAAATACCAAGTATATCTTTATTTTGTAATAGAAATTTACAGAAAACTTTAGAACATTTAAAAAGAAACTTTTATAGAAAGTTAAAAAGAAAACACAGAACTTGAGTAGATTATGTCTAAAGAGTTGTTAGGTTTTGAGGACTTGTTTGAAAAGACGTTTTAACTAGGTAGTAAAGCCTTGTAGGATCAGAACTTTTGAATATCCTACTTCCCTTCACTGCTCCTGGGGCAGTGCCCTGGGCTGGTGTGCTGGGTGCATAGCACAGCGTTGGTGTTGTGTGAAAGAAAGTAGAAATGTTATCATTCTTTAAGGCCCTTGCAGCCCAGGTCAATGGGTATCTTCTCATATGTGTTAGTGAGTACAGGTGGCTAACACACAGGATGCTTAGGTCTAACATATTGGATGAATATGGGGATTGGGGGCCCTTGAAGAGAAAAAGTATGGAGAAAGCACCTTCTCGGACTTATCCAGCTTGCTGCTGCTGCTAAGTTGCTTCAGTCATGTCTGACTTTGTGCTACCCCATAGACGGCAGCCCACCAGGCTCCTCTGTCCCAGGATTCTCCAGGCAAGAACACTGGAGTGGGTTTCCATTTCTTTCTCCAATGCATGCATGCATGCTAAGTTGCTTAGTCATGTCCAACTCTGTGCGACCCTATGAACAGCAGCCCACCAGGCTCCTCCATCCACAGGATTCTCTAGGCAAGAATGCTGGAGTGTGTTGCCATTTCTTTCTCCTTACTTAGCTTATGACCCCTGAAAAGATGGTATCCAAAAGTAGCCCAAAGTAAGTGTATTGGAAAATCCTCCACCTTGATGAGACTATGAAGTGTCCAATCTCATTATATGTTTAAAAAATATATACTCATCATGCTTGGTGGTTCAGTGGTGACAGACTATGGGGCATTGAATTAAAGAGTCCACTTTCTGGGAAATGACTTTGCAGTGTTTCCTGGTGAAGAGATAGTTGTGACTGAAGGAGATCTCCAGGTGACAACTCTTCTTGCCTGTTTCCTCAACATCTTGCCCACCAGGAGAGTGAAGGCAAGGTCTGACTCTGGTAGTAACTTCTTTGCATGCTTGTGTAATTAATTAAGGATCATAGGTGTATGACAGCCTCTGAATTCAGTTTAATAGTCTTAATTATGTAGGAAAACAATACACTGTGTAAATTAGTACACACCAGACATGGCATAATTACCAGGGCAGGGTGGACAGTGTTTTGGTGAAGTGCTACTTTGAATGAGTCATTTCAATGCTGAAAATATATTTTTTGTATGTGAGATCTAAGGTACTAAATTGTTCTTTCAGAAACCTGGTTCCAATTGCTTTAAAATGCCAGGTAGGTGGAAAATAATAAATTCTGTGTCTTTGGAGATAAGAACTGCATTTTGTATTATACTGCTGGGCATGACAATCACTGTAATTTTGGAAGGTTGTTATTATTGTATGAACAAACTTTTTTTGGTATTATTACTGTTTATTTTAATTCAGGGACATATTCTGTACTAGATGTTTAATGAAAATGGCCTTGTATTAAAATGTTTTACCTGCTGTTTGCTGAAAGACATTGTAAAATTAGAAATGAGAAAGACATCTTATGTCACCTAACCCATCCAAGGCAGTATAGAGAAAAAGATTATACTATAAAGCGCTTTGCTAGGGGAGCCAAAAATAGACCTTACTCTTTGCATTTCTCACTGAGTAAATTGTAGGCAGCAGGATGGGATCATTTGTGTCAATTCAGAAGGAAAACTGTATTCTTAAAAATGTTTAGAAAGATGGGTACCAATTTATCAACAAATTTGTTGACTGGGGTCCCACATTTGAGAGTTTTAAGGTCAGAAAAAAAATTTTAATTTCTCAAACTGATTGTGCTGAATTAAACAATCATTTAGCGTTTCCCTGCTTGCTTATTCAATTATCTGTGCAAGTACTTCTGCAATGGAAACACAGTGAAGGATGTTTTTCTTTCACTCTAAAATGTAACAAAATGGTGGATGGATTTGAATATTATCCCTTCTTTTTTCCCCTCTGAGTTTTCCAAAGGTACAAAGGAGTAAGAAAAAGCAAAAATGTATGTAAAAGCAGAAAGAAGCAGATGAAACCAAGAGGCTTAGATAATTCACACCAGATATGAGCCCTCAGCCTTCAAGGGTTGAAGTGACACTGCAGTGATAAAGTTGAATTACCCCTTTGCAAAGTTGTGAAGTGGTCCTAGCTGTCCCTTTTCTTGGTTTCTGACACATTTCTATCCTTTCCTCCACTGTTTCCCTCCTCTTTTAGTGCCCACCACTCCCATTTTTCCTTCCCCCGGGACCCAAGAACCTCTACCAAAATTGGAGAAACTACTATTTGCATGGTCTCAGCAGGTGGCTGCCCCATGCCAGGTCCAGGGTGTGTTGGGGGAGCCATCCCCCAAATCATGAAATTAGGGAGGGGCAGGAAAGGTGGCCACCCCACCCCCTCACTTGTCAGGAAACATGCAAGTTTGTGGCAACCTGGTGTTAAACCCCCTTCATAGGCAGCCTGCTTCTGTGAATTCTGATGGTTGGAACACAGCTAACAAGACTATAAAGCTGTGGTTTTTGATCCACTGATGAATCCAAGTAGTTTCTTTGCTTTTGTCCTGACCATAGATCATGCCATGATCCTCCGGAGGAGGAAATGGCAACCACTCCAGTATTCTTGCCTGATATATTCCATGGTCAACGGAGCCTGGTGGGCTGCAGTCCATGGGGTTGCAGTCAGACACGACTGAACGTGCACACAAAATTGCACACAGATCATGCCATGCTCGCCCAGCTTGTAGATTTTTCCCCTTCACTCCAAGGGAATTCTTACATTTAGTTGACTGTGGAATTATTTTTAAGCAGAATCTCTTATCTCATGAGACTAGTGGTCTAAGGAACACAATTTGGGAAATTGATGCGCTATTTCCAGTTACTGAGCATATAGATTGTTGGCAGTTTTTAACTACTGTAAATAATTCTTATCTTTGAGCACATATTGAGTTATTTCCTAGAGTATATCCCTAACCTCTTAGGCAAGTGGCATGTTTAAAGTTATGGATACATATTTTTTTAATTACACTTCAGAAATGTTATACCGATTTCCACTTCCCATCTGAGTGTGTTTTCCTCAAACCCTAACCTTGGAAATTACCATGTTAAGTATTTGTCAGTTTGATAAGTGAAAATTATATTTTACAGTACATTTCATTTCTTTCATTACTCATGTAGTTAGACATTTATTCTTTTCCTTGGTGAATTGCTTAGTTTTGTACTTTGCCCATCTTTCTATTCATGTGTTGCTTTTCTTTATTATTTTGTGGAAGTTTTAATGTAGTTTCATGTAAACAGTGCTTTGGAGAAAAATAGAGTAAGTGGCTAAAGGAGTGATAAAGGTCAAAGGTTGGAGGCACATTATTTTAGATAGGGTTGGAAAGATGGCTCAGAGAGGGTGACTCATTTTTATTTGAAACATCATTGATTTGCTTTTGTAAGGACATTGTCCATTTGTCACACCATATTCCTTCTCTGCCCTTCCTATTTGAGCCCTTTCCAGGGACTGTCCTGTATGCACCCTATTAGAAACTTGCTCCGACTTCCCACTGGGCTTAGCAAATGGGAACCCATCAGGAGATCAGAGGGAGGAAGGAAAGTGGAATTGGGTTATTTATTTCCCTGCCCCATGCCATGACTAGTCACTTTGGGCTGATGAAGGTCATTGATCTCGCAAAGAAGTTTCCTTACTTGACCTACTTTCTTGGTTCCACTAACCACTGTATCCCTTCATCCCCCAAGTTCTAGAAATACAGTTGCATCCCTTGTAGTTTACCTTACCCCGGAGCACATCTTTATAAATAGCCCCTTCGCATTACACTATCTATCCTAATTTGAGTGTGCCATCTATTTACTTACAGGATCCTGTACTAGGAACTGTTAGTATCCCAATCAGATGCCTTCTGCTAAGCCAGTGTGCTCATCTTTTGCTGTGAGTATTTGCTGCTACTGGCTTATAACTGTGCCCTCCTCCAGTGTTGCCTTTGGGCTCTGGAGCCAAGTTGGCCAGAAATGCCTAGGAAGCTATGAGCTCCCCATTCTGAGGGCAGTCTGCAGCCAGTGATTGACTGGTGTGAGGGGCACAACACAAAAACCTAAGCCCTTAGCCTAGATGATTAGAAAAAAGAAAAATAGGTGATGAATCATTTTACCATATGTTAGACAGTAATATAAAGCTGAGCTATTTAAAACTGTGAGGTACTTGCTCAGACAGACCAATAAAGAAGAGTGAAATTGAAATAAGACCAATATATATTAGGGTGTTTTATATATGAGAGAGATGATAATAAAATCAGTAAGAAAAGGAGGAATTATTCAACAAATAATTCTGAGAATATTGGCTATTTATATAGTAAAAGAGAAAATTAGATATCTATACTACATCATTCACAAACATATATTCTGGATAGGTTAAAGCTGTGAATATCAAAGGCAGGGTTCTAAAACTTTAACCAAAGAAAGAATATATCTTTATATCATTCAGTTCAGTTCATTTGCTCAGTTGTGTCTGACTCTTTGTGACCCCATGAATTGCAGCACACCAGGCCTCCCTGTCCATCACCAACTCCCAGAGTTCACTGAAACTCACATCCATCGAGTTGGTGATGCCATTTAGCCATCTCATCTTCTGTTGTCCATTTTTCCTCCTGCCCTCATCCCTCCCAGCATCAGAGTCTTTTCCAATAAGTCAACTCTTCGCATGAGGTGGCCAAAGTATTGGAGTTTCAGCTTTAGCATCATTCCTTCCAAAGAACACCCAGGACTGATCTCCTTTACGATGGACTGGTTGGATCTCCTTGCAGGCCAAGGGACTCTCAAGAGTCTTCTCCAACACCACAGTTCAAAAGCATCAACTCTTTGGCACTCAGCTTTCTTCACAGTCCAACTCTCACATCCATACATGACCACTGGAAAAACCGTAGCCTTGACTAGATGGACCTTTGTTGGCAAAGTAATGTCTCTGCTTTTGAATATGCTATCTGGGTTGGTGATAACTTTTCTTCCAAGGAGTAAGCGTCTTTTAATTTCATGGCTGCAGTCACCATCTGCAGTGATTTTGGAGGCCCCCAAAATAAAGTCTTAGTAGAAGATAATTCTTAAGCATACAAAGCACAAAAAGAGAAGGAAAATATTGATACATTCTGCTACATTAAGAGGCAAAACTTCTGTAGGACAACAGGTGACAAAGATGAAAAAGCAGGCTTACAGACTGAGAAAAGAGAATTGCAACTCATGTTACCAACAACAAATTAATGTCCAGAATATATTAAATGTTTTTAGAAATCAGTAATGCAGAAATAGAAATATATAATGGTAAGTCACAAGATATAATAGTAGATTCACAAAAGAAGAAAGATAGAAGTCCAAAAAATATATGCAAAGATGTCCAGCATCTTTAGTAATTAAGGCATGTACATTAAAACAAAGACATACATTTTATATTAATAGATCTATTAATATAATGTCAACTGTGAGTGATAATGTGGAGAAAAAATAACTTTAATACTTGGCTGAGGGAACGGAAGATGGGTATGACCACTTTGGAAAACGGTGTAGAATTAGCATGTGAAGTTGACAGCACATATTCTTTGAAACTCAAGTTTTACTTCTGGACCTTTTATCAGGTCCAGAAATCAGGCAGAAATTTTTAGTGGACATGTACAAATATACTAATTTTGAATCATTTGTTGTTTGTGGAAAGGCTAAGAAATCCTGACAGACAATAAGAGAATCAAAAAATACATTATGGTTTGTTGGTCCCATGAAAAGCATAAGAATGAAAATGAATAAACTAGATTTGCATATATCAACACATATAAGTCTTGTAAACATAATGTTGTAAGTAAAAAGAAATGTTGAGTATAGATATGGTAACAAATATTGAGGAAGTTTACTCAAAGAAGGACCTGAGTTTGAGCATCTCTGGGAGATGGTGAAAGATAGGGAAGCCTGGCGTGCTGCAGTCCATGGGATCACAAAGAGTTGAGCGAGTGAACAACTCAAAGGAGAACAAAACATGTATGAGTATCATAGCACTTATTTCAGAAAAGGTAGATGGGGTGAGCAGGTGCTGGAGTTTGGCTCTGTGGCTGTATATATAACATTTTGTTTCATTCCATGGGGATTTTCCAGGCAAGAGTACTAGAGTGGGTTGCCATGCCCTTCTCCAGAGGATCTTCCTAACCCAGAGATCCAACCCAGGTCTCCTGCATTGCAGGCAGATTTTTTACCATCTGAGCCACCAGGGAAGCCTGAAAATTAACTAACTGAAAGAAAATGAATCAAAATACTAATAGAGATTTAATTGCAGTAGAGTGCTTGAATGTCATACATTCCCTGAAATTTTCTGTTGGGCATAAATATAATCAAATGTTGAAATTATGATATAGAAAAATTAGAATGAACTGTGAAAATAATAAAGCTTATAAAGAATGTTTAAATTGTGTGAACATGACTGTAAAACACCAACTAAAATTTTGTTGATGGAAAAGACACTTGATATAAAGAATGAATGTATAGCTTGATTGCATGAACTCCCCCTTTACCAAAGTCACATATATTGACCTTCCCCCACTGCCTCTTTGGAGCAGTTTCTTGGAGCCATCTGAGGTGCTGTCTTATGGGCTACAGTCCTCACTTTACCCCACATAAAATTTAACTTGCAAAAAAAGAAACGAATTTATGTATATAGTCTGTATTAGTCTTAAAACTTTTTCCCTCAAATTGAAACATCCTCATGGTGTTTTCATACTACAAGAACTTCCCTAGGGATCAGGCTGCGGGTCGGTTGTACCTGAAATCACTTGGGACACATATGTGATTACTTTGTCCTGTATGATGTTCTGTATCTGTATAGTCCAAAATGGTCTACACTGCTACTCTGGTTATTGAACACTTGGATGTGGCTTGTGCAACTGAAGGATTGCATTTTGAATTTTCTTTGATATTTAAATTTTTCGGTGTGTATAGACACATATGGCAAGTGGTGACTGTAGAAAACAGAGCAGATCTTGACGATCAGGGATTAGCAGTGGCCCTCAAGTTAGACACTCTTTTTCAGTATTCTTTTACCTTTTGAGATGAATGTTTCTGCTTTACCCTTTTGGTTTCTGGGATTTAAAAACAAAATCTCCATTAAATTATGATTAAAAGTATTTTAAATTTCAAATTGATCCTTGAATAACATGGGTTTGAACAGTGTGGATCTTTTTTTTATGTGGATTTGTTTTTTTCCATCAATACTATGTTACTAAAGCTTCTGAGTTTGTTGAGTCCTCAGGATGCAGACAGAGAAGGCAATGGCACTCCACTCCAGTACTCTTGCCTGGAAAATCCCATGGACAGAGGAGCCTGGTAGGCTACAGTCCATGGGGTCATGAAGAGTCGGACACGACTGAGCGACTTCACTATCACTTTTCACTTTCATGCATTGGAGAAGGAAATGGCAACCCACTCCAGCGTTCTTGCCTGGAGAATCCCAGGGACGGGGGAGCCTGGCGGGCTGCTGTCTGTGGGGTCGCACAGAGTCGGACACGACTGACACGACTTAGTAGCAGCAGCAGCAGGATGCACAACCAGGAATAAGGAGGAATCAGGGCTACAGACTAAGGACTTGAGAATCTGCAGATTTTTATATCTGTGGCAGGTTCTAGGACTAATCACCTGTAGATGTGAGGGATATCTGTGTTTTGTAGCTTGTTAGCTAGATAATATATTTTTAAATATTATAAATGTAATATTTAGTATTTATAATTATATACATATTATTGAGCTAATGTAAATATTAAATATACTATCTATAAAATAGAAAATTAATTTTTTCTTGATAAAAAATTTCTTCATTAAAATAATTTAAAAATATATTACTTAGCATTTTTAGCTGAACCAGAAAGGTTCATTTTCAAGATATTAGGCTGCTACCCTGCTAGAAATGGAAGTTGGAGGTGATACATATGCAGATTACTTAAATGTGGAAAGGAAGCAATCTATGCAAAAATGTGTTCCAGGGGAAGAACTGTGGCAGGAGTAACTTAGAGTATTCAAGGACTTTCAATACAGCAGATGTAACTGGTCTGAAGCAGCAAGGGAGAAGAGTAGGGGACTTTGTCAGAGAGATAGGCTGGAGGTAAGTTCTGTTAGAGTCCCTTAGGGCATTGTAAGGATTTTTGATGATTCCAGTGTTGGTGGAAAACCATTAAGTAATTTGGTCAGGGAAAGATGTGATTTGATGTTACATTTTTCAAAGATTATTCTGTTTGTTCTATGAGCTATAGTAGGGGGAATCAATTGGGTTTTGAAGTGGTCTGGGTGGGAGATTGGAGAAGGCAATGGTACCCCACTCCAGTACTCTTGCCTGGAAAATGCCATGGACAGAGGAGCCTGGTAGACTGCAGTCCCTGGGGTTACAAAGACTCAGACACGACTGAGTGACTTCAGTTTCACTTTTCACTTTCATGCATTGGAGAAGGAAATGGCAACCCACTCTAGTGTTCTTGCCTGGAGAATCCCAGGGACGGGGGAACCTGGTGGGCTGCCGTCTATGGGGTCATCCAGAGTTAGACACGACTAAAACGACTTAGCAGCAGCAGCAACAGCAGCAGGGTGGGAGATGATAAAGACTATATGGATTATCATCTCTGTTCTGAAAACAAACATGAAAGCACTGAATACCTTGGTACAGGAATATTATTACCATGTCTTTTATTGCCAGCATCTTCCTTGCCACAGTGCTCTCTTTTCTTCACAGCAGCTGTCAGTCAGGCCACTTGGAAGGTGAATTATTGTAATGGGAATTTTTAATGCCATAATTTTACTTCTGCAAACTCTGCTTCCAGTAATTATTTTCAACATGGTATATTTTAGTAAATTCCACAGTTAGTCTTCTCGGTTAAGGTAATTTCTCATCTAGTTCCACAAATTACCTGGAATATATTATTGAATTAAATAGAGTATCTGGGTGGAAAGGCTGTTTATGGGCAGGGCATCTGTTATTGCACATAAGTACCATTATTCATCATTATGCTCATTACAGTACAAAGGCTTTATCTGCTTTTGACATCTTGCCCTTTAAAGCAACCCTATTTTGGCTGTATGTGGAAGGTTATAAAGAAGTACAGCCCATTTCTCTAATGATGGTGCTATAGAAGCTAATGGCAGTATAAGCCATTTTAGACAACTAAGAACAACTTGAGTAGTACTTTTAAATACTTTTAGAGAAAAATATGAAAACCTATCAAGAAGGAAATAAAAGTAAGTTTCCATTATAATCAAAGAGATTTTACTTCTTCTTTTTACTGTCATCAGTTCAGTTCAGTTCAGTCGCTCAGTCATGTCCGACTCTTTGCGACCCTCATGAATCGCAGCACACCAGGCCTCCCTGTCCATCACCATCTCCCGGAGTTCACTCACACTCGTGTCCATTGAGTCGGTGATGCCATCCAGCCATCTCATCCTCTGTTGTCCCCTTTTCCTCCTGCCCCCAATCCCTCCCAGCATCCACTGTCACAGATGGAGAGAAAAGGAAACACACCCTGATATGGATAAAATATACATGTGTGTGAAAGAGAGAGAAAGAAAGAAAGAGGGAGAGGAAGAATGGGTAATCTTCCTTAGAGAGACCTTGATAGTAGAAATTTTGTATTTTAAGGAATCAGAAGTTGGATTCAAATACGAGTTAGAGTACGATAGGCCTTTGTTGAGTGATCTTAGGCCAATCAGTTTCTCTTGTGCTTCATGCCCTAATATGTCACAGTTCTGCAACTATCTTCCTTAAAGAAGGGAGGTGATCCTTTCCCACTGGAGAAGTGTCTCAGTTGTGTCACCACTGACAACTATGATATTTGCCTCTGCAACTGTGATCCCGAGGCACTGGCCACAAAATTTTCTGTCTCCTGCTCATGGTATTCGTAGGCTATAATCACAACTTTTGGTGATGAAGGTAGTACTAATAGTGAAGTTGAGAGTGCATGAGCTTTAATGTTTATTGTATTTTAAATCTCTTTATTAGGAGACCTTCTAAGAATGTCTTAAGAAATAATTTTATTAGAAGATATTTGCAAATGATATCTCTGATAAGGGGGTTAATATCTAAACTATACAAATAACTCTTACAACTCAACAAGGTACAAAACCAAACAACCTGATTAAAAATGGACAGAGGACATGAATAAACACTTTCCCAAAGAGATATACAGGTGACCAATAAATACATGAAAATATGTTCAGTCTCATTATTTACCAGGGAAATTCAAATCACAACCACAATGAGATATCATCTCACTCCTGTTCAGTTTAGTTCAGTCACTCAGTCCTGTCTGACTCTTTGCAACCACACGGACTGTAGCACACCAGCCTCCACTGTCCATCGCCAACTCTTAGAGCTTGCTCAAACTCATGGCCATTGAGTTGGTGATGCCATCCAACCGTCTCATCCTCTGTCGTCCCCTTCCCCTCCTGCCTTCAATCTTTCCCAGCATCAGAGTCTTTTCCAATGAGTCAGTTCTTCACATCAGGTGGTCAAAGTATTGGGAGCTTCAGCTTCAACATCAGCCCTTCCAATGAATATTCAGGACTGATTACCTTTAGGATGGACTGGTTTGATTTCCTTGCAGTCCAAGGGACTGTCAAGAGACTTCTCTAGCACCACAGTTCAAAAGCATCAATTCTGAGGTGCTTAGCTTTCTTTATGGTCCAACTCTCACATCCGTAAGGACTACTGGAAAAACCAAAGCTTTGAGTAGATGGACCTTTATCAGCCAAATAATGTCTCTGCTTTTTAATATACTGTTAGGTTAGTCATAGCTTTTCTTCCAAGGAGCAAGCATCTTTTAATTTCACGGCTGCAGTCACCATCTGAAGTGATTTTGGAGCCCAAGAAAATAAAGTCTGTCTCTGTTCCCATTGTTTCCCCATCTATTTGCCATGAAGTGATGAGACTGGATGCCATGATCTTAGTGTTTTGAATGTGGAGTTTTAAGCCAACTTTTTCACTCTCCAAGTGGTTCTTTAGTTTCTCTTCCCTTTCTGCCATAAGGGTGGTGTCATCTGTGTATCTGAGGTTATTAATATTTCTCCCAGCAATCTTGATTCCAGCTTGTGATTCATCCAGCCCAGCATTTCTCATGATGTACTCTGCATGTAAGTTAAATAAGCAGGGTGACAATATACAGCCTTGACCTACTCCTTCCCCAAATTGGAATCTGTCCATTGTTCCATGTCTGATTCTAAGTGTTGCTTCTTTACCTGTGTATGTATTTCTCAGGAGGCAGTAAGGTGGTCTGGTATTCCCATCTCGTGAAGAATTTTTCATGGTTTGTTGTGATCCACACAGTCAAAGACTTTGGCACAGTCAATAAAGCAGAAAGAGATGTTTTTCTGTAACTCTTTTGCTTTTTTGGTGATCCAACAAATGTTGGCAATTTAATCTCTAGTTCCTCTGCCTTTTTAAAATCTAGCTTGAACATCTGGAAGTTCTCAGTTCATGTACTGTTGAAGACTGGCTTGGAGAATTTTGGGCATTACTTTGCTAGTGTGTGAGATGAGTGCAATTGTGCAGTAGTTTGAACATTCTTTGGCATTGCCTTTCTTTGGGATTGGAATGAAAACTGACCTTTTCTAGTCCTATGGCCACTGCTGAGTTTTCCAAATTTGCTGGCATATTGAAAGCAGCATTTTCACAGTATCATCTTGTAGGATTTGAAATAGCACAACTGGAATTCCATCACCTCCACTACCTTTGTTCATTGTGATGCTTCCTAAAGCCCACTTGACTTTGCACTGCAGGGCATCAGGCTCAAGGTGAGTGATCACTCATCATCATTATCTGGGTCATGAAGCTCTTTCTTGTACAGTTCTTCTGTGTATTCTTGCCATCTCTTCTTAATGTCTTCTGCTTCTGTTAGGTTTGTACCATTTCTGTCCTTTATTGTGCTCATCTTTGCATGAAATTTTTCCTTGGTATCTCCAATTTTCTGGAAGAGATCTCTAGTCTTTCCCATTCTATTGTTTTCCTGTATTTCTTTGCATTGATCACTGAGGAAGGCTTTTTTTTTAATATGTCCATGCTATTCTTTGGAACTCTGCATTCAGATGGGTGTATCTTTCCTTTTCTCCTTTGCCTGTTGCTTCTCTTCTTTTCATAACTATTTGTAAGGCCTCCTCAGGCAACCATTTTGCCTTTTTGTATTTTTTTTTCTTGGGGATGATTTTGATCACCACCTCCTGTACAATGTTACGAACCTCCATCCATAGTTCTTTAGGCATTCTGTCTTATTAGATCTAATCCCTTGAATCTGTCTGTCACTTCCACTATATAATTATAAGGGATTTGACTTAGGTCATACTTGAATGGTCTAGTGGGTTTCCCTGCTTTCTTCAATTTCAGTCTGAATTTTGCAATTAGGAGTTCATGATCTGAGCCACAGTCAGCTCCCTGTCTTGTTTTTCTGATTGTATAGAGCTTCTCTATCTTCGGTTGCAAAGAATATAATAAATCTAATTTCATTTTTGACCATCTGGTGATGTCCATGGGTGGAGTTGTCTCTTGTGTTGTTGGAAGAGGGTGTTTGCTATGACCAGTGTGTTCTCTTGGCAAAACTCTATTATCCTTTGCCCTGCTTCATTTTGTACTCCAAGGCCAAAGTTGCCTATTTGAATCACTCCTGTTAGAATGACTGTTATCAAAAGACAAGAAATAAAAGTGTTGGTGATGATGTAGAGAAAAGGCAACCATCATGTACTATTGTTAGGAATGTAAGTTGGTAGAGTCACTATGGGAAACAATAGGGAGGTGCCTCAAAAAATTGAACGTACAACCACCATGTAATTCAGTATCCCACTTCTGGCTAGTTTTCCAAAGGAAAAAAAGCACTAATTTGAAAAGGTATATGTACCCCTATGTTCATCACAGCTTTATTTACAATGTCCATTATATGGAAGCAATCTAAGGGTCCATTGATAGAGGAAGGGATAAAGAAGATGTGCTATACACAATGGAATATTACTGAGCCATAAAAAGAATGAAATATTGCCATTTGCAACAAGACAGATGGACCTAGGTGGTGGTATGCTAAATGAAATAAGACAGGGAAAGAAAAACACTGTATGGCTTCACTCTTATGTGAATTCCAAAAACAAAGCAAACAAACATAACAAAGCTAAACACACTCATAGATACGGAGAACAGCCTGGTGATTACCAGAGGGGTGGAAGGTGGGGAGATGAATGAAATGGGTGAGGAAGTAAGAGGAGCAAACCTCTAGTTATAAAATAAAGAAGCCATGGATATAATGTACAGCATAAGGAAATTATCAATAATATTATAATAATTTTGGTGACAGATAGTAACTAGATTTTTCCTGGTGATCATTTCGTAATGTATAAAAATATTGAATCACTATGTTGTACATCTGAAACTAATATAATTTTGTAAGTCAATTACACTTCAATTAAAAAAGAAAGACTGCTACTGGGAGACAACCTATGCTCACTCACTGTCTTTGTCTCCAATTTTTAGTGGTGATATACTTCTGCAGAATATTGTCTCCTTACAGAAAGGACAGGGTAAAGATGAACTCTTAGATATTTAATTTCAGTGCTGTTTTTAAACTTTGTACTTTAGAAATCAGTGCCTGTGGTTGCTTTTTTAGGATTAATAAGAGGCAGATGTGGAAGATGTGATTGTAAGAAGGTACGGGTAAAGGATAGGGTAACAATAACTTTCAAGGATCAGGTGGGGGTGTTTGTAAGAATGAGAGTTGACAATGAGAATGGGAGAGAGGGGAGGACTGATTCTATTTATCCAATAACTGCGTTCTTAATACATACTTATGTAAACTCATTCATTCATTTGTCCTCAAACATTTATTAAATTATATTATGCTAGGTGTCAGGGAATCAAATACAAATAGAATATCATAAAATAGTGAAAAGAGATCATAGGTTTTCTAGAAGAGATTAAAATTCTCTGCGAGTCCAGAGAAAGAGGAAAGTTCTTTGTTATTCTGGAGTAGGTCAAGAAAGACTCTGGAAAGAGGTCGTAAAGGATGCATACAAGTTTTTTTCCCCTGGACAACAAATATTAAGTGAATTCCTACTTCATGTCAGGCTTTCTTCTTGTGCTGGAAATATGACACTAAAAATTTAAAGTTTTTGCTCTTGAAGAGCTTTCATTCTGGAAGAGGAAGACAGGAGATTAACATAAAGTGTTTCCTTTTCCTTGGTAAGTGTTGTAGAGAAAAGTAAAGCAGAATAACAGGAGTTGAAAATAACATATAGTGCCATTTTATATGAAGTGTAGAAAATGATGGCTTCATAAAGAAGATGACATTTGAGCAGAAAAATGACAAGATGAGGGTGTAAGCCACATGGATATCTGGGGTGTGAGCACTGCAGACAGAGGAGACAAATACAAGGACTCAGAATAAGGTGCCTGTTTGTCATGTATTATGTATGCGAAGGATGCCTGTATGGCTGAAGCAAAACAAACTTGAGGGAGAGCAATAGGATATGAAGTCATAGTGATATCAAGGGGCATATTATGAAAGGTCTTGTAGGTTATGTAAGGATTTTGGATTTTACTCTAAGCAAGATGAGAAATCACTGGAAAGTTTTGAAGAGTGACATGATGATTATGTTGCTGGGTAAAGAACAGCTTGTGGATCCGTTGGAAAGGGAGGCGAGTGATGATGGAAGTAGGGGTAGGTCAGGAGGCTCTCAGGATAATCCAGTTAAAGGATGATGGTGGCTTAGATCTGAGTGGTAGCAGCAAACATAATGCAACGTGGTTAGATTTTGGATGTAGTATAAAATTGGAGCCCCAGGGGTTTGCAGTTGGATTGGGTATAGGAATGTGAGAAAAAGAGAAGTCAAAGATGATCCTAGGTTTCTGACATGGAACAACTGTGAGGTTGATGTGTAATCTTACGGTAAAGATGCAGAAAGAACATGTGTGGAAGGGAAACATGGAAATTAATACTTGTGTCTTAATATGTTACAGTTTAAATGTCTATTTATTAGGCTTCTGTGTGGAGAGGGTGAGTGTTTATTGGCCCTATGAATATGGAGCTCAGGGCAGAAATTAGCCAGTGGCCCTGGATTTTAGATCAACAAATTCCAGCTCAAGGGTAATTTTCTGTTGAATCACTTTAGAGAATATGAAGCCTTTAATCAAAATTTTATGAAGTTCTTCAAGCAGAATTTTGAAGTGGTTAGTACAGAAATGTGATAAAGGATATTTGGCATGGAGAATAGAGAAGTGGTTAATGGCAGAAGAACCATTAGAAAAACTGAGATTTAGAGATCTAATAGGTAAAAAACTAGAAACAGATTTTTAATGGAAAGGAGATAGGATCTGTTTAAAGGATTGTATGTGACAGTATAATTATGCTACAATATCTGCTTAACCCCAAGGAATTCCATTCTCAGTTCTGCTTTTTATGAAATATTATGTAAAAATGGTGCTCTCTTTCCAAATGTCTTTTAAGTATTTGACGAAATATTTGGGCAAAGTCTTATATTTTAAATCTTCTAGAGTGATTTTAAAAAATTAACTTTTAGCCCCTGGAGAGTTTATTTTATTTTATTTTATTTTAAATCTGTGATTCCCTGGTGGCTCAGACGGTAAAGAATCTGCTTGCAATGCAGGAGACCTGGGTTCCATCCCTGGGTTGGAAAGATCCCCTGGAGAAGGGACTGGCTGTCCACTGCAGTATTCATGCCTGGAGAATTCTGTGAACACAGGAATCTGGTGTGCTACCGCTTATGGGGTTGCAATGAGTAGGACATGACTGAGCGACTAACACTGTCATTCACTTTTTCATAAGCGTTTTACTTCAAGGGCTGATCCACCCTACCCACTCCATAAGGAGATAGGTGACATAAAGTAAGAATACCATAGTATGTTTCAATTAGTAAGTGGATGATTTTTATCTCCTTTAAAATGATAATTTATATTATAATGCTTGGAAATATTTTTCAGCATTAACAAGTGTTAAATACAGACTTCATTATGTTATAAAGGTAGATATGATCAAAAATAGCCACTTAATTTTCCCAATGTTGAGTATATCTTGCTAATCTATTTCCTTCTTTTCAAAAAATGTTCAAAATATAAAGTGAGAAGTATGCTGGCTTTTGACAAATGTGACTTCTTGAAATCATTATATCTGAACACAAAGCATCTTTTTTGGAAGGACAATTTCCTAATTTGTTTCCAGTAGTTTTTATGAAACAAGATATAGAAATTCAGTAACCTATCTATTCTACTTCTTTCTAAAATAGAAGGCTAATACATTTGCTGTTGGAGGGGTGAGAGAGGGAGAGAGGGAAAGAAATGAAGAAGTGAAGTTAGAGAGTAGAGACAGTTTCATCCTGTTATTTGGACTTAGAAGTGGTGGTAGATTACAAAAATGGCACAGATTCTTCCCATTTCTGTATATATGCCGCTTTGCAATGTGACCTTGCAGTTCCTCCAACAGAAGGTGGCATCTACTTTATCTTGAAGCTAGGTTGTCCGTATGACTTCTTTTGGCCAATTGGACACTGGTAAACATGACTAAGCAGTGGCTTGAAAAGTGCTTGAGCTTTGCTTCATAGAAGCTCTTAGACAGCCATGTACTGAAGGATGAGAGGCCGTGTTGAGGAGCCCCAGCCAGCAAACAGCCAGTATCTGGCCAATAGCCTGACAAGTAACAGTCGTGTAACTGAGACCAGCCACCAGCTCACCTGCCAGTTGGTAAAAGACAAAGGAGAGGCATTCCCAGTTGAGAAAAGTGTTAATCAGAAATATGTACTACAGTTGACCCTTGAACAGCATGGGGATTAGGAGCACCTGGGCCCTTGTGCAGTTGAAAATCTGGTTCTGCATCTATAGCTTGAACCAACCATGAATCATGTTCTACTGTGGTACATATTTACGGAAAAAAAATCTGCATTTAAGTGGACCCACACAGTTTAAAGGGTCAACAGTGTTTCTAAACCTGTATGAAATTTATAGCACCACCTCAAAATGCATAAAGTGCAAGTTGACAGAACTAAAAATAATGAGAAGAAAATCTACAATTGTGAAAAAATATTTTTAGCACACTGATATGAAAAATGACCAACAGCAAAAAAGAAAATTTGGATACAACAATTACAAACTTGGCTTAATTGGCATCTATAGGACATTGCCCTCAGCATCTATAGAATATATCTTCCCAAATGACATAGAACATTTAGCAAAATTGACCATGAGCTTGGCCATAAAACAAATCTTAACACCTTTTAAGGGTTACAGTAATACAAAGCATGTTCTCTGACTATAATGGAATTAATTCAGAAATCAGAAGTATAAAGTAGAAGACTCCATGGGTCAAAGAATAAATCACAGTAGAAGTGAAAAAATATTTTAACTGAATGATACTGAAAACATCACATTTTAAAACTTATCCAAAGAAGCTTAGATTACATTTCAAGGAAATTTTATGGTCTCCCTTGTTTATATTAGAAAAGAAGAAAAGCTAAAAATCCATGACCTGTATACCCACCTCAAGAAGTTAGGAAAGAAACAGCAAATTAAACCTAGAAAAAAGAAGAAAGGAAATAAAGACTGAAACAGTTAGCAATGAAACAGTTCACAGAAAATAAGTAAAACCAGAAGTTGGTTCTTTGAAAAGACTAATAAAATTGGTAAACCCTTAGCAAAAATTATCACGAGCAAAAGAGAAAAGGTATAAATTATTAATATGAGGAATTTAAAAAAAGATCTGTTTTTAATGTCTTTAGAATGTATAGATATCAGGAATTCAGCTACAGGGAATAAATGATGATGGACTCAGCCACCTGCCATTAGCAATTTGGATACAATTGATGAAGCATCTGTAATTGATGAAATGGCTATGTTTAGATATTAAACTATGTATGGCACATGACTGTGATCCTTGAGTGAAGAAAAATAAGGTGGTCCCATGGTCACCCCCACCTTCTGAGTGGAGGAGTTTTTCAGGCTCTAGCATAGAGAATTCCACCCTGGGGACTGAGATTAAAGTTTGCAGTCAAAGTCAGCCAGAATCTGTGGGGCAGAATGTATCAGGGAGAAGGGAATATTAACTCAAAATGGACTTACGCATCAGATCTGAAACTGTGAAGCTTCTGGAAGAAAACAGGAGAATATCTTCATGTCCTTAGCATAGCCAAAGATTTCTTAAATATAACACAAAATGGATAAAAGAAAACAATTGATAAATTTGATTTCATAAAATTTTCAAAACTTTTACTCTTTAGTGATTGTTAAGAAAATGAAAATGCGAGCTGTGGACTGTCAGATTATTTACTATTCATATAACTGACAAAAGCCTCATATCCCAAATATATAAGAACTATGTAACACAATAAGAGTTAAAAACCAATTAAAAATTAGGCAAAATTTTAGACAGTTTGCAAAGGAAGATATGTGATTGACCAATAAACTCATGGAAAGATGAAAGAAATCACTAGCCATTAAAGATATACAAATTAAAAGCACAGTGAGCTAACACTACATGCCCACTAGACTGGCTAAAATCAAAAGGATTGACATAATCAAGCCTTGGTGAGAATATGATCTCATACATTGCTCTTGGGAATGTAAAATTGTATAATCACTTTGAAAAATATGTTGACAATTCAGTATAAAATTAAAACATTCACTTACTATACAACCCAGCAAGCCACTTATAGATATTTACCCAAAGGGGTAAATGAACACATTTTCAAAATCTTGTATGTGAATGATCATCGCATCTTTATTATGATAGCATAATAACTAAAAACTGGGAGTAACTAAAGCAAGTTATATGTGGAATATCCATAGTATAACAGTGCAGAGCAAAAAAAAACAAACAAACAACAAAAAAAACCCCAACGAACTACTGATACATGAAACAGCATGGATGAGCTCCAAAAACCTGCTGAAAGAACAAATTCAACATAAAATGGAATATCAGAAACTGACAAAAGCCTCATATCCCAAATATATAAGAACTATGTAACACAATAAGAGTTAAAAACCAATTAAAAATTAGGCAAAATTTTAGACAGTTTGCAAAGGAAGATATGTGATTGACCAATAAACTCATGGAAAGATGAAAGAAATCACTAGCCATTAAAGATATACAAATTAAAAGCACAGTGAGCTAACACTACATGCCCACTAGACTGGCTAAAATCAAAAGGATTGACATAATCAAGCCTTGGTGAGAATATGATCTCATACATTGCTCTTGGGAATGTAAAATTGTATAATCACTTTGAAAAATATGTTGACAATTCAGTATAAAATTAAAACATTCACTTACTATACAACCCAGCAAGCCACTTATAGATATTTACCCAAAGGGGTAAATGAACACATTTTCAAAATCTTGTATGTGAATGATCATCGCATCTTTATTATGATAGCATAATAACTAAAAACTGGGAGTAACTAAAGCAAGTTATATGTGGAATATCCATAGTATAACAGTGCAGAGCAAAAAAAAACAAACAAACAACAAAAAAAACCCCAACGAACTACTGATACATGAAACAGCATGGATGAGCTCCAAAAACCTGCTGAAAGAACAAATTCAACATAAAATGGAATATCAGTCAGTTCAGTTCAGTCACTCAGTCGTGTCCAACTCTTTGTGACCCCATGGACTGCAGCACGCCAGGCCTCCCTGTCCATCACCAAATCCTGGAGTTACCCAAACTCATGTCCATTGAGTCGGTGATGCCATCCAACAATCTCATCCTCTATCGTTCCCTTCTCCTCCCACCTTCAATCTTTCCCAGCATCAGGGTCTTTTCAAATGAGTCAGCTCTTTGCATCAGGTGGCCCAAGTATTGGAGTTTCAGCTTCAACATCAGTCCTTCCAATGAACACTTAGGACTGATCTCCTTTAGGATGGACTGGTTGGATCTCCTTGCAGTCCAAGGGACTCTCAAGAGTTCTCTAACACCACAGTTCAAAAGCATCATTTCTTCAGTGCTCAGCTTTCCTTATAGTCCAACTCTCACATCCATACATGACCACTGGAAAAATCATAGCCTTGACCAGACAGACCTTTGTTGGCAAAGTAATGTCTCTGCTTTTTAATATGCTGTCTAGGTTGGTGATAACTTTCATTTCAAGGAGTAAGCGTCTTTTAGTTTCTGCATAATTGAAATTTCTAGAAAATTCTAATACAGACAAAGTTAATCTGTAACAACAGAAAGCAAAACAGTGGTTATTTGTGACCTGGAGGTAAGGATGAGGGTTGAGAGTGATTGACTGTAAAAGGAGGTAAACTATTTTTGATAATAAACATTTTCTGTATCTTGATTTAGTGGCGGTTTTATGAGTCTGTACATTTGTCAAAATTCCCTGAAGTTTCCAAAACTCCCCCCAAATTCCCTAGTCTTAAGTGGTATGCATTTCATCAAATGGAAATTGTCTCAATAAGGCTATAAAATGACATTAGTAGGCAAATGTTAGTAATTATGTCAATAATTATTTAATTATATAATTCTGCCAGTAATTATGAACAATAGATATGAATGGATAAATTTCTGTAGAACATACTGAAGATGACATAAATAATCTGAAAGTATTTTAAGAAATACTTTTAATTGATTAAACAATATGCTTTTATTTTTTCAATTTATTTTTAATTGGAAGATAATTGCTTACAATGTTGTGTTGATTTCTGCCATACAATAATGTGAATCATTCTCATCTCCAAGTACAAATAAGCCCTGTTCTGCTTTCTGTTGTTATAGATTAATTTGTCATATTAGAATTTTTAGGAAATGCAAATAAGCAGTATATTCCATTTTATGTTGGGTTTGTTCTGACAGCATGTTTCTGGAGCTCATCCGTGTTGTTTCATGTATCAGTAGTTTTGTTTTTGTTTTTGTTTTTTGGTAATTGCTCAGTAGTGTTATATTATGGATATTCCACATTTAACATGCTTTGGGTTATTTCCAAAGTATACATATACCTCCTCCTTCTTGAGCCGCCCTCTCACCCTCCATCTCTCCCAGCTAGGTTAGCACAGAGCACCAGGCTGAGCACCCTGTGTTATTCAGAAGCTTACTGCTAGCCATCTGTCTTACTTAGTGATGTATAAGTGTCAATGCTACTCTCTCAATTCATCCCACTCTCTCCTTCCACAGCTGTGTCCACAAGTCCATTCTCTGCATCTGTGTCTCTATTCCTGCCCTGCCAGTTTCCCTAGATTTCATATATATGCATTGATGTGATATTTGTTTTTCTTTTTCTGACCTATTTTACTCTGTATAACAGGTTCTAGGTTCACCCACCTCACTAAAACTGACTCAGTTTCATTCCTTTTTTATGGCTGATTAATATCTATTGTATATGTGTACCACACCTTCTTTATCCATTCATCTGCCAGTGGACATTTAGGTTGCTTTCCTGTCCTGGCTATTGTAAATAGTGCTGCAATGAACATTGGGGTACATGCATCTTTTTGAATTGTGGTGTCCTCAGGATATATGCCCAGTAGTGGGATTTCTGGGTCATGTGGTAGTTTTTGGAGAAGGCAATGGCACCCCACTGCAGTACTCTTGCCTGGAAAATCCCATGGACGGAGCCTGCTAGGCTGCAGTCCATGGGGTTGCTAGGAGTCAGACACAAGTGAGCGACTTCACTTTGACTTTTCACTTTCATGCATTGGAGAAGGAAATGGCAACCCACTCCAGTGTTCTTGCCTGGAGAATCCCAGGGACGGGGGAGCCTGGTGGCTGCCGTCTATGGGGTCGCAGAGTCGGACACGACTGAAGCGACTTAGCAGCAGCAGCATGGTAGTTTTATGCCTAGCTTTTTTTTTTTTTTTTTAAGGAATTTCCATAATGTTCTTCAGAGGTGCTCTTAAGAAGGACTTTTAAGAAATACTTTTAAGGAAATTTAATTTATAATTAAAAGCTTTTCAACAAAGAACTTACAGGCCCAGATGGCTAATTGTTCCAAATATTTATGAAAAAACCCCCAAAACTTTTATAAAAATATTCCAGAGAATATAATGAGAGAGAATACTCCCTATTATTTTATGTATTCTGCATTACTTTAATACCTGTATCTCCAAAAACATTTTAGAAAAAGAGTAAGTAAAATAGACTGCTGGGACTGGAGGAGTACAGAGAGAGTTTCATGTATATGTGACACTTGTCACTTGTTGCATTATAAATGTCCCCTACTGTAGTGCTTAGTAAATCTAACATGATATATACAATTCTATGTGGACAAATGTTTAATAAATTTTATATTTTAGAGCAGCTTTAAGTTTACAGAAAAATTGAGCAGATCATATAGAGTGCTTGTAATACCCTATCATCCCTGCTCAGTTTCCCCTAGTGTTAACATCTTGCGTTAGTATATAAATTTTTACAATTGATAAACCATCATTGATACATTATTATCAACCAAAGTCCCTAGTTTACATTAGAATTCTCTTTGTGCTGTGCAATTCCATGGTTTCAACAATGTGACAGATAATGTAATGTCCTGTATCCACCTTTACGATATCATACAGAATGGTTTCACTGCTCTGAAGTTCCCTTGTACTTCACTGTCCATCTCTTCCATCCCACTCCATAAATCCATAGCAACCACTGTTTTTTTTTTTTGTCTATGTAGATTTGCCTTTTCCAGAATGTCATATAGTTGAAATGCAAGTGTAACCTTTAAGCCTGGCTTCTTTTATTTAGCAATATTCATTTGAGGTTCTTCCTTGCCTTTTTATTGTTTGATAATTCATTTATTTTTATGCAGGATAAAATTCCACTGTGTGGATGTGCTTTGTTTTATCCATTTATCAATTGAGGGACATCTTGGTTGTTTCCAGCTTCAGTTTTGGGCAATTATGAATAAAGCTGCTATAAACATTTGTGTGAGCATAAGTTTTCAACTCCTTAGGGTTAGTACCTAGGAACATATTGGTATTTGTATGATATGTCTATCTTTGTGTGTGTGTGTTAGTTGCTCAATCATGTCTGACTCTTTGTGACTCCATGGACTGTAGCCCACCAGGCTTCTCTGTCCATGGGATTTTCCAGGCAAGAATACTGGAGTGGGTAGCCATTTGCTTCTCCAGGGGATCTTCCTGACCCAGGGATCAAACCCAGGTCTTCTGCATTGCAGGCAGATTCTTTACTATCTGAGCTACCAGGGAACCTCCAAGTCTGTCTTTAGCTTTGTAAACAAAACTGCCAAAGTGTCCTCCAAAATGGCTGTACCATTTTGCATTCCCTGCAGGAACGATTGAGAGTCCTCATTTCTCCATATTCAGCATTTGGTGTTATTGTTTTGCATTTTGGCCATATAACAGGTGTGTAATGATATCTTGTTGTTTGAATTTGCAACTCCCTAATGACATATGACATTGAACATCTTTTCATGTTTACTTGCCATCTATATATCTTTGGTAAGGTGTCTGTTCATATTTTTTAAATTTTATTTATTTTAATTGGAGGTTAATTACTTTACAATATTGTATTGGTTTTGCCATACGTCAACATGAATCCACCACAGTATGCACGTGTTCCCCATCCTGAACCCCCCTCCCTCCTCCCTCCCTGTACCATCCCTCTGGGTCATCCTAGTGCATCAGCCCCAAGCATCCAGTATCATGCATCGAACCTGGATTGGCGATTCATTTCATATATGATATTATACATGTTTCAGTGACATTCTCCCAAATCATCCCACGCTCTCCCTCTCCCACAGAGTCCAAAAGTCTGTTCCATACATCTGTGTCTCTTTTGCTGTCTCACATACAGGGTTATCATTCCATCTTTCTAAATTCCATATATATTCTTTAATTGGGTTGTTAGGATTTTTTGTTGTTGAATTTTAAGAGTTCTTAGTACATTCTGCATACAAGTCCTTTATCAAATAAGTGCTTGGAAAATATTTTTTTCCCAGTTTGTAGCTTATATTTTCATTCTCTTAACAGTGTCATAGAGCAGAAAATTCACAGAACAGAAAATTCTGATTTTAACAAAGTTCAAATATTTCCTTCATGAATTATGCTTTTGAGTTGTATCTAAAAGCTTATTGTCAAGTTCAAGGCCACCTAGATTTTCTCCTATGTGGTCTTCTAGAAGTTTTAGAGTTTTGTATTTTACAGTTAGATGTATGATCAAATTTTAGTTAAATTTTTTGAAAAGTGTAGGACTGTGTTTAGATTATTATTATTATTTTTTTTTTGCATCTGGATGTCCAGTGGTTCTATCACCATTTATTGAAAAGACTATCCTTTCTCCATTGGGTTGCTTTTGCTCCTCTTATTTTCCTTTCTTGTCATATCTATGTCTTTGTGTGTGTGTGCTAAGTCACTTCAGTCATGTCTGACTCTTTGCAACGCTATGGACTATAGCCCACCAGGCTCCTCTACCCATGGGATTCTTCAGGTAAGAATATTGGAGTGGGTTGCTATTTCCTTCTCCAGGGGATCTTCCTGACCCAGGAATCAAACTTATGTCTCCTAAGCTCCCTCACTGCATATGGATTCTTTATCAGTGAGCCACCCAGGAAGCCCAGTGTCTGGTTTTGGTATTTGGGTAATGCTGGCCTAGTAGAATGAGTTAGGAACTGTTCCCTCTGCTTCTTATTTCTGGAAGATGTTGTGGTGAATCACTATCATTTCTTCCTTAAAAATGTGGAAGAATTCACTAGTGAAGCTATTTTGGCCAGGTGCTTTCTGTTTTGAAAGGTTATCATTTATTGATTCAATTTTTAAAAATATGTATAAACCTGTTCTGGAGAGGGAAATGGCAACCCACTCCAGTATTCTTGGCAATTATGAATTGCAGTATTTTAAATACTTTATTTAGAAGTATGTTATCGGAGAAGGCAATGGCACCCCACTCCAGTACTCTTGCCTCGAAAATCCCATGGACGGAGGAGCCTGGTGGGCTGAAGTCCATGGGGTCGCGAACAGTCGGACACAACTGAGCGACTTCACTGTCACTTTTCACTTTCATGCATTGGAGAAGGAAATGGCAACCCACTCCAGTGTTCTTACCTGGAGAAGCCCAGGGATGGAGGAGCCGGGTGGGCTGCTGTCTATGGGGTCGCACAGAGTCGGACACGACTGAAGCGACTTAGCAGCAGCACGTTATCTAACCTCCAAATATGAGTTTTTTCCCAGGTATCTATTACTGATTTCTGTTTTAATTCGAGACTGAAAACATACTTTCTATGACTTCTAATCTTTTTAAATATGTACAGATGTATTTGATGGCCAAGAATGTAGTCTGTCTTGGTGACTGTTCCACGTGAGCTTAAGAAGAATGTTGTTTTGTTGTTGGATGAAATATTTATTTTACGGTGTTTTTGGTTTCTAGAATTTTGTTTTTTTCTTAGAGTTTCCATCTCTCTGCTTACATTAACTTACAAGTTTTTCATATTGTCCATTTTTTTTTCCTATTAGAGCTCTTAGCATCCTAATTGTAGTTATTTTAAATTCCTGGCTTGATAATTCTAAAATCATGTCATACCTGAATCTGGTTGTGGAGCTTCACTTGTCTCTTCAGACAAATACAGACATAATGTATTGGGAAATACAAACTGAGATCAATAGACCTTTAAGTGTGAGATATTGTTTATTTGGCTGGGAGGTGGGATGTGTTTACTGTGTTTAGCTGTAGGTATCAGAAGCTTCAAGTTATTCTAGTATCTTTGTTTTTGCACCTCTGTCATGGTTGGGTTTTCCTAGAAACTTCTTAAATTGTCAGTGTCTTGCAGCTCTCTCAGTTATAATTCTGTTATTATCCTGAAGCTCCATTGATAGGTGGTAAGATGTTGGGAAGGGGAAATGTTCTTTTATCTTTGATTAGATAGCCTTTTAATTTTTTTGAATGGTGAAAGTGCCAGGGCTGTGAATTTCAGAATTTCTTAAGCTTTTTCCCCCTCTCTTATGTGACTAAAGACTAGCAGAGGCTGCCATTGGCTAATTGTTTGTCCTTTTCCTGGGTCAGATAAAGTTTTTATAATGTAGTTTCCCTTGAGAGCTGGCCTTTTTTACAAAGAACAGAAAGAAGAATAGAATGGCATCAGTTCACTTCAGTCGCTCAGTCATGTCCGACTCTTTGTGACCCCATGAATCACAGCACGCCAGGCCTCCCTGTCCATCACCAACTCCGGGAGTTCACTCAGACTCACATCCTTCAAGTCAGTGATGCCATCCAGCCATCTCATCCTTGGTCGTCCCCTTCTCCTCCTGCCCCCAATCCCTCCCAGCATCAGAGTCTTTTCCAATGAGTCAACTCTTCGCATAAGGTGGCCAAAGTACTGGAGCTTCAGTTTTAGCATCATTCCTTCCAAAGAAATCCCAGGGTTGATCTCCTTCAGAATGGACTGGTTGGATCTCCTTGCAGTCCAAGGGACTCTCAAGAGTCTTCTCCAACACCACAGTTCAAAAGCATCAATTCTTCGGCGCTCAGCCTTCTTCACAGTCCAACTCTCACATCCATACATGACCACAGGAAAAACCATAGCCTTGACTAGATGGACCTTAGTCGGCAAAGTAATGTCTCTGCTTTTGAATATACTATCTAGGTTGGTCATAACTTTTCTTCCAAGGAGTAAGCATCTTTTCATTTCATGGCTGCAATCACCATCTGCAGTGATTTTGGAGCCTAAAAAAATAAAGTCTGACACTGTTTCCACTGTTTCCCCATCTATTTCCCATGAAGTGATGAGACCAGATGCCATGATCTTCATTTTCTGAATGTTGAGCTTTAAGCCAACTTTTCCACTCTCCTCTTTCACTTTCATCAAGAGGCTTTTTAGTTCTTCTTCACTCTCTGCCGTAAGGGTGGTGTCATCTGCATATCTGAGGTTATTGATATTCTCCCAGCAATCTTGATTCCAGCTTGTTTCTGACATGTCACAAAAGGGGTAATTTTCTCCTGTGTATATGTCAAAATGATTACTTTTCCTCCTCTCCCTGTTGGAAGCAAAAGGGGAGTTTTCTCAGATCTTCACCATGACAACCTGATGGGTCTCTTGGAAGTAAAACTCATGAAAGTGTGGGTTCTCTCTGAAACTGGGCCCCCTGGCATTTTTAACTTTCAAAGTCAGTTAACACTGAGTCTCCAGCAATTCATAAATTATACTATACCTATGGGTGCTGGCTCCAGACATAACTTTTCCTATTGTTGTTCAATCACTAAGTTGTGTCCGACTCTGCAACCCCATGGATTGCAGCACACCAGGCTTTCTTGTTGTTCAGTGTCTCCTAGAGTTTGCCCAAGTTCATGTTCATTGAGTCAGTGATGCTGCGTAACCATCTCATCCTCTGTTGTCCCCTTCTCCTTTTGCTTTCAGTCTTTCCCAGCATCAGGGCCTTTTCCAGTGAATCAGCTCTTCGTATCAGGTGGCCAAAGTGTTTTGAGCTTCAGCTTCAGCATCAGTCCTTCCAATGAATATTCAGGGTTGATTTCCTTTAGGATTAACTAGTTTGATCTCCTTGCTGTCCAAGGGACTTTCAAGAGTCTTCTCCAGCACCACAGTTTGAAAGCATCAATTCTTTGGCACTCAGCCTTCTTTGTGGTCTGAATCTCACATCTGTACATGACTACTAGAAAAACTGGAGCTCCTGGCAAGTGGTTATTCTCTGTGTTTGCCTGACTCCAGTTTTTGAGGTAGTGGTTTGCTGTGGGACCTCAATTTACTGATGAATCTAAGAAGAGTTATTGATTTTTAGTTTGTTCTGAGTTTTTCTTGTAAGGAAGGAGTGACTTCAAATCTCTTAACATATTGGAGTTAAGATACATATTCCACAGGATTTTAGACCTAAATATGAAAAATAAAATAATAGAACTACTGTAATAATCACATACAAATATATCTTCATGACTTGAGACTGACAATATTTGTAAATAGAAAGAGCACTAGATAGAAAGTAAAAAATGGATAAATTGGACTTCATTAAAATTAAAAACTTCTGTACATCAATACGTCACTAAGTTAGTAGAAATACAACCACACAGTAGGAAAAGATATTGCAGTACAAATAAGGATTAATATCCAGTATGCATTTAGAAATCCTATATCAAAGACTCAAATTCAGAATATGAGAATTCTTACAAATCAATAGGAAAAAGAACATTCAATTTACAAAAATTGCCTAAAGTCTTGACCAGGCACATCCCAAGAGGATATCCAAACAGCCACTGAGTCTATGAAAACAACATCAGTCATTTGAGAATCACAGATTAAAAACACAATAAGTGAACTCTGCATGCCCATTAAAATGGCAAATTTAGAAATAAAAACAACTAAAGCCTATGATGTTGACAGTGATGTTGAGCAATGGAAATGCTCATAAGCTTTTAATAGGAGTTTATTTGTACAGCCACCTTGGGACATTGTTTGGCAAACTTTACTAAAGCTAACATATGTACTCTCTGACCTAGTAAATCCATTCCTAACTACATACCCAACATAAATGCATCCAAATGTGTTTTGGTGTACACCAAAGACACAGGCAAGAATATTCACAGCAGGATTATCTGTAATAGCTGACAACATAAACACCTAGATTCCAATAAAAGTAGAATGCATAAATACACTCTTTTACATGTGTACATGGAATACTCTATTATTGAACAAATGACTCCTATAATGTTAAGTGAAAGAAGATAGGAAAGAAAGAAAACATACTGTATGATTCCACATATTTAAATTGAAGTGTGTGAACAAAAATAATGTTAGAATGGTGGTTACCAGAGGTATTGAGAGGGAGAGGACAAGAGAAGGGCTTCTAGTGAGTGAGTCATCTATGTCCTGATCTAGGCGATAAACGCATGTATTCACTTCATGAAAACTGATCAAGCTGTTAAATTAGACTTTGTATGTGTGTCATTCTTCAGTATGAAATTTACTTTAAAAACTGGTTATATAATAATATGCAAAGTGTCCTCCAAAACTGTACACACACAAGCACAGATACACTGGGAAATTACACACCGAAATGTTAACAGTAAGTGTTGATGCATGATAGGATTTTCATTTTTGTGAGATTTTTGCTGGTGGTGGTGGTGCATTTTACAAATTTACTCCAATGAACCAAATTCCTTTTGTGGTCAGAAAATATTATAACTATTGCTGAAGAAGCTGTGCAGGATGGGTTGGGCGGTAAGACTGGAGGATCAGAAGGCATTAGTAATAGCCTTGTGACATGTGAAATGGCCTTGAACTGGAGTAGGGTGGGAAACAAGAGTTCAAGAGGAATAACAGGAGTTCAAACTATAAGGAGTTTCAGTTTGAAACATGTTGGGTTGGATTCTCTTTGGCACAACCAGATAGGGATGTCTTGTAAACAGTTCAAGCTGTTACCTAAGATGTCCATTTTCAATGTTTTCCATGGTTATCATTTGATAGTTGACTCTCATTGAATTAAAAAAATGAGTCAGCAAATGGAGTAATTTTACCTGTAATAAATTCTTTCACTTCTTGGCCCTTTGCATTTACAGATAAGGTTTTTTAATATCATATAAATGAGAATCAAGAAACTTAATGAGCATCATGCTCTTTACCGGTGCTTTATCCCCCTTAAGGTTAATTTTCATGGCATAAATTACCCCTCAGAAAACAGGCACATATTCTTGCGAGAACTATAGGACTACAGGAAATGAAAATTAATTGGCTGAGAGGTATAAGTACATCATCATTAATGAGTCTGGAGTTCATAAACAAAAGAATTGTACTATTGGAGTTCCAAGGTAATTATATAACTAAGAAGTATTTTACCTCCTTATCTATATGAATCAAGAAAAAAGATACTGAGATAGAAGAAAGAGGCCTTAATAACATTTTTGCGGTTACACAGTAAAAACTCTTTATCAAGAAAACCTAACTAGGTGTTGATATGTGAGCTACTTTATGTGTGTAAGTAGCTACCCAACTCCCCAGAGTTCATGAGTGACTCTTTAACATATACATTATTTTTTTGTACAAATCATTAGTCTTTAAATAACAGTCATTTGCAACATAAGAGGCAATCTGAATAGATCATCATCCTTAGATGTCACATGAATAAAGAATGTATTAATAATAGAAGTCCAAATATTAATTCATTGCACAGTTGAGTGTGCCAAGTCTTATTGCTAGACTTGCTAGATTGAAAATCTATTCCTCTTTTTCAGTGTCCCATACAATTTCACAACATAAGCCCTAGACTCAGTGACCAGAACGGTGGCAGTGTCAGTTAGGATTTGGTTGTTAAGTTTGAATTTATGACCAAATTGTTGGTGAAAGCATTTTGTATTCCTAGGTAGTCAATACACAACAGATCACCTTGTACTTTTTTGGTTAGGATGTTATCACTGTCCCTGCTTTAGGCAAAAGAACTAATAAAGAAGTTAAGTAGTTTCTAAAACCATGTTATGAGTTATTCAGTGATGGGGTTTGGACTGGTACCGGGAACGTCTAGGTTTTGATTCAAGACATATATGTTCTCTAATAGAAATGTTTTTAAGTTTTTCAAAATTGCAATAAAGTGGAAACAATGGCAAACTTTTTCTTTTTGAAGAAAATTTCAATAGTCTTTACATAAATAGCTGACAACTTAAAATGAAACCAGAACAAGAGTGCATGTCCAGGTTTGTTGTACAAACTGAGTGAAATACAAATTAAAAAAATAAGCCTAAGCAGGGAGAAGTTAAATGGGGATACTAAAGAATATGTCACTAACCCCCACATCTTTCCTGCTCTTCTACTCAGCTTGTAATTTTCAACTTCTTTTCCTCTTTTTCCTGACGAAATTCAGCCTCAACAATGGAAAGTGGAAGAATCAATCAATTAGAGAAAGACATGGAGAAGGAAATGGCAACCCACTCCAGTATTCTTGCCTGGAGAATTCCATGGACAAAGGAGCCTGGTGGGCTATAGTCCATGGGGTCGCAAAGAGTTGGGCACAACTGAATGACTAACACCACACACAGGAAGGAAGAACAAACAGATTAAGTAATTAAGGAAGGAAGGAAGAAAATGGAAAAGGGAGGAAGCAAACAAAAAAGGAAAGAAGGCAGAGAGGGGAGGAAGCAAAGAAAATCTGTATATAACAGATCTGATATAACAGAAGTGGACCCACTTCCAGAGGTCAAGGTCATATGGGCTGAAAATCTATTTGGGTCCTGACTTTAAAGGAATTCTGTCCACACCTTGAGAGGATTTTGACTAAAAAGTATAAAGCTTAACATTCTGTTGTGACTGTTCAATGATGCAAAGGAGTTTTAGCAATGTATTAAAGGTCAAAAATGTTTCTTTTAAAAATATAAGGATATGAATCCTTCTTTGTCAAGCTCATTAACAGAAAATGATATCTTTATTATTTGTCAGGGAATTTCCAATCAATTACCATCTAATGCAAAAATAATTCCAGAAGCTAAGATTAAGTATTATTTAAATTATGGAACCAAGCCTTATAGTCAGACATGACCTCAATAATGCAAATTTATTTGTGAATAGCTGGGAAGACTGATTCATTTATAACAACAGACAGTGTCAGGAGAAGATTAAAATATATATGCACTACATAGATGAAATAATTGTAATCAGGACAGTGGAATTACCACAATTGGAGAATTTCACTGAATAGCTGAATTTCATGTATAACACAATCAAATCTTCTGTCTCATTCAGTCTCACCAGTGTTCATTTCCTGGATGTTCTGATTAATTTAAACTATGGTTAATTGAACACTGAAATATTCGGGTAACTATAGACAGGAGCAACTTACTATAGACAATTTCTACCTATATTCTTTTTTCTTTTAAGATTGTTCTATGAATACTGATTTTTTTAAATTAATTTTTATTGTTTAGTTTGTTTTGCTTTACAATATTGTATTCGTTTTGCTATACATTGACATGAATCAGCCACGAGTGTACATGAACTCCCAATCCCGACCCCCACCTCCCTGCTCCCGCCCCACACCGTCTCTCTGGATTATCCCGTGCATCAGTCCCAAGCATCCTGCATCCTGCATCGAACCTAGACCGGTGATTCGTTTCACTTATGATATCATACAGGTTACACTGCCACTCTGCCAAATCATCCCACCCTCTCCCTCTCCCACAGAGTCCAAGAGGCTGTTCTACCTATATTCTAAAGACTCAGACACCAGATAGATAGAATAAGACAGGTGAGGTGAATTGTGCTTTTACTAAATGTCTGTCATGGAAGTAGAGATTTTATCTGTGAAGATGTCAAAGCAGGAGCTTAAAAAACACTAACGTTAAAGCATAAATATAATAGTTATGAATGACTTTTAGTGTTCTTTGGTAGAAAAGATTTTAAACAATTTTCAAGTTGCCGTCCTGAACGAGGCTTTCATTCATGTGTTATTTTTTTATAAATGGAATTTGCCTATCCAAGTGCACTTTAGAAATGAGTCATGCTTTTCATCATGCTAAATTAGAACATTTTCCAGTAAAAGGTTTTAAATTAGAAATTTTTATAAAATACATATCCATACTTAGCCGTTTATAGATTCATTGATTCTCAGTTTTCAGATGGAGACAGATAATTAAAACACTGGTGACTTCAACTTACACATTCCCCCACCGCACCCCATGTCCACAACCCCTTTCACTAAATTGCTCAGTCATTCTACTTTGCTCACAGAGACATCAGACAATATTTTCACTGCGTAAATAACTGGAATGTCGCTATTCCCATAGTGTTAGCATTTAATGTTGATGAAGTTAGTGGCATAGGGCAAGTTATTTCTTCAAGTCACATATCTTCCTTTGAGCAAAATGTGGAAAGCCAGTCACAGCCAGCTCATTCGATTACTGGAGCAATATATTGACAGTCATAGAATGACAACCCCTATGGATTTATTAATTAAAGCTGTCTTACACGAATTCACACAATTCTGAGCCTACATAATGTTTAGCAACCCTTTATAGCCATTACTGTTTTAATGGTGATGTCACTAATGTAAACGTTTATCAATAATATCAATGTGTTATACATGCTCACATATATTATGCTTTCATCCTTGTGACCATAAGCCAGTGGCATGTTTTCCTGATTGGAGTCAACCATCATTAGATACTCCAGAACATCTGAAATCATTGAGACAGGATTTATTGAGGACTCTGAGGTCTGCCAGTAGTTATTAAGGAGATTATCAACAAGATAAGAGATAGGACACTAAAGAGCAGTAAGTCTTTCTGTTTATGCTGGAAATAATAATTCTACAAAAGGCATGAAAATATCGAATGTGAGAGCTGGAAGTAAGCTTGGTCTATCCAGGCTAATATGCCTATTTTACAGGCAAGGAGCCAGAGTGTTTCATTGACTACTGCACAGCCACGCAACCAGTGAGGGAGTGGTCTCTAGGATCCCAAGTCAAAAACAACGTGGCTGAAAATAGAGGGAGTGAGAAGGAGATGAACCAGTTCTCAAGAATATAATAAGGCTATGATGGAAAGACATTAGAAGAGCAGTGAAAAAGCAACAATATGTGGCACTCAGCAGGGGTTGTCGGAGGGTGGGGTCTTTTTTTATACCTGCACCCTTTCCCTACCACATCAAGCATGGCTGTCTCTCTGCAGTATTAGCATCTGGCCATGTGTTTGTCTCAAGTCCTGCAGTCTTTCTGTCTTTAGGACCTCTCTGGTCACTTACGGGCCATGTGTGTGTGAGAGTATGTATGTGCAGTTATTTATATTTTGACCATTGCCCTCATTTACTTACCTCCAGCATAAGAGCACTGGGGCTTCCCAGGTGGCACTAGTGGTAAAGAACCCACCTGCCAATGTAGGAGATGTAAGAGGTGCAGGTTCCATTTCTGGGTGGGGAAGATCCCCTGGGGCAGGGCATGGCCACTCACTCCAGTATTCCTGCCTGGAGAATTCCATGGACAGAGGAGCCTGGTGGACTACAGTCTACAGTATCACAAAGAATCAGACACTACTTACCAACTAAGCAATATGCACAGCATAAGGGCAACAGATTGAGAGTTAAAAAAAAAAAATCCTGTAACATGCACAGCTTGGATGAACCTAGAGAATATGATGCTAAGTGAAATAAGCCAGTCACAGAAGCACAAATACTGCCAGACTCCCCTTCTATGAGGTATAATATCTAAAATAGTTATAGAAGCAGAGTAGAATGGTGGTTTCTAGAAACTTGGATATAAAAATTTGTCATGCAAGATGAATAAATTCTAGAACTGTGTACAACATGTGTTCCTAGTTGACAAAGCTTGTATTATACGCTTAAAAGTCTGTGTAAGAAAGTAGGTCTCATTTATTTATCACAATAAAGTTTAACATAAATATACAAGCAAGTAAATACATACATTTCTTATAATCTCAAAGAAAGTAATCAAATTTAAGGATGGATCAAAAAGAATGCTACCACCATTATTTAAAGAAAAACTAAAATATTTTGCTGATTATCTTTCCATTAACTCAACCAGGATTTGAGCTGAGGAGGTTAATGAAATATTTAGAGAGTGTTCCCTAATCTGTTTATTTCCTTCTTTTTTTTTGTAGGAACTAATGGAGTCTTTCAGGAAGATAATGAAACTCGTGATTTAGGGCTGTAGAAAAACCCATGGGAGGACGTTTCACATTTGGTGAGTCAAATACAATTTTTTCAGGGCTTTTTGCTTTCAAAAACCCCTGAAATTTGCTTTAGTGGTTTTGTGATTCAAGGGGCATATCAAATATTGAAAAGCTACCAGTGATCTCAAAGGCAGTCAGAGGCCCTCTAAAAACTTGCTGTTCTAAACCTACTGCAAAATCAAAATTGCCCAAAAGAACAACCATCCCCAAATGTTTGTTTCTCTTGTCAGTGAGCCAAGATGAATGGTAAGTTCAAAAGGTCTTAGTGTTATTGCTTTGTCCATCCATCCATTTATCCATTCATCCAGCCACAGTCTATTATCTGCATGATTTGAGGCTGGGTGGTATCCTAGAATATTCTAGACACAATAAAGCAACAGAATGCTCACAAATTTCATTTGACTTAAGACTGCCTAAGTTTTTGATGCCTTTTCAATAAATATGCTGTAGAGAGTATAATGACTAAACATAGTCCTGCTAAAGCAGAGCAAAATAGGTATGAGTTATTAAGTCTTGGCTGTCTCTGAATTTTTAGTGCCATATGTTGTAAGTTGTTTGGTTTCAATGCAAGTGACTACATTGTTTGTTAAAAATTTAAATTTTTCTGACAAACCAGAAGTACCTTTTCCAAGTCCGAGTGTTTGGTGCATATTCTTCCCAATGGAAATAAATACCTTTTCATAGTTTTTATGTCAGTAGGCTCATAATTTATGTTGTTCTGTATCTGGCTTTTTTCACTTACTATATCCAGCTGGTACTTCCTTGATCATTGTAGTTATTCCCCCAGTCTCTCTGTGGTTAGCAAGGAATGTACTTTTGTCTTTGGTTTAATAATCACATTCATACATTAGGCAGAAAGAGGAACTATATTAATATTTATTTTGCTGTAATAGTGAATATTGTGGGGCAGTTGTGGAGGGATTGTCAAATTGCCACCCTTTACTGAAGAGTGGAAGAAGTAACATAGGAAAAATGTCAACCTCATCGTCTGTGCTGAGAAGTTAAAATGGCGGTTCTCCTGTTACTGTCCTCCCTGGGGTAAACACTGTCTGAACTTTATAGTGACTGACACGTGGGATTGAGACAGACAATTGAGATCCTTTTGTGGGCTAACTTTCAGGTCTGATTAGTTCTGTGGCTGAGAGGGTTAACCTTTACTGAGAACAAGTGCCTCAGTAAAAGAGAGACCATTTGAAACCCAGCAACGCTGAGTGCAGTTATTTCAGTACTTTCCCTCCTCTTTTCAGCATGATTAATCTGTTGCTATTTCACCCATATATTTTATATTGAAATCTTAATGGTTTTCTAATAGATTGCCAAGAATGAAAGAAACTAGCTGACCTGTTTCCTTCGTTTTGTTAATTCTCTTGCCTGCTTTACACTCTGGTGAAAAGATGTTGATGCCTAACCTCTCCAGATGCCCTGATGAATTATGTCATTATAAATGGCATATTATAACTGGCCTCTGAAACCACAGGGGGAAGAATTCAATTTCATTCACAAAGAACCCTGAAGCAGTTTTAACTCTTGCCTCAGATGCTTGGGGTTGGTTGACTTCATCAGTTGTGATCAGTCCTGGTTGGAATGCAGTCTCATTACACATCTTGAGGACCAAATCCTGGCTTCTCAGTGTTAACTGAAGCTGCCCTCTTCCTCAGAGACCTGAACCCCCTCCCACAACCCAGGGGAGTGTAAACAAATCCCTCTCTCTCAGAGTTACATGAAAAGCCAAGTCATCATCTGACACAATAAAAATAAGCCGGTGAAGGAAAGAACCAATCAAACCTCTTTGATTCTGCGACTTAGGGAAAGCACTTAGGAAACCTCATAGTCTGCCCATCAGAGGGGGAAAAAAGGCTCCAATTAAATGGGAAGAGTACTCATTTTAAGCACTCTAAAATGTTAAGATTTTTAAAATACAGTGCTTAATGTTCTGTAGAGCTACAACAAAGAATACACTAACCTTAGCATTACACGCCGTTTCTGCTAAGCCATTTTGTAATGTACCTTAAAAAAATGTCATGCTTTCTCACAATAAAATGCCCCCACCTCGCTTGCTGATGGCCCGCACATTCCCAGCCATGTGAATTAAGTTTGAAGTTTTAGTGAGGCTGGGAGCTGGAAGGTAAAGCTCATGCCAATAAAGTTGTTGCATGGTGCTCAGAACAATTACTGCTGAAAGAAAATATTATTTTCTATCAGGATATTTTCTCTGTACGAATAGACCCCTTTTTGTCAAGTCAGTTTCATCTATGTTGTCTATGTTCTGGAAAGTAGGATTAACCACCTGTTGGTCCATTTTCTTCTGTTGTTACCCATGCAACATGATGCTTCCTCTTCTTTAACAAACCATCATGCCCTTGCCTTCCTTCCACTGAAACCTGTTATTGGTAGTTTAATCTATTTGTTCTGGTATTTCACTATATTAATTTTTTCTACTTTTTACATGGCTGTTGAAATTCTTTGCTATTCCCCTCCTCATGCTTGAAGCTAGAACGCTTCCAAAACTCTTGAATAGAATACAAGAGCACTGTCCACTGGAATGAAATGTTAGGAAAAAGTCAGAGATTTTTAAAAAAAAAAAAGAAAGAAGAGAGGTTTTAAGAATACTTTAGGACTGTAGGAAAAAAGAAAATACAATTACCATAGCTATATTAGAATTATAAAACTTTAGAGGTAAAACAGGAACCCGAGAGACAATCTATATTTAACCCTTTGTTTTACATGTTAAGAGATAGAGGCATAAAGAAAGAAGTCTGCTAAATCATATACCTAATGAGTAGCAGAGGGACTGAACCTGCAGTTTGGTTGAGTCAGATATCTTCCAATTTTACATGCTGAATTTGGGATGCGGCATTTTAAAACTCAGCTGTGGGTCAAACATAGTGTTTTAAAGTATATATTTTTTTGAGTTTTTAAAAAGCTGAGCACCAAAGCATTGATGCTTTTGAACTGTGGTGTTGGACAAGACTCTTGAGAGTCCCTTGGATTCCAAGGAGATCCAACCAGTCCATTCTAAAGGAGATCAGTCCTGGGTGTTCATTGGGCTGAAACTCCAATACTTTGGCCACCTCATGAGAAGAGTTGACTCACTGGAAAAGACTCTGATACTGGGAGGGATTGGGGGCAGAGGAGAAGGAGATGACAGAGGATGAGATGGCTGGATGGCATCACCGACTCAATGGACGTGAGTTTGAGTGAACTCCGGGAGTTGGTGATGGACAGGGAGGCCTGCCATGCTGTGATTCATGGGGTCGCAAAGAGTCGGACACGACTGAGCGACTGAACTGAATGTGTCCTAAATATATAATTGTAATATAAATTTAGAAAAGCATTCAGAGGGCTATTTATGTCGATTGCATAAATGATATCACTCTAAAAAATTTATGAATATGTATTACCATTATTAATGGTGTCACAGGTCTCTAACGAGAATTGTTGTGTGTGTGTGTGTGTGTGTGTGTGTGTGTGTGTAAGTACACAAATTCCTTTGTGAGAGACCATGGGCAAAGGATCTAGATACAATCAAAATCGCACTGACTCTTTTGTCTATTTCTGGCATTCGCTTTGACCGGAATAGCTTTTTGAAGTTTAGAAGTGTTTGCTCTCTCTCCCTAGTTGGTGATTATATATCCAATGACAGTTTAAACTGAAATCGGAATGTGGGGCAGGTTAATTGGTCTGTTTGTGCTGTCCATCTTTCTACCTACAGATCTGCTCGGGTTTGAGGGAGTAATAAATTAGCACCAGCACCTGTTTGTCCTCCCCAGTTTCTGTACAAAATAAATAAGCCAGAAGAGCCAGAGCCTCCTCCTTTCCGAGGGAGAGGGAAAGTGCCCAGGAGCACTAGAGCTAGTGGAGCTCTATGCTCTTGGCAGGAAACTTACCAGTGTAGGAAAGTGTTGCCACTGCTTCTCAGTGAGTTGACCTCCTACTCTGGCCCAGGCACTATGCAAGGCACTGAAGACACAACAATAAGTAAAACACAGTCCATGTCCTTTGAGAGCTCATAGGCAAGTGGATGAAATAGATTTAAAACAAGTATTTATCATATTATGCATTAACTGCTATAAGAGAAATATGCAAAATCTAGGACCATAATGTCTAGAATTTTAGACATTAGGTTCCTGGAAGTGATGCATATGCTGGGGAATAGGAAGTGTCTTTTGAGATGCTTAGCTTCATGTCTGTGTCTTTAAATGCTGGAGATTTTCTGATGCCTGGACTGGTATTATCTATGCTTACTCATTTTGAAAATGTATCTTTTTTTGCAGTTAGAAGGTTTTCAAATACATACTGAATGACTGATAGTTTGAGTTCAATTTCTCAGCAGCAACAAGCAAAGAATAGCCTGAGTTCAGTGTTCTGAACAAGAATTCCAATTAGTCTCACAATTGTTTGAACCAATTTCTTTTAATTAGATTTTCATTTGCTCATTGGAGTTGATGGAAGTAGACATTAATTTTGATACCCTTTAATAACCCTAATCCTACTATTTTATATACTATGATATATGTATATATTTCATCGTTTTGCATTAAATTATAAGTTGTTAGATCTCAAAATTAATATTTTTAGTATCTGTTCAGTACAGTGGCGCCTGTCATGTTGTATGCACTCAGTATATTTTTATAATAATCTTGTTTAATCAGCTGGAAAAAGGCCATTGGAATCAGAAACTAGTCCTGTGTTTGAAGTGAGGAGAAAGAGAGCTTCCCCTGGGATCCTGGATTGAAGATTTTTCGATACCAAGATGCCTTTTTGCAGGCTGCCCAATGTCTATTGTGGCTTTGGGAAATAAAAGAGAAAATTGCTGATTTAATGGGTTGCTAGTGAGTTCCTTCTGAGGGTCCTGTGCTTTTGAATTTGTAAGGTTTGTGGTTGTGAGTTCCCTAGATCTTGGAGTGGTTTCCATGAAATTGTTAAGTGTTACCAATGTCCTGAGTACTGAGTTGGGGCTATGAAGAGAGATTTGGCTAATAGGTTATCCTATAAAAGTTTATTTACCCTACTATGTAGTTAAAATACCATATACTTCCAACTGAATAGTTTTCTGGCACTGTAATTTCTGTAGTTCTTGTATTTTCAGCTATATAAATAAATAGGCTGTAATGGGCTGGCCTAGGAACCTAACCATCAATTATAATAGTGTGTTTCTATGGAAATGTAGATTTATGTGCCCCACAAAATAGCCCAATAAATGAACTTTTGGATCACAGCTTTTTTGTAGGTTAGGAATTTCCTATGTTTGCATTTTTATTTCTTTTTACCTTCATTCCTATCATCTCTTTTCAGCATTGAGGTCTGATGATGATAGAGTGTGATTATAAAGACACTACCTAGCTACCCTTCTTTTCAGGTAGTGAAAACTAAAATAGCATGATGTGATATAATAGGAAATGGAAATGATAAGAGCTATACATTTCCTATTTTTCAGCAATGATAGAAAAATAATTGAGGTGATATTTGTGAATACTAGGAAGCAATGTGCTGTATAGAAATCTGAATGTCATTGTTCCTCCACGTGCTGTATGAGGAAGAAAAATGTAACATCATTATTGTTCACCTCACTCCTTTTATTTCAGACTGAGTGACCTCTCAGAGTCCTTTATTTTGAACAATCTAATGGGCATTTCTCAAATACCTATGGATTGTTCCTATAATCCCATTGCTTTCACACATGAAATATATAATATCATAGCCAACTCCCAATATGATTTTTATTTGTAAATTTAACAAGGTGGAAAAATCAGGTTCCACTCCTAGGGAAATAATTTTTAAAGGCAAGAAAAATGCATTCTTGGACAAGAAGCTGGTGAAAGCAGGAAGGTCACTGTTCAAGGACTATTAACCTGAGAGGGAAGACCTGTCACCACGTGGCATTTTAATGACCAACATTAAACATATACTATTTTGCTGTAATTTCACTGAAAAAACACACCTTGGTAGAGAAACCTTGATTGTATTTTAGAAGTTCTGTCAAGTCTCTTTCTTATGAAATAAAATAGTAACAACATTTTAGGAAGAGAAACATTAATATGGATATCTTTTTCAGAAACCATTCAATAATTGTTTAAACAAGCTCTTGCTGAGTTCGTGGCACTGTACTAGGTACCAAGGGGGTATAAAGAGGAATTAAATGTAGCCTTTGACCTAGAAAAAAAAAAGAAAAGAAACATGTTTTGTCATATCAAGGGGCTGGCTAGGTGGTGGAGTGGGCAGGATCAGAGAACTCTTGACTTTTTCAGTAAACTCCTGACATGCACACTGAGGAAATATGAACACGTGTCGGGTATTTAACATGCTCCCTCTGCCTGTTCTTCCTCTATGACTAGAAGCAATAGCAAAGCTCTGGCAAAGGCTAACAAGGAGAAAAATAAAAGCTGAAAGTTCTAATCAAAACTCTAATCAGAAAAATGACAACTGGTGAAGATTATTAAATTTTCTTTGCTCCCTTGATGAATTTAATAAAGAACTAATCAAAGATCATTAGAAGGCTTTTGTGCCTGGCTTACATTGTAACTGGATTGCAATCTGAATTTGTTTTAGTGGGTTTCCAGGGTTGAATTGGAGTGTAAATACATGTAAAAGTATAGGTGGTTAGACAATTTTTTTTTTTAGTATTTTTTAGTTAAGATACAAACCTATGAAAATGTATAAGCTGTTTATTGTGCTCATCTACTCTGCCAACTAAAAATATAGAGGATTTTGATTTTGATCTTTAGTAATTAGAGTTTTAAAAATTTGTATCAGTGTCTAGCTCAAAAAATTTCTAATGATCTTTGATTAGTTCTTTTCTTAAATTAACAGGAAAATAAAAAATGGTATCATTTAATTTCTAGAGCATAAAAATATGTAAATAACTCTAACTACCAGAGCCACTAGAAATTTATAGAAAATTATGGTAATATCTGAAGAGCTTTCTCACTCTCCCTCCACCCATTCCTGAACATTTGCTTAATGCTCCTTGTTTTCAAATGATCTTCTCATAGTCTTCCAACTACATTTTAAGTACCTCATTTATAGTGTCTCCTAAAATCTGCATTTTAACTTCTTTCTTTATGACATCTGTGCCCCTTTCATTTCTGGTGCTCATTTTTTCATGGCTCAGAATCTGTTAGGTCTAATGCAGTCTGCTCCCCAACCCTCAGTACCACAGTAACTCAGGAACTTAAGATTCCTGTTAATTCTTATGTTCTCCCATGTCAAGGCACCTGCTAGTTATCTGAATCTATGACATTTGATTTCAATTTATCTTAGCTGCAGAATACCTCTATGCTTATCAGAAAATAATCAGCTTATGTTAATATTAAAAGAGCTTAAGCTGTGCTTTGAGCTTTTTTGTTTAAGTCTGGTTATATCCTTAGTAAAGTAGTTCTTAGGCTTCTACCATTCTATTTGCCAGAATAGAAAAAGTATTCTGAAATTACCAAGGTGAATAAAGAAAACAAAAGAAATAGTAGGTGCTTTCAAAAATGAAATAAAAATATTAGACTCTTACAGTGTACCTTTTATTAGATTCTACAGGTAAACTTGATGAATTTTGTTTTCTATTTATAGCAAAATTAGGTATTTAAAGGGGTAACTCAAGTCTAGTGCACATTAGAGAAACACCTGTTTCTGTACTAGTTCTTACCTTTCTTTTTTAAGTTAAAATATCTTATGACTATTTCAAGCTTATAGAAGAATTTTCAAAACTGTATGAGATGGATAATGTCAAACTCCACATCCGTTACGTGCATGAAGCTCATTGACTAAGTTTTTGTGGAAACAGTCAGCAATTTAAATCTGGATTAGAGCCCCTGTTTCAAAGGAAAGTATATGGAAATGTGAAACTAGACTCTGCACTCTTTATATTCAATGTTAAATGAAATTAAATGATAAATTCCCAGACAGCACTGGAATGAAGAAGAATGCTTTATTTAAAAATCACCAGCTACCTTCTAGCATCATCCTGATTACAAGAGCCAGGTATTAAGATAGTTAACCCTTCAGTAGAAGTAACATGAAATGATGTCTGTGGGAACTGCAATTACATAATTATCTCCTTCTTTAGCATGGTTCTGGGGAAGTTTGTCTATCTCTTCATGTTTTAGCTGCCCATGTCTTATTTATTCCTTCTTTGCTCTTCTTTTCTCTTATAAACCCAAGTTTCTCTTTGGTCTGAAAGCCATCCTTTAGGTAGTATAGGCTTGCTGCAAATAAATCTTCTCAGCTTTTAATCTTTAGTAAGTGTTTTTATTTATTTTTTGTTTATAAAGGCTATTTTTGCTGCATATAAAATTCTGGGTTGACAGGTTTTTCCTTTCAGCACTTTCAAGAAGTCGTTTCATTGTCTTCTGGCTACTATTATTTCTGATAAGAAGTCAGTGATAATTTCTATTTTTGTTCCCTGGTATAGAAAGTGCCTCTTTCTATATGAAAGTGACTGTTTTTAAGATTTTCTCTTTATCTTTTGTTTTCAGTAGTTTGGCTGTGATGTGCATTGGGGTGATTTTCTTTATATTTATTTTATATGGATTCACTGAAATTCTTGTATCAGTATGTGAATGTTTTTCTTGATGTATGTGGAGTTTGGGGCCATTATTTCTTCAAATTTTCTTTGTCCCTATATTATCTCTTTTTCTGGGACTCAATTACTCCCTTCCTAGGTTGCTTGATATTGTCTCATGGGTTACTCAGCCTCTTTTTATTTTTTCAATAGACTATTTTAAGAGCCATTTTAGGTTCACTCAAATTTAGAAGGTACAAAGATTTCCCTTTTGCTCTCTGCTCCCAACCCAATAAAAACTTGGGCATTATGTAAGTTCTGAATGTTAGATAATAACTTTCTGTTGAGCATTTTTTTTGTCATTATTGATAACTGGAAAAAAATTGCACAACCTGAAAGTTGAGAGTTATATTTCATTTGGTGGACAAAACTGAGGCCTTAAGCCCAGAACACAGCATCTCAGATAACTCTGAAAGATAGTTCAGAAAAGACAAGTGGGGAGCCAAGATATATAGAAGCTTTTGCAACCAGGTAGATGGAACATTTTAAAAGATTACTGTTAATTAAAGAAATCCAAATATCTCAAGTTAAGGAATGTAGTGTTTTTCCATATATGGGCAGATGAAGAATCCAGGCTCACCAAAATCATTCCTTTGATGTGGATATCTGGGGCCAGCATCCTGTGCTTTCTCATCCTGCATCTTCTCAGGGTTCACGGCATGGGTATGTGTTGGGGGGGAGCTGTAGCAGCTGACTGTCAGATGGGGGGCATTTGTTTCTGTCCTCATCTGTCTCAGGGCTCACCATTGAAGCAGCTACAATGTGATGGCTTGTTGTCTGAAACATCCTTTGTTTTATTTTTTTTTTCATTTGTATTACATATGTAAAGCTTCCTACTTTCATTGTCATAGTATAATGGGACAAGCCCCTCCTCGCTTTCTGTGCCTTTATCTGGGATGGGTCATTATCAGTAAATACTCAAGCCTATTGTTTCTGTGAAAATATAGTGTTCCATATAATGAATTTCCATGTACCCCAAAGTTCTTAACTTTTCTATCCTTCTGAGCCATCCTTTTATTTACTAACCATTCTGTATATTGTGGAAAGCCCAACACATTCTCTGATTCCTCTGCAGATTCTGAAGTTGAACTTAGTATTTCCTAGTTTTTTTTTTTTTTTTTGCTCCAAACTCTTGCTTCTGACTTTTCCTGATTTCTTCTCCTCCTCCAGCTGTGGTTCCTACCTGCTGACCCAGGTTATTCTAGTGGCTTTTAGCTTCAAAACAGGGACTCATTGCTCTATTCTTCATGATGATTGCTTTGTGACTACCAGGGTTTCATTACATTTTGTTGTTTTGTAAGCATAATATAGGGGAATTCTAGTACAAGATAGGGAACAATTTAAAGTTGAACATACGGTAGCACTATTGCTAAAGTCACCTGAAATCTCTGCCTGGAGGAGCCCCTTATCAGCAACCCTCTCACTACATTTCTGAGACCTGCTGTCTAGACTCTTAAGAAAGCTTTCTGTTTTCAATCCCTCTTTCAAGGTCTGAGCCTCCTTAGCCCTGTAGTGGTGGGAGGAACCCACTCCAAAATTCCCAAAACTTTGTCATGCAGAGAAATCTGGCTCTCCCTCAGGCTCACCCTCTCCAGCTGGGCTCTCCTAGAGTCCTTAAAAAAGCACACTGGATGCTTTCCCAAACCAAAGAGCAGTTTTTCTCTTCAAGAGGAACTTTGTTGCTCTCCTAAAATAACCAGTGAAAATAGTTGTCAGCTTAAAAAAAATTTTTAAGTTATAGCCATAATTTCTCTGAAAATGAGTTTATATAATATTTTAAATAAAATGAATTGATGGCAGATTTCATAATGTGATGGATAAGGATGAATGGCCCACTTGTCAAGGAAGGTGATTCTGAAGCAGGAAAAGTCATAGGTAGAAGAAGAGAAAGAGTTTGTGATTTCTCTCTTTTCTCCAGTTATTGGTGGAAGAAGATGGGTTAGACAGGTGGTGACAGTTGTCTCCCTGTGTGCAGCTTCTCAGTCCAGAAGCTAAAGCAATCACAAAGTTGTCACTGTGGAACCAGTGTCTGTAAAGAAAAGATGAAGCTTCAACTGAGGCTAGGGAGGGTGAGAAGGAGTTTCTGGTGACTTTTCATATTCAGGAATGAGTTGAGGCCTAGGAAGCAGAAAGGCTGCTTTCAGAAGTAAGTACATCCCCAGTATCACTTTAGGACTCTACTCAGGACAATGACAGCCCTTAGGGGGACGGGGATTGGATTTTGCAGGCTGAGGTTTGGCTGCAGGTCATCTGCATCTCAGTATTATTTAGTAAAGGTACTAAATTCTGTTTATCACATTGACTAAAATATCTGTGAAGGGTGCTCTGTAGTTTAAGGATTCCTGGGAATGTTGGAAAAGGGAAACATATCCCATTACAACAGTCTACTAAATAAATTACCTTCAGAAACGTATGAAAATTTACAGTGATGCTTATAGAAGACATATAACTGTTACAGAAATATAAAGAATGTATGACTACTTTTAGGTATAATTTTCTAACAAATTTCAACATTGTAACTACATGTTTTGTATATAATGCCTCATTTAAAAATAGATATTAAATAGAGTGTATCATTTTGTAAAAAGACTTTGGAGTCAGATTAGGAAAGCTATTCTCTTAGTGAGAATAAACTGTTCAGTAACAGTAGAGTGATATGCACGGTTCTTAATTTTTTTGCAATTTCTCATATCACTGATAGCAAAACTTTCTACTTATAACTTCACTCTCATACACATTGTTAGCTGAGTTACTTTTCTGTATATTTCTACAATGGGGTAAGTATTCTTTAGATTTTTAAGAAGCCCAACAAAGCTGAAAATTTTTCAAAAAGTCTCTTCATAGCACATATTTATTCTAGTTGCCTCTTCTATAACATATTACAATGTAACACGGTATATGGATATCATTATTTTAGCTAGATGGTATTGCAAAGTGGCAAAAAATAGGCCAAGAGACATACACCAGATGTTTATAGTGATTATCTTTGGGTGATGCATGGCCAGTGATTATTTTTCTTTGTTCTGTTGTTCTTTGTTTTTGTTTTCCAATTTTTCACATTGGTCATTGACTAAGGTTCAAGTATAGAGTGTAAAATCATAAAACTACTAGAGGGAAATACTAGTGAGTATTTTATAATCTTTTGTTTAGGAAGGTCTTTCAAAGTATTACAGTGAAGTCAGAAACCATAAATGGAAAACTCACACTTTAGACTTCATGTACAATATTAATTCAATATGCTAAATGATCACATAAAGTTAACATAACTAATAACTGTTGTGGAAATATTTGTAAGATATATGACAAAAGTTGATATAATTCCTAAATAGTTACTATAAAATAGCATATAAGATGAATAACCCAATTGAAAAATGCCAAAGGATAGAAATACACATTTAGCAAAAGAAATGTAAATGACTTAAAACCTATGAAAAGATACATGCCCTCTCTGATAAATAGTGTATGCAAAGGAAAACTCCAAGATAATACTTTTCATCTTTCAATTGACAAATTCTTAAAGAAATGAAAATGCTTTGTGTTAATAAAATGTGCAGTTTGAGACAGTCTTAACATCACTATTGGTAGAGTATAAGTTGGTTCAATTTTCAGATAATAGTTTGGTATCAAAGTGTTCATAACCTTTGACTCTGCCTTTTCTAAAACCAGCTTGAACATCTGGAAGTTCATGGTTCACATATTGCTGAAGCTTGGCTTGGAGAATTATGAGCATTACTTTACTGGCGTGTGAGATGAGTGCAATTGTGCAGTCGTTTGAGCATTCTTTGACATTGCCTTTCTTTGGGATTGGAATGAAAACTGACCTTTCCAGTCCTGTGGCCACTGCTGAGTTTTCCAAATTTGCTGCCATATAGAGTGTAGCACTTTCACAACATCATCTTTTAGGATTTGAAAGAGCCCAACTGGAATTCCATAAACTCCCCTAGCTTTGTTTCGTAGTGATGCTTTCCAAGGCCCACTTGACTTCACATTCCAGGATGTCTGGCTCTAGGTGAGTGATCACATCATTGTGATTATCTGGGTCATGAAGATCTTTTTTGTACAGTTCTTCTGTGTATTCTTGCCACCTCTTCTTAATATCTTGTGCTTCTGTTAGGTCCAGACCATTTCTGTCCTTTATCAAGCCCCATCTTTGATGAAATGTTCCCTTGGTATCTCTAATTTTCTTGACGGGATCTCTAGTCTTTCCCATTCTGTTGTTTTTCTCTATTTCTTTGCATTGATTGCTGAAGAAGGCTTTCTTATCTCTCTTTGCTATTCTTTGGAACTCTGCATTCAGATGCTTAAATCTTTCCTTTTCTCCTTTGCTTTTTGCTTCTCTTCTTTTCACAGCTATTTGTAAGGCTTCCTCAGACAGCCATTTTGCTTTTTTGCATTTCTTTTCCATGGGGATGGTCTTGATCCCTGTCTCCTGTACAATGTCAAAAACCTCTGTCCATAGTTTATCTGGCACTCTGTCTATCAGATACATTCCCTTAAATCTATTTGTCACTTCCACTGTGTAATCATAAGGGATTTGATTTAGGTCATACCTGAATGGTCTAGTGGTTTTCCCCACTTTCTACAATTTAAGTCTGAATTATGCAATAAAGAGTTCATGATCTGAGCCACAGTCAGCTCCCAGTCTTGTCTTTGCTGACTGTATAGAGCTTCCCCATCTTTGGCTGCAAAGAATATAATCAATCTGATTTCCATGTTGGCCATCTGATGATGTCCATGTGTAGAGTCTTCTGTTGTTTTGTTGGAAGAAGGTGTTTGCTATGACCGGTGTGTTCTCTTGGTAAAACTCTATTATCCTTTACCCTGCTTCATTCTGTACTCCAAGGCCAAATTTGCCTGTTACTCCAGGTTTTTCTTGACTTCCTCCTTTTGCATTCCAGTCCCTTATAATGAAAAGGACATGTTTTTTTGAGTGTTAGTTTTAGAAGGTCTTGTAGGTCTTGATAGAACCGTTCAGCTTCTTCAGTGTTACTGGTCGGGGCATAGACTTGGATTACCATGATATTGAATGGTTTGCCTTGGAAACAAACAGAGATCATTCTGTTGTTTTTGAGACTGCATCCAAGTACTACATTTTGGATTCTTTTGTTGACCATTATGGCTACTCCATTTCTTCTAAGGGATTCCTGCCCACAGTAGTAGATATAATGGTCATCTAGTTAAATTCACCCATTTGAGTCCATTTTAGTTCACTGATTCCTAGAATGTTGATTTTCACTCTTGCCATCTCCTGCATGAGGACTTCCAATTTGCCTTAATTCATGGACCTAACATTCAAGGTTCCAATGAAATATTGCTCTTTACAGCATCAGACTTTGCTTCTATCATCAATCACATCCACAACTGGGTGTTGTTTTTGTTTTGGCTCCATCCCTTCATTCTTTCTGGAGTTATTTCTCCACTCTTCTCCAGTAGCATATTGGGCACCTACCAACCTGGGGAGTTCATCTTTCACTGTCCTATATTTTTGCCTTTTCATACTGTTCATGGGGTTCTCAAGGCAAGAATACTGAAGTGGTTTGCCATTCCCTTCTCCAGTGGACCACATTCTGTCAGACCTTTCCATCATGACCCACCCTTCTTGGGTGGCCCCACATGGCATGGCTTAGTTTCATTGAGTTAGACAAGGCTGTGGTCCATGTGACCAGATTGGCTAGTTGTCTGTGATTGTGGTTTCAGTCTGTCTGCCATCTGATGCCCTCTCTCAGCACCTACCATCTTACTTGGATTTCTCTTACCTTGGACATGGGATATCTCTTCATGGCCAGTCCAGCAAAGTGAACATAAAATTGCCAACATCTGCTGGATCATCAAAAAAAACAAGAGAGTTCCAGAAAAACATTTATTTCTGCTTTATTGACTATGCCAAAGCCTTCAACTGTGTGGATCACAATAAACCTGGAAAATTCTTAAAGAGATGGGAATACTAGACCACCTGATCTGCCTCTTGAGAAACCTGTATGCATGTCAGGAAGCAACAGTTAGAACTGGATATGGAACAACAGACTGGTCCAGATAGGAAAAGGAGTACATTAGGGAGAAGGAAATGGCACCCCACTCCAGTATTCTTGCCTGGAGAATCCCATGGACGGAGGAGCCTGGTGGGCTGCAGTCCATGGGGTTGCGAAGAGTCGGACACGACTGAGCGACTTCCCTTTCACTTTTCACTTTCATGCATTGAGAAAGAAATGGCAACCCACTCCAGTGTTCTTGCCTGGAGAATCCCAAGGATGGGAGAGCCTGGTGGGCTGCCGTCTATGGGGTCACACAGAGTTGGACAAGACTAAAGTGACTTAGCAGCAGCAGCAGGGTTGTATATAGCTACCCTGCTTATTTAACTAATATGCAGAGTACATCATGAGAAATGCTGGGCTGGAGGAAGCACAAGCTGGAATCAAGATTGCCGGGAGAAACATCAATAACCTCAGATATGCAGATGACACCACCTTTATGGCAGAAAGTGAAGAAGAACTAAAGAGCCTCTTGATGAAAGTGAAAGAGAAGAGTGAAAAAGTTGGCTTAAGGTCAACATTCAGAAAACTAAGATCATGGCATCTGGTCCCATCATTTTGTGAAAAATAGATGGGGAAACAGTGGAAACAGTGTCAGACTTTATTTTTTGGGGCTCCAAAATCACTGCAGATGGTGATTTCAGCCATGAAGTTAAAAGATGCTACTCCTTGGAAGGAAAGTTATGACCAATGTAGATAGCATATTAAAAGGCAGAGACATTACTTTGCCAACAAAGGTCCATCTAGTCAAGGCTATGGTTTTTCCAGTAGTCATGTATGGATGTGAGAGTTGGACTATATAGAAAGCTGAGCACTGAAGAATTGATGCTTTTGAACTGTGGTGTTGGAGAAGACTCTTGAGAGCTCCTTGGACTGCAAGGAGATCCAACCAGTCCCCCTAAAGGAGATCAGTCCTGAGTTTTCATTGGAAGAACTGATGTTGAAGCTGAAACTCCAATACTTTGGCCACCTGATGTGGTGAGCTGACTTATTTGAAAAGACCCTGATGCTGAGAAAGGTTGAGGGCAGAAGGAGAAGGGGATGACAGAGGATGAGATGGTTGGATGCCATCACCTACTCAATGGACATGAGTTTGGATGAATACCAGGAGTTGGTGATGGACAGGGAGGTCTGGAGAGCTGCGGTTCATGGGGTCGCAGAGAGTCGGACACAACTGAGCAACTGAACTGACTGAACATTTAACTCAGCAATTCCATGTTTATGAATTTATCCTATGGTGTAAGTTTATAGGCTTCCCTGGTGGCGCAGATGGTAGAGTCTGCCTGGAATGCCAGAGAGTGGGGTTAGATCTCTGGATCTACACCCCTGGAAAAGGGAATGGCAATCCATTCCAGTATTCTTGCCTGGAGAATTCCATGGACAGAGGTGCCTGATGGGCTACAGTCCATGGGCTCACAACCAGTTGGACACGAATGAGTGACTAACACTTTCACACTTTCAAGTTTAGTAGGACTTCCAAGGTGGTGCTAGTGGTAAAGAACATGCCTGCCAATGCAAGAGACATAGAGTTTTGGGTTTGATTTCGGGGTTGGGAAGATCCCCTGGAGGAGGGAATGGCAATCCACTCCAGTATTCTTGCCTGGAGAATCCTTTGAACAGAGAAGTCTGGCAGGCTACAGACCATAGAGTTGCAAAGAGTCAGACACGACTGAAGTGACTTAGCATACAATCATGCACATGTAAGCTTAGTAAACACGTCATGAGAGCTATTAGGGATGGCCAATGCCTGGGCTTTTTTTCTTTCCTGGTGTGTGCCCGGACTGCATGTAGATAGAGCCACATGGCTAGCTAATCCATGGAATATGGATGAAAGTGCTGTAGGTTACCTCCAGGCTTAGGTGGTTGTGAGGGGATGTGTGAGCTTTTGATAGTCTATTGAAGAGATCAGAAAGCCTTCCTCAGAGATTAGTGCAAAGAAATAGAGGAAAACAACAGAATGGGAAAGACTAGAGATCCCTTCAAGAAAATTAGAGATACCAAGGGGACATTTCATGCAAAGATGGGCTCGATAAAAGACAGAAATGGTCTGGACCTAACAGAAGCAGAAGATATTAAGAAGTGGTGGCAAGAATACACAGAAGAACTATACAGAAAAGATCTTCAAGACCCAGATAATCATGATGGTGTAATCACTCACCTAGAGCCAGACATCCTGGAATGTGAAGTCAAGTGGGCCTTAGAAAGCATCACTGAACAAAGCTAGTGGAGATGATGGAATTCCAGTTGAGCTATTTCAAATCCTGAAAGATGATGCTGTGAAAGTGCTACACTCTATATGCCAGCAAATTTGGAAAACTCAGCAGTGGCCACAGGACTGGAAAAGGTCAGTTTTCATTCCAATCCCAAAGAAAGGCAATGCCAAAGAATGCTCAAACGACTGCACAATTGCACTCATCTCACGTGTTAGTAAAGTAATGCTCAAAATTCTCCAAGCCAGGCTTCAGCAATACATGAACTGTGAACTTCCAGATGTTCAAGTGGGTTTTAGAAAGGGAGAGGAACCAGAGATCAAATTGCCAACATCCACTGGATCATGGAAAAAGCAAGAGAGTTCCAGAAAAACATCTCTTTCTGCTTTATTGACTATGCCAAAGCCTTTGACTGTGTGGATCACAATAAACTGTGGAAAATTCTGAAAGAGATGGGAGTACTAGACCACCTGACCTGCCTCTTGAGAAACCTGTATGCAGGTCAGGAAGCAACAGTTAGAACTGGACATTGGAACAACACACTGGTTCCAAATAGGAAAAGGAGTACGTCAAGGCTGTATATTGTCACCCTGCTTGTTTAATTTATATGCAGAGTACATCATGCAAAATGCTGGACTGGAAGAAACACAAGCTGGAATCAAGATTGCTGGGAGAAATATCAACAACCTCAGATATGCAGATGACACCACCCTTATGGCAGGAAATGAAGAGGAACTAAAAAGCCTCTTGATGAAAAGTGAAGAGGAGAGTGAAAAAGTTGGCTTAAAGCTTAACATTCAGAAAACGAAGATCATGGCACCTGGTCCCATCACTTCATGGGAAATAGATGGGGATACATTGGAAACAGTGTCAGACTTTATTTTTTGGGGCTCCAAAATCACTGCAGATGGTGACTGCAGCCATACAATTAAAAGATGCTTACTCCTTGGAAGAAAAGTTTTGACCAACCTAGATAGCATATTGAAAAGCAGAGACATTACTTTGCCAGCAAAGGTCTGTCTAGTCAAGGCTATGGTTTTTCCTGTGGTCATGTATGGATGTGAGAGTTGGACTGTGAAGAAGGCTGAGCGCCAAAGAATTGATGCTTTTGAACTGTGGTGTTGGAGAAGACTCTTGAGAGTCCCTTGGACTGCAAGGAGATCCAACCAGTCCATTCTGAAGGAGATCGGCCCTGGGATTTCTTTGGAAGGAATGATGCTGAAGCTGACGCTCCAGTACTTTGGCCACCTCATGCGAAGAGTTGACTCACTGGAAAAGACTCTGATGCTGGGAGGGACTGGGGGCAGGAGGAGAAGGGGACGACCAAGGATGAGATGGCTGGATGGCATCACTGATTTGATGGACGTGAGTTTGAGTGAACTCTGGGAGTTGGTGATGGACAGGTAGGCCTGGCGTGCTGCGATTCACGGGGTTGCAAAGAGTTGGACATGACTGAGTGACTGAACTGACTGAACTGAACTGAGTCATTTCCCCAGCCATAGGCAGAATGCCTATAGGGGAGCAAGGGCCAACAAAAGAGTGGAGTTATAAGATGAAGGAGGTTGAAGCCCTGAATGAACAGGGCCCATCACCAACCTGTGTGAGGCTATGATGTGAACAAGCAATTAATTATTTTGACCTAAATAGCTGAGATGTTGTGATTGATTGTTACACAGATATCCTACTCAGACTAACTTACATGCAACTTAATTCTGTTGAAATATAGCCATTGCATAATTAAATATAATAGCCAGGAATTAAAAAATAATCTGGTGGTTTTAGTTGTTCAGTCGTGTCTGACTCTTGCAATCCATGGACTGTAGCCCGCCAGTCTCCCTGTCCATGGAATTTTCCAGGCAAGAATATACTAGAGTGGTTTGCTATTTCCTTCTCCAGGGGATCTTTCCGACCTAGGGATTGAACCCAGGTCTCATGCATGGCAGGCAGATTCTTTACTGACTGAGCTGCCAGAGAAGCCTAATAATCTAAATGTCTACTAATAAATGAATTATAGAGCAATATGTATAGCATAGTCTAATTTTTTATAAAAATTATATCTGTCCACTTTAATAAGCAGAAAGGGATAATTGAAGAGACGTGTCAATCTACTGATGATGATTTTGCTGTAGAGTGGGACTGTAAATACTATGCTTTTCCCACTAAGTATATTTTTAATTATTTGAATATTGTACAGAACTTCTTATTAGTTTTATTATCTATGAAAAATAATATTCAATAAAAACATCATGAATGTAGTTAGAGACTTAAATTGCCTTGAACACTTCTGGAATAAGAACATAACATAATTAATATAATAATATCACATAGAAATATATAAAATAAAAGCAAATAATTAATAATTCTTATGTGTAAAAGTAGGTGTCAGATAGAGGTAACTGAAACACAGCAAACAAAACCAACATATAAAAAATTATATCTGTCCACTTTAATAAGCAGAAAGGGATAATTGAAGAGACGTGTCAATCTACTGATGATGATTTTGCTGTAGAGTGGGACTGTAAATACTATGCTTTTCCCACTAAGTATATTTTTAATTATTTGAATATTGTACAGAACTTCTTATTAGTTTTATTATCTATGAAAAATAATATTCAATAAAAACATCATGAATGTAGTTAGAGACTTAAATTGCCTTGAACACTTCTGGAATAAGAACATAACATAATTAATATAATAATATCACATAGAAATATATAAAATAAAAGCAAATAATTAATAATTCTTATGTGTAAAAGTAGGTGTCAGATAGAGGTAACTGAAACACAGCAAACAAAACCAACATATATCCATATGCATTGCTAAGTCACGTCAGTCGTGTCTGACTCTCCGCGACCCCATAGATGGCAGCCCACCAGGCCCCCCTCGTCCCTGGGATTCTCCAGGCAAGAACACTGGAGTGGGTTGCCATTTCCTTCTTCAATGCATGAAAGTGAAAAGGGAAAGTGAAGTCGCTCAGTCGAGTCCGACCCAGTTACCCCATGGACTGAACCCTACCAGGCTCCTCTGTCCATGAGATTTTCCAGGCAAGAGTACTGGAGTGGGTTGCCATTGCTTTCTCCATCGATATGCATTATATATGCATATATCAATTAGCATTTGTCTCCAGAGGTGGAATGATAGGTGAATTTTGTTATTTTCATTCTGTGCTTTTCTGTGTTTTCCAAATGTTCTACATTAAGTATGTAAATTACTTTTGTAAATTGTTGAAAAGTCAAAGTGTAAATCTTGCAAATATAAGGATAAAATGAGAAAGCTTTCAAATAAGACTACCCTTTTTTCTGTACTAACCTGTCTTAAACCAGTGATACATCTTCCAAAGATTTAAAAGCATGAACTTGATCTTCAGCAGTCCCACCCACTAGAATAATCTTTTAGCCCACAATGATAGATTAGGACCTCAAGTAAACAACAGACCTAATTGTCTCCATACAGGAAGAAGTGATTCTTACAGGATTTCAGGAACTCTTTTTTGCTTTATGGATCACCATAATGTGTCTATTAGAGAATAGAATATGTCAGTCTGATAATTATTAGTATCTTCCTGCCAATTGCTTGCTAATTATGCCTGATCTGAAGGAGATAAGCCAGGTAAGTAAGGCAAATCACATGCATGCTCGATCGTTTCAGTTGTGCCCAACTCTTTGCTACCCCATGGACCTTAGCCCACAGGCTCCTCTATCCATAGAATTTCCTGGCAAGAATACTGAAGTGGGTTGCCATGCCCTTCTCCAGGAGATCTTCCCAACTCAGAAATCAAACTAATGTCTCCTGCATTGCAGGCAGATTCTTTACCTACTGAGCCATCAGGGAAGTCCAAAATCACAAACAGAACTTAAAAAGCAAACTCTCATCTCCTGTGTTCAGCAGAGTGTGTCTAGTACAGAGGGTGGTTCACCAAAGTCATTCCCTGAGAGAGAGATGAAAGAGTGTGATGCTGAGAACCCAAGTTAAGAGCTGTTGCAGTGTGAGCTATTACTTGTCCCTCCGAAGCAAGCACCATTCAGATGTGTGTTAAATGAAGGCTGGTCACCATGCTAAAGGTGAAGTTTTAAGTGTTTGAAGAACCCTATTCTCTGTAATGACTTAGACAAGCAGAAAAAATGTGTTTCTCAGTAGAAAACAAAATGAAGTGCAGAAAGTTTATAGCAACGAGGAAAAGGAGACTCAAAGTTGGTGTTCAGGAGGGGCTGAAAGGAGAACTGTGACAAGGATGAATTCTTTCTGTTGAGGGTAAGTCTGAGCATCCCTGTTCCAGATAGGCACCTTGAGGTGTGGAGGGCAATCAGAATGACTCCTTCCTCCTTGGTGGTATTGGTGAGAGGTACCTGAAGATGGCAGAGAAGGCAATGGCACCCATTCCAGTACTCTTGCCTGGAAAATCCCATGGACAGAGGAGCCTGGTAGGCTGTAGTCCATGGGGTCGCCAAGAGTCAGACACGACTGAGCGACGTCACTTTCACTTTTCACTCTCATGCATTGGAGAAGGAAATGGCAACCCACTCCAGTGTTCTTGCCTGGAGAATCCCAGGGACGGGGGAGCCTGGCGGGCTGCCGTCTATGGGGTCGTACAGAGTCGGACACGACTGAAGCGACAGCAGCAGCAGCACCTGAAGATGGAGATAGAAGAAACCTCTTCAAAATTAGGCCCCAGTCAGAAAACTGTGGTTCCCTTAGGTCAGTGATTTGTTTTTCATCCAGTATTTAATTTGAAAAATACCAAACATAAAAAAGGTAAAAGAAGTTTAAACTCTCATATAGCCACCGTCTAGGTCTTACCATTAACATTTTACTGTGATGTTTTACCGTGTGTGTGTCCAACCTTCTGTTCACCTAAAATTTTGGGATGCATTTCAAAGTAGTTTCAAACATCAGTATATTGTTTAATATTTCAGCATAATACATCATAAAGTAGAATTGAATATTGCATTTCAGTTTTTCTTTTCAGGTGAAATTTACAATAAATAAAATGTGCAACTCTTAAGTATACTTTTCAACAAACTTTGACAAGCTTTCATCTTAGTGACTCAAATGCTTAGCAAGAAACAGAACATTACCATCGCACCAGAAAGTTCTCTCATACCCCTTGTCATTTAACCCCCACCTCCTTTCTGATAGAGGAAAGCACTATTTCAGTTTTTTCACCATAGAGCAGCTCTTGTTCTAGAACTCCAAATAAATGAAATCATACAGCGTATACACTTGTATATAAGACTTCTTTCTCTGAGTATGTTTTTGAGGTTCATCATGTTGCCTGTATCAGTACCTCATTCCCTTTGATTGCCAGATTATATTGCATTGAATAAATACATGATGGTTGGTTTGTCCCCCTTCTGCTATTGACAAATACCTGGGCTATTTTCGGTTTGGGCTATTATGAGTAAAGTTGCTGTAAACATTCTTGTACAAGTCTTCATGTGAAGAGAAAATTTTCATTTCTCTTGGCTGAATACTTGAGTGGAATTGCCAAGTGGTAGGGTAGGTGTATTTTTTATTTTTTATGTTTAGTTTCATAAGACACTGTCAGGCCTTTTTACAAAGGCCTTTTGGACCATTTTATACTCTCATAACCAGTGTGTGAAAATTCCAGTTGCTCTACATCCTCAGCAGCATTTGGTGTTGTCAGTCATTTATAATTTTAGCTACTTTAGAGGGTATATAGTGATATTTCATTGTGAATTCTAATCTGTATCTCCTTGGCTAGTGCCTTTCAAACTTTGATGTGCTTAAGAACACCTATGGGCTCCTGAGCCCCAATAAGGGCACTTTCATTTGTATGTTTTGTACTTGTATTTTGAATTTTTAAATCAGGCCAGCCAAACCCCAACATGGTTTTGAACTCAGTGGGTCTAGGCTAGGGCTGAGGTGCTGCTGAGCATGCTAAGTTGCTTCAGTCATATCCGACTCTTTGTAACCAACCGCATGGACTGTTGCCTGCCAGGTTCCTCTGTTCATGGGGATTTTCCAGGCAACAATGTTGCCATTTCCTTCTCCAGGGGATCTTCCTGACCCAGAGGTTGAACCCACGTTTCTTGTGTCTCCTGCACTGGCAGGCGGGTTCTTTGCGTCTAGTGCCATCTGGGGAGAAGGCAATGGCACCCCACTCCAGTACTCTTGCCTGGAAACTCCCATGGATGGAGGAGCCTGCTGGGCTGCAGTCCATGGGGTCGCTAAGGGTCGGGCACGACTGAGTGACTTTCACTTTCACTTTTCCGCTCTCATGCATTGGAGAAGGAGATGGCAACCCACTCCAGTGTTCTTGCCTGGAGAATCCCAGGGTCGGAGGAGCCTGATGGGCTGCCGTCTATGGGGTCACACAGAGTCGGACACGACTGAAGTGACTTAGTAGTAGTAGTAGTAGTGCCATCTGGGAAGCCCAAGGTCTAAGGTATCTGCCTTTTAACTAGTTCCCTGGAGATTCTGCTGAGTATGGTTCATTGATCATCCCTGAGGAATTAGTCCTCTGGGAACTGAAACGTGATATTTGATATCAATGTACCTTCATTTCTCTCTGGCAATTAGAATTGATTTAATTCCTTCCAGTGGAAGTGTTTGTGGACTTTGCATACTTAATAAAACATTTAATCTATTTACTAAAGTTTTAGTCTTAAAAAAATTGAGTGTCCTATTGTTTCATGTAAAATAAGAAAATCTAGATCTGAACCAAATTCCAGAAGAATGATTATTTGAGAAACTGCTCCAAAAGAGAAAAATTCATATTTTTAGGTGTCTATGATCAACATACTACTGTCAAAATTACCTAATGGATCAGAGATTAAGAAAATAAATAGTATAATTTTATTTTCATCAGTGGATTAATGTATTTGCCAGTTCTGTGTTATACTAATATTGTTGTATGTCATCTAGTGAATAAAATATAGGCCTGAAATAGCCTAATGGTAATTGGAAGGGAAAATGTTGGAAATCCATAAACATACTATCATTACTGTGTTGGATGTTAAGAGTGAGAGGAAGAAGGACAAAGCTGCTATTAACCTAAGGAGACAATAATAACATGTTATATGTAGACCTTCACCAAAGGATAGGTATGAATAATGAAAATTATAACTGTAATATTGAATCTATCTAGCGCCTTTTATCAACAGCTAAAAAGCTTTCTTGAATAATAGCTCTAATAATCTTACATCTCTGTAAGTTAGCCAGGGGAGAGAATTATACAATATATATATTTATTTTTCCAGTGGAGAAATTAAGGGATAGAGCCTTTAATGTGAGAATAGGCATAAAGACAGAACAAAAGGCAAGAACAGGACTAAGGATAGCCCCAGGGCTCATAACTTTATCTGAGTTCCAGTTCCCAAGGCCTGCTTGGTAAATTCATTTGTTCCCACAACACATGTTGGATTGAAGAACAGACACATTGACCACACAGGTGGAATTCTTTAAAAAATTTTTTGTTTTATATTAGAGTATAGAGAAGGAAATGGCAACCCACTCCAGTGTTCTTGCCTGGAGAATCCCAGGGACGGGGGACCCTGGTGGGCTGCCGTCGATGGAGTCGCACAGAGTCGGACACGACTGAAGCGACTTAGCAGCAGCAGCAGCAGCATAGTTGATTTACAAGATTGTATTCGTTTCAGGTGTACAGCACAGTGATTCAAATAATGTACATATATCTATTCTTTTTCAAATTATTTTCCCATTTAGATTACTACAGAATATTGAACAGAGTTCCCTGTGCGATACAGTAAGTTCTTGTTGGTTATCTATTAGTATTTTAAATATAGTAGTGTGTATATGTCAAGCCCAAACTCCAAATTATAGATAGGATTCTTAGATTCAACTGGGCATAGGAAAACAATAGCAGTGGTCTGCATTTGAAGAATGTTGACAGACACAGCTCTTCTCTTGAATTATTTAGTTAATTTTCTTTTTCTTTGAATAAGCTCTTAACTAAAGAGTAATGAGTCAGACATGACTTAGCAACTAAACAACACCAAAAAAGTCTAAGGTGAGTAAAGCAAAAGCAACAGACGATGAGACAGTTGGATGGCATCACCAACTGAATGGACATGAGTTTGAGTAAGCTCCGAGAGTTGGTGATGGACAGGGAAGCCTGGTGTGCTGCAGTCCATGGGGTCGCAAAGAGTTGCACATGACTGAGCGACTGAACTGAATTGAACTGAACCTTGGTTCAGTTCTCAGAGCTTTACAGATAAGTGTCTTAACTAAATAGGAAGTCAAATGCTCCATTTCTGCCTTGAGAGATTTCTTCCTCTTCCTCCCACAATGAACCTGTATGTGTCTCTTTAAGATAATTTGTCTGCCTGGTGGATAACATGGCCATTGAAGACTGCAAATCAGCATAGTTGCCTTTTTTTTTTTCTTTTTAATTTAATTGGAGGATAATTACTTTACAATGTTGTGTTGGTTTCTGCCATACACCAACATGAATCAGCCATAGGTATGTATATGTTCTTTTTCTCTTGAACCTCCCTTCCACCTCCCACCGCATCCCACCCCTCCAGGTTGTCACGGAGCACCAAGTTGAGCTCCCTGTGTTATACAGCAACTTCCCATCAGCTATCTATTTTACATATGGTAATGTATGTATTTCAACACTACTCTCTCATTTGTCCCACCCTCTCCTGCCCCTTTGCCCTGCTTCATTCTATATTCCAAGGCCAAATTTGCCTGTTACCCCAGGTGTTTCTTGACTTCCTACTTTTGCATTCCAGTCCCCCTATAATGAAAAGGACATCTTTTTGGGGTGTTAGTTCTAAAAGGTCTTGTAGGTCTTCACAGAACTGTTCAACTTCAGCTTCTTCAGCATTACTGTTGGGGCATAGACTTGGATTACTGTGATATTGAATGATTTGCCTTGGTAACGAACAGAGATCATTCTGTTGTTTTTGAGATTGCATCCAAGTACTGCATTTTGGACTCTTGTTGACCATGATGGCTACTCCATTTCTTCTAAGGGATTCCTGCCCACAATAGTAGATATAATGGTCATGTGAGTTAAATTCATCCATTCTAGTCCATTTTAGTTTACTGATTCCCAGAATGTCAACATTCACTCTTGCCATCTCTTGTTTGACCACTTCCAATTTGCCTTGATTCATGGACCTAACATTCAAGATTCCTATGAAATATTGCTCTTTACAGCATCAGACCTTGCTTCTATCACCAGTCACATCCACAACTGGGTATTGTTTTTGCTTTGGCTCCATCCCTTCATTCTTTCTGGAGTTATTTCTCCACTCATCTCCAGTAGCATATTGGGCACATACAGACCTGGGGAATTCCTCTTTCAGTATCCTATCATTTTGCCTTTTCATACTATGAATGGGATTCTCAAGGCAAGAATACTGAAGTGGTTTGCCAGTGAACCACATTCTGTCAGACGTATTCATTGGAATATGTCTTCATTGGAATATGGAATGAAGCAGGGCAAAGGCTAATAGAGTTTTGCCAAGAGAACACACTGGTCATAGCCAACGCCCTCCTCCAACAACACAAGAGAAGACTCTACACATGGACATCACCAGATGGTTAACACCGAAATCAGATTGATTATATTCTTTGCCGCCAAAGATGGAGAAGCTCTATACAGTCAGCAAAAACAAGACCGAGAGCTGACTGTGGCTCAGATCATGAACTCCTTATTGCCTAATTCAGACTCAAATTGAAAAGGTAGGGAAAACTAGTAGACCATTCAGGTATGACCTAAATCAAATCCCTTATGATTACACAGTGGAAGTGACAAATAGATTTAAGGGACTCGATCTGATAGAGTGCCTGATGAACTAATGATGGAGGTTTGTGACATTGTACAGGAGACAGGGATCAAGACCAACCCCAAGAAAAAGAAATGCAAAAAAGCAAAATGGCTGTCTGAGGAAGCCTTACAAATAGCTGTGAAAAGAAGAGAAGCAAAAAGCAAAGGAGAAAAGGAAAGATATAAGCATCTGAATGCAGAGTTCCAAAGAATAGCAAGGAGAGATAAGAAAGCCTTCCTTAGCAATCAATGCAAAGACATAGAGGGAAACAACAGAATGGGAAAGACTAGAGATCTTTTCAAGAAAATTAGAGACACCAAGGGAACATTTCATTCAAAGATGGGCTTGATAAAGGACAGAAATGGTATGGACCTAAAAGAAGCAAAAGATATTAAGAAGAAGTGGCAAGAATACACAGAAGAACTATACAGAAAAGATCTTCATGACCCAAATAATCACGATGGTGTGATCACTCACCTAGAGCCAGATATCCTGGAAGGTGAAGTCAAGTGGGTCTTAGAAAGCATCACTACAAACAAAGCTAGTGGAGGTGATGGCATTCCAGTTGAGCTATTTCAAATCCTAAAAGATGATGCTGTGAAAGTACTGTATTTTATATGCCAGCAAATTGGGAAAACTCAGCAGTGGCCACAGGACTGGTAAAGGTCAGTTTTCATTTCAATCCCAAAGAAAGGCAATGCCAAAGAGTGCTCAAATGACTGCACAATTGCACTCATCTCACTCGCTAGTAAAAGTAATGCTCAAAATTCTCCAAGCCAGGCTTCAGCAATACATGAACCATGAACTTCCAGATATTCAAGCTGGTTTTAGAAAAGGCAGAGGAACCAGAGATCAAATTGCCAACATCTGCTGGATCATCAAAAAAGCAAGAGAGTTCCAGGAAAACATCTCTTTCTGCTTTATTGACTATTTGAAAGCCTTTGACTGTGTGGATCACAACAAACTGTGGGAAATTCTGAAAGAGATGGGAATACCAGACCACCTGACCTGCCTCTTGAGAAACCTATATGCAGGTCAGGAAGCAACAGTTAGAACTGGACATGGAACCACAGACTGGTTCCAGATAGGAAAAGGAGTACGTCAAGGCTGTATATTGTCACCCTGCTTATTTAACTTCTATGCAGAGTACATCATGAGAAATGCTGGGCTGGAAGAAGTCCAAGCTGGAATCAAGATTGCCGGGAGAAATATCAACAAGCTCAGATATGTAGATGACACCACCATCACTTCATGGGAAATAGATGGGGAAACAGTGGAAACAGTGTCAGACTTTATTTTTGNGACACCAGTTATACATCCATGTCCAACAGTCAATTTTTTCTCTTTCCAAAATGAGAATTTACTTGGAAAGGCAAATGAAAATTCAAAAAATTGCTTGGTAAACAATGAAGTCATTGATTAATTTAACAAAAATTTGTTAAGTTTTTGTATATTCATCAGAATAAATATGATTTTAAGAGACTTTTATTTCACTACAGTTGATGCTTCTGTCTGTTTTTACTATCCCAAGATATTCCCTACTTGCCAGCTTCAACGATGCATTGTGTTGGCAAGACAGTGTTGCCATATTTAGGACAGTAACTAGAGAAATACAGACATTTTTTATACCTCTTATATCATACTGTGAAGATTTTTTTCACATTTATTATATACCACATTTTTTCTCCCATTCAAAATCATTTCATAACTTCCTATCTTAGTTTGCAAGGCTTATTGTCATTACTTAGACAGGAAAGCACCTTATTCATTAAACTACAAGTCATACTTTCAAGTTGCACATTCAGGAAGGTTTCTTGCCTCCAGACACTCCTGTTTTCAGGATAACAAGTACATAATGGGCTCAGTTTGAGGGGCTGTACCTCCCCCATGCTGTACGAATCATTCTCAGTCACAGAGGTTGGAGATCTTGAAATCCACTTTATTTGGGGAACTGTAGCAGACTGACATCCTGACCACTCGGGTCACTCAGGGGCCAACTTGCCTGCCCGTGGACCAGACCCAGCAGCTGCAACTGGAACCCTTTTGTCCCTGGTCTCCTCCTGACGTGGACAACTGGCCAGAGTGCCCTTACTAGTCAGGAACAAGAGACTTTATTGACCTCTCTCCCCTTCCCCCTCTCTTTCCTCTCCTTAACCCTCCCTATCCTTCCCTGTTTTTCTAGTCCCCTGGTCCTGGATGCAGGAATCTGGTCGAAGGGCCTCAGCCTGAGCTGAGGATTGGAGACTGATCACCTCCTCTTGGCAGAGAACTCGAATTCTGGTTCTGGTCTGGTCTGATTTCTGGTAGGCCGAGTTCCAGTCCTCCCTTCTCTGGAGGCCCAGGGAAAAGTCCCATAACGCCTGGGTATCTGTAGGCGGCAGGAGCCGTCTGTAAGGCCACCCCTTTTGCCCTCCTCTCCCGCCTCCTCCCCCTTCTTCTTTCAACCTGGCTTCCTTTCCTCCCTTTGACATCTTTGATGTTAGTCCTTGGATCTGAAGTTCTGTGTCTCTATAGGAGGTTTTCTGAGAGACTGTATTCTTGTATTTGAGGGAGTGTCTGACGCGGACTGCCAGGTTTATATGTGTGTGTTTTACCTCTGTGTGCTGTGTTGTGATTTCTGATGGCCGTTTTGCTTTGTCTGGCCACCATGTGGTTTAGACCTGCCGCCATTTTGTTAGAACTTGATTTTCTTTCCCTGTGCCTTGAGACCAGGGCTCTCAAGAACACTTATCTAGACCATCTCTAACTCCTGAAACTGAAGGAAAAGGGGGAAAAGACTTTAAAATTTTTATTTATTTCAACTGTTTTTATTAATAAACTAGTAAATTTTATATTGTAATGTCTAACTCATGACTAAACTTAGAAGATGAAGCTAGATCTCACACTGTGTCTGTCTAAATATGTCTTGGTATGTCTGTCTCTGGGTAATATTTTTGAGGTGAATTTGTAAATGAGCTTTATTTAATTGGTTTTAAAAAAGGTAAACACAAATCAAATAATTCTAAATTAAACAATAAATTCCAGGTTCATGTGAACTGGGAAATATTCAGTATTAAATACCTGATATTAATGTTTGCTTGTTGACCTATCTAATATAGACATGTCTTAGAGTAATTAACATTAAGTAGAATATTTTCATTGTACCTAGGTTTAATATGTTAAATATTATATCTGCTACAAGTTTGTCAATAAGGAAATTACGAGTGAAGAAACTTCTAAAAAATGTAAATGAGATATGAGGTTTTTTTTATAAACTCTATTAGGAATAATTATTCTCTAGAAATATCTGTCTAAAATAGTCTCTCCAGATTGGCATAACTTAAATTTCTAAGGGTTGTGCCAAGTGTGCTAAGTGTTGGAAGTCTATTGAATAGTTAGGTCATTTCCAAATAAAATAAGATTTTGAAACATTTACCGCTGCTGCTGCTAAGTTGCTTCAGTCATGTCCAACTCTATGCAACCCCGTAGATGGCAGCCCACAGGCTCACCCGGCCCTGGGATTCTCCAGGCAAGAACACTGGAGGTGGATTGCCATTTCTTTCTCCAGTGCATGAAAGTGAAAGTGAAGTTGCTCAGTCATGTCCGGCTCTTAACGACCCCATGGACTGCAGCTCACCAGGCTCCTCCGTCTGGGATTTTCCAGGTGAGAGTACTGGAGTGGGGTGCCATTGCCTTCTCTGAAACATTTACTACTAAATACTAATTTCCTTTTACAGAGAAACTAAAAGAGGTTTGGGACTGTAAATGAATAATGTTTGGTGCCATCCTAAAATGTTCTAAGAAAGCAAGGGTTTTAGAAATTATCACTGGTATTTATGCTCACCAATCTATAAAATGCTAATATTAAAGTTAGTTCTTGGTTGCTAAAGGAAAGTAGGAAGTGTGTTTTCAGTTTAAAAAAAAAGAAAAAGGAATGAAAAAATACTAAAAAGAATTATGAATGATCAGGATTTTCTAAAATTGGATTACAGTTGGTTAGATAAATGGATTTTGTTAGAAATGACACAGCCTTAAGAAAACTGCTGCTGCTGCTGCTAAGTCGCTTCAGTCGTGTCCGACTCTATGCGACCCCGTAGATGGCAATCCACCAGGCTCCCTCGTCCCTGGGATTCTCCAGGCAAGAACACTGGAGTGGGTTGCCATTTCCTTCTCCAATGCAGGAAAGTGAAAAGTGAAAGTGAAGTCGCTCAGTCGTGTCCGACTCTTAGCGACCCCATGGACTGCAGCCCACTAGGCTCCTCCATCCATGGGATTTTCCAGGCAAGAGTACTGGAGTGGGGTGCCGTTGCCTTCTGCAATAAGAAAACTGGTTAGAGTCAACTAGGTCCAAGATGGCGGAGCTGACTTTCACTAGACCTTGAGCCTTGGTATTTAGGCTTATTGTGACATATCAACAAGCTAAATCAACATTGACTAAATCTGACCAAATGTTCTAAACCCTTTTAATTGATCTTTTCAATAAAACTTCCTAAATAGAATTCAAGTTCTTTTGACCTCTAGCTAACTTTGGGGTACTTCAGAGGGCCCCTGAAACATCCCAAAGACAGGTATTAAACTGTGTTTATTTTGTTGGTTAAATTACATGAAAAAGATTATCAAATGAGTAATAAATCCGCTCATGTTAATGGCAGCCCACCCCAGTACTCTTGCCTGGAAAATCCCATGGACAGAGGGGCCTGGTAGGCTGCAGTCCATGGGGTTGCTAAGAGTCAGACATGACTAAGAGACTTCACTTTCACTTTTCACTTTCATGCATTGGAGAAGGAAATGGCAACCCACTCCAGTGTTCTTGCCTGGAGAATCCCAGGGATGGGGGAACCTAGTGGGCTGCCGTCTATGGGGTCACACAGAGTCGGACACGACTGAAGCGACTTAGCAGCAGCAGCAGCAACATTCTGTCCAGTTATGATACTCCAAGGATAGATTCCACCATAGCAGTGACCCCAGTGAATCTCTTCTCTTAGGAGTCAACCATGAGTTTCACTCTTATTTTCTCCACTTTTAAAATGTATTTTCTTTATTTTAACTATCATCTACTTGATGATGCTTCTCAGTACCAATCCCTAACCCAGATTTCTTTCCTGAAACCTCAAATCCAGTTACTTATTGTCATCTCCACCTGAAAGACTCCCTTGACACTTATATCCAAGATGGAATTAATCTTTCCCCCAAATGTGCTCTTCCTTCTATATTCCCTACCTTGGCAGGTGAAGTCCTGAACACCCAATGTCTAAGGCAAAGTCAACCATGAGTTTCACTCTTATTTTCTCCACTTTTAAAATGTATTTTCTTTATTTTAACTATCATCTACTTGATGATGCTTCTCAGTACCAATCCCTAACCCAGATTTCTTTCCTGAAACCTCAAATCCAGTTACTTATTGTCATCTCCACCTGAAAGACTCCCTTGACACTTATATCCAAGATGGAATTAATCTTTCCCCCAAATGTGCTCTTCCTTCTATATTCCCTACCTTGGCAGGTGAAGTCCTGAACACCCAATGTCTCAAGGCAGAAATCTAAGGGGTATCTTAAATTCCCCTCATGTCATTCTATTTCTTCTTTTCCCCATTCATCCCACTCAATAAATCATCATGATCACTTTTAAATCCACTTTTTCTTTTAATTGGAGGATAACTGCTTTATAATGTTCTGTTGGTTTCTCCTGTCACTTTTTTTGACTGAAGTATAGTTGACTTACAAGGTTGTGCCAATATCCACTGTACAGCAAAGTGACTCAGTTTGACACATATACAGTTCTACATTCTTTTCATATTTTCCATTATCACAGGATATTGCATATAGTTCCCTGTACTATACAGTAGGACCTTGGTGTTTATTCATTCTCAGGGCAATAGTGTGCATCTACCAACCCCACGTTCCCAGTCCATCTCTCTCCCTATCCCCTCCCCCTTGGCAACCATAAGTCTGATCTCTATATTTGTGAATCCATTTCTGTTTCGAATATAGTTAATTTGTGTGATATTTTAGATTCCATATATGGCATTTGTCTTTCTCTTTCTGACTTCATTAGTATAATATTCTCAAATTGCATCCATGTTTCTACAAATGACATTATTTTGTTCTTTTTATGACTGAGTAATATTCCATTATATATATGTACCATATTGTCTTTATCCATCGAATCTACCTTTTTAACATCTTGTATATTCATCCTGTCCTTTCCATGACAATTGCTTTAGTTTAATCTTATTAGTGCTTACAATAGAATTATAATTGATTTCTCTGCTTGTAATCTTTCCATCCCTAGGTTCAACCTCAACAGAACCACAGTAATAATATCTCTAAAATAAAGTTTGATCATGTTTATCCTTTGCTTAAAAATCTTCCCTTCCCTTCCCTCACTTAGCAGCAGCAGCAGGATAAAGGAGGAAATACAACAGCACATGCAAAAGTAAAAAGTCATAAAACCACATGGAACTGTACAGGGGAAACAAGCATTTTGACAGTGTCTGAGTCATGAGTATGAGGTGGAGGATGGAGAAGTAGGAGGGGCCAGGTCATCCACAGCAGGCCAGACATCTAATGTTACTTCTTCCTGGAATGCCTTGACCTACTTCCTTTACTGCCAACTGAAAAGTGACTTCTGGAAAGCATCTCCAGCATCCCAACACAGAATTTAATGACTCCTTCCTCAACACTAATACGTGTCTTCTACTGTTGCTATTGTTGTTCTAATCACTTGTTTGCATGTCCATCTCCTCTTTAGATTGTGAGCCCCTTTATAAAAAGAACCATGCGTGATTCATTCCTAAATCCTCATGTGACAAACTTCCTAGCACAGAATGAGTCCCCAGTAACTCATCTCTTTTCCTCTGCCTTCTTTAATTTCATAAGAATGCAGGTAAGAAATAATGAAATCTTAACCAAGAGTGATGGTAGGAATACAGAGGTAGAAATAAACTTTTAAAATTATTTAAGAAGTTGAATAGACTTTGTCATTAATTAAAAAGACTAAGAAATGATTGTCAAATCTCTTCCTAAAGAAAGAAGGAAAAGCTCGTCTTCCTTATCTTCAGTTACATTGTATAACTATCAGGTATTTGGAATTTTAAATATTTTGTTCATTTATTTCTTAGAGCTTGTGGTAAATCTAATATTGTGTGCTCTGAATTGCATTAAATTTAATTATAAGCATTTTTGACACTTTATAACATTTTAATATAATTTTTAGAGATAGCTTTTTTAAAAAGAGGTGGGATTTAAGATAAACTTTACAAAGTATAGGTGAATTTCAAGGTAACAATATATAAGTCAGAAAAGATAATTCTACAAGAATATTAGCAGGATTTGGGCAGGTTATAGTAAAAGTCAACAGAGATAGCAATTGAACATAGAGAAAAGAATCCAGATGAGAGCAAGAGAACTCTTCAGTTGGGGAAAAACTTGCTCCAGGCCATCTCAGTGGTCAAACAGGACACAAACCACATGAATCAAGTATCAGACTCCCTTACAATAAAGACAGTAGTTGGTCCAGAAAGAACATGTCCCTTCCTGAGGAAGTGGGCCCCATACATGGCAGGGCTGCTGGAGTGAAAGTCCTCTAAGTAGTAGAGGGCAGGGAGCCAGGAGCAGTTTTCTGTTGCAGACAAGAGGCTCAACTCAGTGATATCCAGCATGCCTCTAAATTTGAGTCTTTGAAAATCTGACAAGTTAGTTATTCTGAAAGTTATTTATCCTGACTCAAGAATGAGAGCAGTATGAAATATATGGGCTAAAATGATACGTTCTTACCTGTCTCTCCTCTCAGCACACAACCAGTTGAGTCCATGCCAAAAAAATAACTCTTTTCCTTCCCATCATATCCTTCTACTGCTTAAAATAACTTTAGAAACTCTTTCAGTCCTCAACCACTGGCTCAGTCATGACTACAAGATGGACGCCCTCAATGAGTCAGCAAAATGGATGATGACAGCACACCCACTGGATCATGATAGTGCCTCCATGTCAGTGTCTGTCTTTAGGCACTTGCTGGCCTTCCAACACCCACTATGGCTGTCGATTAGAGATATAACAATCCTTCATTCCACTGCTCACTTGACTGTCCTTTACAGCCATGGAAAATCACTGCCCTGAGATGGAGCCTATGGTGACCAACAGGGCATTCTTAGGGTTGCTTTAGTGTCTCAGCCCTTACTCTAACACCCTCTGCTCTCTCTCTAGGTGCCAGTATTTTTTCACATAGGCATAAGTAAGAAACATTCTTTAGTTCTGGCTTTCTTGTCCCTCTACCAAACTTGTAGAATTACTTAAAAGTTTTACTGAAGTCAGGTCTCTGCAACAGGTGCAAAGAATCAAACGACATATGACATAGATGATCAAAGTGCTACATAAAAGTCCCACTAGAGTCATGTGCATTGAAAAAATAAAACTTGTGGCAAAACCATTTCCCCCTATATCTTTAGTTTTGTATTCTAATTAACAATATACATTTACAAGGAATGAATGTGTGCTAAGTTATTTCAGTTGTGTGCAATTCTTTGCAACCTTATAGACCATAGCCCACCAGACTCCTCTATCTGTGGGATTCCCAGGCAAAAATACAAGGGTAGGTTGTTATGCTCTCCTCCAGAGGATCTTCTTGACTCAGAGATCGAATCCACGTCTCTTATGTCTCCCGCATTGAGAAACTGGTTCTTTACCACTAGTACCACCTGGGAAGCCCCTTACAAGGAATAAAATTGTTTGAATGTAATTAGAAGTGATTTTAGCCTGTTTAAACAAAAGAACAGGCAAAAATACAAGGGTAGGTTGCCATGCTCTCCTCCAGAGGATCTTCTTGACTCAGAGATCAAATCCACGTCTCTTATGTCTCCCGCATTGAGAAACTGGTTCTTTACCACTAGTACCACCTGGGAAGCCCCTTACAAGGAATAAAATTAAGTTTGTAATTAGAAGTGATTTTAGCCTGTTTAAACAAAAGATTATACAAAGATTGTCATGTCATATATTCAGATGTGCTGAGAAATTGTAGCTCTGTAATTTTGTCTGTAGCTAACATAGCTTTCCAAGAAGGTGATAGCACACCACTCCAGTACTCTTGCCTGGAAAATCCGATGGATGGAGGAGCCTGGTAGGCTGCAGTCCATGGGGTCGGGAAGAGTTGGACACGACTGAGCAACTTCCCTTTCACTTTTCACTTTCATGCATTGGAGAAGGAAATGGCAACCCACTCCAGTGTTCTTGCCTGGAGAATCCCGGGACGAGGGAGCCTGGTGGCCTGCCATCTATGGAGTTGCACAGAGCCGGACACAATTGAAGCACTTTAGCAGCAGCAGCAGCAGCAGCATAGTTTTACTTATAAACCCAACTGCTTTGTAGATAAAAATTAACTCAAATTTCAGTCTAATTTCATATTATTGAAATTTGGTAATTAAAAAATATTTAATAATAATGTGTTATTTTCATTAAAATGCTTGAACTCTCAAAGAGCCCATGCCCCTTAAGGGTACGTCAAAGTGTATGGAAGGAGATGTGTGACTTATGTGTCTTTGTGGGATTAAGGCAAAAGGACATCCTGGTCTCACATTAGTCCTCTGGTGAATGCTGCTAGATGTACTATTTTCAGTGCTACCTATTATCTGGAACCTGTTGGTCCTGATGACTGCCATGCTTAGCCTGCTGTGGGGGCAGCTTAAATAAACATTTATATGGTTGTGATTTTGTATCCTGGAGCTTTGGAACCAGGCAAATCTAGGTTAGAATTTCAGTTCTTTGACCTACTACTATAACTCTACTTCCTTCATATGCTACATGGAGATTATAATACCCTTAGCTATGAGGTTAATATAAGAATTAAAAATAAAATATTTGTAAAGCACTTAGCAAACTGCCTGGAACCTATTTAGTGATTAATAGCAATTTTGATTATTAACTTTATTTTATAAATTTGCTCCATGCATTAAGTTTTTCATAAAGTATTTTTTCTCAATTAACTAAACAAATATTTATCTGATGACAACATGTTCTAATTCAAATCATGAATAAGATGAACTTCCTACCCTTTGTATTTATATTCTAGTAGGAAAGACATAATAAACCAACAATAAAATGAACATAATATGTAATATCAAGTACTAATACTTGCCAATTAGGAGTATTAAGCAAGTTAGGAGATATAAGGGCTTCCCTAGTGGCTCGCTGGTAAAGAATCTACCTGCAATGTAGGAGACTCGTGTTCAATCCCTGAGCTGGGAATATCTCCTGGAGAAGGAAATGGCAACCCACTCCAGCATTCTTGTTTGAGAAATCCACGGACAAAGGAGCCTAGAGGGCTACAGTCCATGGGATCAAGAGTTGGATACAAATAAACCACCACAGGAGGTATAAAATGATTGGATAGGGTGCGATACAATGTTATTTTAAATAATATGGTAAGATAAGCCCTCTTTGAAGATAGCATAATTTGAAAAGAAGTCTTGAATGAAATAAGAGAATAAGCCATATAGTTAACAAAAGAGAAAAGCCTCCTGGGTAGAGAGAAGCATAAGACTTTGAGTTAGAAACACACTTGTCCTGGTGGTGTCCATCAGGATGCTGATGGTGACTGGAATAGAATGATGAGAAATGAGGTTGGAGAGATTGGTAAGGGGCCAGGTCATGCAGGACAGATACTTCAGATTTGATTCTGAGTTATAATGGAAAGTCTGTAGAGCATTTTGTACAGGGGAATGACGTGATTGTTTCATGTCTTCATAGGGCCATTCATAATGTGTGGGGAATAAACAATGGAAGTAGGGCAAGTTAAGCTGATGGAAAACCAATCAGGAAATTTATTGCCTACCTAGAGAGAGACTTTTCATACTGTTCATGGGGTTCTCAAGGCAAGAATACTGAAGTGGTTTGCCATTCCCTTCTCCAGTGGACTATGTTTTGTCAGAACTCTCCACCATGACCCGTCCATCTTGGGTGGCCCTATATGGCATGCTCATAGTTTCATTGAGTTAGACAAGGCTGTGGTCCATGTGATCAGTTTGATTAATTTTCTGTGATTGTGGTTTTCATTCTGTCTACCCTCTGATGGATAAGGATAAGAGGCTTATGGAAGCTTCCTGATGGAAGAGACTGACTGAGGGGGAAACTGGGTCTTGTTCTGATGGGTGGGGCCATGTTCAGTAAATCTTTAATCCAACTTACTGTTGATAGGCGAGGCTGTGTTTTCTCCCTGTTTTTTGACCTGGGGCCAAACTATGGTGGAGGTAATGAAGATAATGGGGACCTCCTTCAAAAGGTCCTGTGCATGCACTGCCCAACTCAGTGCCTCCAGCCCTGCAGCAGGCCACTGCTGACCTGTGCCTCTGTTGGTGATTCCTGGACACTCACGGGCAACTCTGGGTCAGTTCCTGGTGGGGTTACTGCTCCATTCTCCTGAGTCCTGATGAGCACAAGGTTTTGTTTATGCCCTCCAAGAGTCTGTTTCCCCAGTCCTGTAAGTTCTGGTGGCTCCATGGTGGGGTTAATGGTGACCTCCTCCAAGAGGGCTTATGCCATACCCAGGTCTCCTGCACCCAGAGCCCCTGCCCCTGCGACAGGCCACTGCTGACCCATACCCCTGCAGGAGACACTCAGACGCTCAAAAGCAGGTATGGCTCAATCTCTGTGGGGTCTCCTGGTGTGTACAGGTTTTGTTTGAGCCCTCCAAGCAGAATATTGTCACCCTGCTTGTTTAAATTACATGCAAAGTACATCATGAGAAACGCTGGGCTGGAGGAAGCTGATGCTGAAGGTGAAACTCCAATACTTTGGCCGCCTGATGCAAAGAACTGACTCATTGGGAAAGACCCTGATGCTGGGAAAGATTGAAGGCAGGAGGAGAAAGGGATGAAAGAGAAGAGGATGAGATGGTTGGATGGCATCACAAACTCAATGGACATGAATCTGAGTAAACTCTGGGAATTGGTGACAGGGAGGCCAGGCATGCTGCAGTCCATGGGTTCGAAAAGAGTTGGACATGACTGAGCGACTGAACTGAACTGAACCGTGACTTAGATCTGCCACATAATCACTTAGGATAATAAGGTGACACGAATCGAGAGTCCTCTTAAAAAATGGGGGAGGGTGTATTTTTGTTTCAAATTTACTTCTGGCTACATTGGCCCTACAAATAGCTGTGAAAAGAAGAGAAGCCAAAAGGAAAGGAGAAAAGGAAAGATATAAGCATCTGAATGCAGAGATACAAAGAATAGCAAGAAGAGATCAGTGCAAAGAAATAGAGGAAAACAACAGAATGGGAAAGACTAGAGATCTCTTCAAGAAAGTTAGAGACACCAAGGGAACATTTCAAGCAAAGATGGGCTCGATAAAGGACAGAAATGGTATGGACCTAAAAGAAGCAAAAGATATTAAGAAGAAGTGGCAAGAATACACAGAAGAACTATACAGAAAAGATCTTCATGACCCAAATAATCACGATGGTGTGATCACTCACCTAGAGCCAGATATCCTGGAAGGTGAAGTCAAGTGGGTCTTAGAAAGCATCACTACAAACAAAGCTAGTGGAGGTGATGGCATTCCAGTTGAGCTATTTCAAATCCTAAAAGATGATGCTGTGAAAGTACTGTATTTTATATGCCAGCAAATTGGGAAAACTCAGCAGTGGCCACAGGACTGGTAAAGGTCAGTTTTCATTTCAATCCCAAAGAAAGGCAATGCCAAAGAGTGCTCAAATGACTGCACAATTGCACTCATCTCACTCGCTAGTAAAAGTAATGCTCAAAATTCTCCAAGCCAGGCTTCAGCAATACATGAACCATGAACTTCCAGATATTCAAGCTGGTTTTAGAAAAGGCAGAGGAACCAGAGATCAAATTGCCAACATCTGCTGGATCATCAAAAAAGCAAGAGAGTTCCAGGAAAACATCTCTTTCTGCTTTATTGACTATTTGAAAGCCTTTGACTGTGTGGATCACAACAAACTGTGGGAAATTCTGAAAGAGATGGGAATACCAGACCACCTGACCTGCCTCTTGAGAAACCTATATGCAGGTCAGGAAGCAACAGTTAGAACTGGACATGGAACCACAGACTGGTTCCAGATAGGAAAAGGAGTACGTCAAGGCTGTATATTGTCACCCTGCTTATTTAACTTCTATGCAGAGTACATCATGAGAAATGCTGGGCTGGAAGAAGTCCAAGCTGGAATCAAGATTGCCGGGAGAAATATCAACAAGCTCAGATATGTAGATGACACCACCATCACTTCATGGGAAATAGATGGGGAAACAGTGGAAACAGTGTCAGACTTTATTTTTGGGGGCTCCAAAATCACTGCAAATGGTGACTGCAGCCATGAAATTAAAAGACGCTTACTCCTTGGAAGAAAAGTTATGACCAACCTAGATAGTATATTCAAAAGCAGAGACATTACTTTGCCGACTAAGGTCCCTCTAGCCAAGGCTATGGTTTTTCCAGTAGTCATGTATGGATGTGAGAGTTGGACTGTGAAGAAGGCTGAGTGCAGAAGAATTGATGCTTTTGAACTGTGGTGTTGGAGAAGACTCTTGAGAGTCCCTTGAACTGCAAGGAGATCCAACCAGTCCATTCTGAAGGAGATCAACCCTGGGATTTCTTTGGAAGGAATGATGCTGAAGCTGAAGCTCCAGTACTTTGGGCACCTCATGCGAAGAGTTGACTCATTGGAAAAGACCCTGATGCTGGGAGGGATTGGGGGCAGGAGGAGAAGGGGATGACCAAGGATGAGATGGCTGGATGGCGTCACAGACTAGATGGACGTGAGTCTGAGTGAACTCTGAGAGTTGGTGATGGACTGGGAGGCCTGGCGTGCTGTGATTCACGGGGTCGCAAAGAGTCGGACATGACTGAGTGACTGAACTGAACCACCCTTATGGAATAAAGTGAAGAAGAACTAAAAAACCTCTTGATGAAAATGAAAGTGGAGAGTGAAAAAGTTGACTTAAAGCTCAACATTCAGAAAACCAAGAACATGGCATCTGGTCCTATCACTTCATGGGAAATAGATGGAAAGAATTGATGCTTTTGAACTGTGGTGTTGGAGAAGACTCTTGAGAGTCCCTTGAACTGCAAGGAGATCCAACCAGTCCATTCTGAAGGAGATCAACCCTGGGATTTCTTTGGAAGGAATGATGCTGAAGCTGAAGCTCCAGTACTTTGGGCACCTCATGCGAAGAGTTGACTCATTGGAAAAGACCCTGATGCTGGGAGGGATTGGGGGCAGGAGGAGAAGGGGATGACCAAGGATGAGATGGCTGGATGGCGTCACAGACTAGATGGACGTGAGTCTGAGTGAACTCCGAGAGTTGGTGATGGACTGGGAGGCCTGGCGTGCTGTGATTCACGGGGTCGCAAAGAGTCGGACATGACTGAGTGACTGAACTGAACCACCCTTATGGAATAAAGTGAAGAAGAACTAAAAAACCTCTTGATGAAAATGAAAGTGGAGAGTGAAAAAGTTGACTTAAAGCTCAACATTCAGAAAACCAAGAACATGGCATCTGGTCCTATCACTTCATGGGAAATAGATGGGGAAACAGTGGAAACAGTGTCAGACTTTAATTTTTTGGGCTCCCAAATCACTGCAGATGGTGATTGCAGCCATGAAATTAAAAAAGACGCTTACTCCTTGGAAGAAAAGTTATGACCAACCTAGATAGTATATTCAAAAGTAGAGATGTTATTTTGCCAACAAAGGTCCATCTAGTCAAGGCCATGGTTTTTCCAGTGGTCATGTATGGATGTGAGAGTTGGACTGTGAAGAAAGCTGAGTGCTGAAGAATTGATACTTTTGAACTGTGGTGTTGGAGAAGACTCTTGAGAGTCCCTTGGACTGCAAGGAGATCCAACCAGTGCATTCTGAAGGAGATCAGTCCTTGGTGTTCACTGGAAGGACTGATGCTAAAGCTGAAACTCCAGTACTTTGGCCACCTCATGGGAAGAGTTGACTCATTGGAAAAGACTCTGATGCTGGGAAGGACTGGGAACAGGAGGAGAAGGGGACGAGATGAGATGGGGGATGGCATCACCAACTGATGGACATGAGTTTGGGTGAAATCCGGGAGTTGGTGATGGAAAGGGGGGCCTGGTGTGCTGCTATCATGGGTTGCAAAGAGTCGGACACGTCTGAATGACTGAACTGAGCTGAACTCAACTCCTGCCCGTGCTTTGTCCATAAGTCTATTCTCTATGGCTGAGTCACCCTTACTCCCCTGCAAATAGAGAACCACTGCCTTTGCCATGACACTCAGCCTACTTCTTGAAGCCTCCTCGACTCTTAGACACCTGCAGTTCTGGCTTGGTTATCACTAGGCATTCCACCGAGAATTCCCTCTATATCTCCAAGAAGAGAAATCCCTTTAAGGTGTTTGATTTGGCAAGACATCATTTTACAGACAGGCTGCATTAACAGCTATCTGTGGAAATGTTTATTTTGATTCTGAAAATTCCATTCAGCAGGTGGACAAGTGTGTGTGGTTTAAATATGGACATCTCTCTTGTTTGAAAACCTTGACAGCACCTCTTCTTCCAATAGGAATCTCTAGCTCTCTCTCTCTTTTTTAACCTCATTCCATATTTTTTACTACCTTGCTACTCCTTTCTTTTCTTGCATCAGATTTATACTTCTCTATTCTTTTAATTTAGTCAGTTTTTCCAACCAAGTTTTGGAAATACCATGTTAACTCTGGGCCATGCTATTTTCTTTCCTAGGTAGAAAGAGAAGCATTGAATCTCTGTCTTCATTATAAAGCCTCTTGGGTCTCTCACTTTTTTTCTATGTTTAAATTATCTTTTTTGCTCTGTATTGAACCTCTCCCAGGTCCCCCTGACCCCCTCAAGACAGAAACTAGAAAGATTATATCTCCCTTGTCAGGGTCTCTTTTCCATTATTACATACTGATATTGATTTTGGCTCAGAGATTACTAGTCACAAGTCAATTAAGCTCCCCTGAGATGGAAAACATTTTAAGGTACATCCTAGCACCTCCTCCTCCTCCATTTCACCTAATTTAGTTTTGCTGTCTATTGGTCATTAACCCTTTAAGAAAGAATACTGAGTCAGTATTTCTTGTTCAATTATATTTGACTTGCAATGGAAAAAGAACCATTTAGTGAACAAATGGGGGGGAAACATGAAAAGCAAGAGCTATTAAAGAATTATAGACTTAAGAAGCCTCACAGTACCTGTGCATTTTGCCCTGTAGTCAAGAAACCTATAAAATTGTGCACTCACAAGGAGAAAAGTTTTCACCCAGCATGCATTGATTTAACGTTGTAACTCACAGTAATGTAAAGTATGGACCTTGAGTCTTAGGGCACATTTTGTTGTTATCATCTCTTTCTCAATAGGACAGGGTTTAAAAATATGCTACTGTGCATACACAATAGCTGCTTTTCACTTATGCTTTTATCTATGCAGGAATTATTCTCCGGGCAAGAGATTAAAATAAATGCATAACAACTTTTTAGAATTACTAATCCGGGCAAACTCCTCAGAGAAAATTCAGTCTTAAAAAAAAGTAATCTCAAACCTTGACATAAACAATGAACACTAATAAAATTTATTTCTTCCTACAGTGGACAATGATGAAAATTAGATAGATGTATGATTTTCTTCCTTAGGGAGCCAGGTTGGTACTGAGGTATGTGTAACTTTTATATAGTGCCAATACTTTTGTTTCTAAGCCAAAACAGGGATCAGATAAGGATGATATTTTGACATAAGTGGATAATAGGAAGAAAGGTAAGATGGATGTAGGTTGGTACTGTTGGAAAAGAGTTCTCTGAGCCCTGAGGCTGGCATTGGGTCCCGGTTCTGACTGTGACCTTGGACAAGTCACTTTTGGAGGGGTTGGATGGGAAGCAGAGAAAGGGGATATTCTGTGCAAGGAAATGTGTCAGAAACTTCAGCTGTGTCATCTCCTTTTGATCTTGATGTAGCATTTTTTAAGAGGAAGAAACCCAGGCTCAGGACACATGTGAATTGTTCTGAGTTCCTCAGCAGAAAGCTGTTTGCTTTGCTAGGACTGAAATAGTTAATGCTCAATTTTTTGTGTTTTTTTTCACTTTGCTCTGTTGCACCTCTCCTGCTCCTTCAGCCTTCTGCAATGCAGGAGACATGGGTTTGATCCCTGAATTGGGATGATCCCTGGAGGAGGGCATGACAACACACTCTAGTATTCTTGACTGGGAAATCACACGGACAGAGGAGAGTCGGACACGACTGAAGCAACCAAGCACACCCACATGCATCTTCACCCAGACTTACTCACTCAGGAGTTGAAGCTCTAGCTGTAAAGCCTGGACCGGGATTTCTTCTGTCTGCAAGTTCCTTTTTCTCTTTCCTCTAGTCCTTGCCAGAACTTGCCTAACAACACAGGTCATCTCCGTTCTTCCCTTTTCCTGATACTACTTGTCTTGGTTTTTAAAAAGGCTCTTTTCTGAAAGTCATGAGAATTTACTCCTTCCTATAAAAGGAGCTCTTTCCAGTCCATGCCCTGATGTTCACCTGGTGGGCTCCATCTCCTATTTAAAACCTCAAAATCTCAAGGGTAGAGGAGGTCAGGGTAGTTTTAGGTCCATTTCAAGGATTTCCAACCAGTCCATCCTAAAGGAGATCAGTCCTGGGTGTTCATTGGAAGGACTGATGCTGAAGCTGAAACTCCAATACTTTGGCCACCTGATGCGAAGAGCTGACTGATTTGAAAAGACCCTGATGCTGGGAAAGATGGAGGGCAGGAGAAGGGGACGACAGAGGATGAAATGGTTGGATGGCATCACTGACTCAATGGACATGGGTTTGGGCGGATTCTGGCAGTTGGTGATGGACAGGGAGGCCTGGAATGCTGCGGTTCATGGGGTCACAAAGAGTTGGACATGACTGAACAACAGAACTGAACAAAGAGTCGCATAGGATAACAGGGTATTTGTAGAACTGGATGTGACGTGGAGAAGATGTAATTACCACTCATTTTATAAACGAAGAAGGTCCTGACTTGCCCAAGGTCATGAAATAACTGGCCAGCAGAGCTAAGACTTGGACTCCAGCCCTCTGGTTCCCAATCTGAGGCCCTTTCTACCACACCAGAGAGTAGTTAAAGCATTAAAGACAGCTTCTATAGTCCCTTAAAAACCCCAGTATGATCCTTTTACAAATTTAAAGACTGTGATTCATATGTACATTTTATTCTGAACTCTGGCCTCCTTTTTGCACTCCTATGGGCATTGACTCTTGCATGTCAAAATCTTCTTTTCTTTTGTGGTGAGGAGAATGTGCTGACCAGAAGTCCAGAGAGTCATAAAGTTTGCTGCATGTTCTTCTCTCTCAAGATGAATTTGCCTGGGCCCATTTCCCTGATCATATAATCCAAGCCAATTTATTTTCCCCTGGGAGACTGGACCATGTGCACTTGTCATAGTGCCACCCACCCCAATATCTTCTAGTCCAGCAGTCCTCAGACTTTGGTGTGCATAAGAATCGCCTGGATGGCTTGCTGGGCTACAAGTAGCTTCCGATTCAGTGGACCTGTTGTGGGGCCTGAGGTTTTGCTGTTTTAACAAGTTCCTAGATGCTGCAGCTGCTGGTCCAGGGACTTACTTTGAGAACCACTGTTCTACCTGAATAGACACCCCACAAGCCCTCAGCTCAGAAGCAATGGTAGACCTTTCTTTAGGAAGGAGTAGCCTCTGACTAATCCAGAGGAAGATATAAGAGAAGGGATTAGTAAATGATTAGTAAGAGGAGAGTAGGATCTAGATCCCAAGAGAAAGATTGAGAAAGAGAGGGAGCAAGTGCATCTGAGGGGCTTTCATGAAACAAATGAACCCACACTACCTGGAGATGATAATCATTTTTCAGGATAATGTTGTTAGTTCTCTGCGCTGTGCATAGTTGGAGCTGTTGGAACCCACCCAGGACTGAAGAGGTGGGTTCTTTAAGGAATCTTTTTCACTTCTAGTCTTCTTTTTCACTCTTACTATGAAAGCAGTAGAAATATAGCATGGGTTCTAAGAGCCCAGCTATAGGATTTACATATAGGAAGGACTTCAGGGTGCGAGTCTGAATAGAACTGGGACAACCAGATGGACTTGCTGTGAAGTATTTGCTTAGAAAGAGACCTTTTATTTCGATTGTTTGCCCACTAGGTGTGACTTAGAGGTGCTGATGGAAATTACAGGTGGATGGATAAAGAGTCCCAGTTGACACCTGGTCACTGCCATTTGTGTTTTTTTTTTTTTTCAAAATATAAATTTATTTATTTTAATTGGAGGTTAATTACTTTAGGGAAAGCAGCTTCAATTGTCTCCCCTTGCCTTTTCTGTGCCTGCAGATCTTCCTCTGTCATCTCACACCGGGGTTCTTTGACCTCAGAGGCCCTGCAGGGCTCCCTGTGACGTGCCTCTTCTGAAGGCAAGCAATATGAATAGCCCTATTATTATTGAGGACTTTATTTGTAATGGATCTTTAGGGGCAGATATAATGTCATAATTCCCTTTGACATTCTAGGGATATTCTCATTTTTTTTCTCACACAGGGATGACCAGGTTGTTACGACGAGAGTTCCACCAATGATGGTGATCTTGAAGATTTTAAAAAGAGACTCAGTAGGCAATAATGGTTAAAGTACAGTGAGATAGGAACCACTGTCACATTCTGAGATGGTACACATTCTGTCTATGGGATGGGCTTTAAATAAACTTGCTTTCACTTAAAAAGATATGATGAGAGATAAGCACTTTGACATCTTGCTTATAAGGTGGCATGACTTTCCTGGAAGTCAATCTGGCAATCAGTTCAGTCACTCAGTCATGTCCGACTCTTTGTGACCCTGTGGACTGCAGCATGCCAGACTTCCCTGTGCATCACCGACTCTCGGATCTTACTCAAACTCATGTCCGTTGAGTCAGGGATGCCATCCAACCATCTCATCCTCTGTCATCCCCTTCTCCTCCCACCTTCAATCTTTCCCAGCACCAGGGTCTTTTCAAATAAGTCAGTTCTTCACATCAGGTGGCCAAAGTATTAGAACTTCAGCTTCAGCATCACTCCTTCCAGTGAATATTCAAGATTGATTTCCTTTAGGATGAACTGGTTGGATCCCCTTGCAGTCCAAGGGACTCTCAAGAATCTTCTCCAACACCACAGTTCAAAAGCATCAATTCTTCAGTGCTCAGCTTTCTTTATAGTGCCATTCTCACATCCACACATGACTATGGAAAAACCATAGTTTTGACTAGACAGACTTTTGTTGGCATAGTAATGTCTCTGCTTTTTAACATGCTGTCTACGTTGGTCATAGTTTTCCCTCCAAGGAGCAAGCACCTTTTAATTTCATGGCTACAGTCACCAACCATCTACAGTGATTTTGGAGACCCCCCAAAATATAGTCTGTCATTGTTTCCATTGTTTTCCCATCTGTTTGCCATGACGTGATGGGACCGGATGTCATGATCTTAGTTTCCTGCAAGCTGAGTTTTAAGCCAACTTTTTCACTTTCCTCTTTCACTTTCATCAAGAGGCTTTTTAGTTCCTCTTCACTTTCTGCCATAAGGGTGGTATCATCTGCATATCTGAGGTTATTGATATTTCTCCCAGCAATCTTGATTCCAGCTTGTGCTTCATCCAGCCTGACATTTCACATGATGTACTCTGCATGTAAGTTAAATAAGCAGGGTGAAAGTATGCAGCCTTGACGTACTCCTTTTCCTATATGGAATCAGTCTGTTGTTCCATGTTCAGTTCTAACTGTTGCTTCCTGATCTGCATACAGATTTCTCAGGAAGCAGGTAAGGTGGTCTGGTATTCCCATCTCTTTCAGAATTTTCCACAGTTTGTTGTGATCCACATAGTCAAAGGCTTTCACGTAGTCAATAAATAGATGTTTTTCTGGAACTCCCTTGTTTTTTTAGTGATCCAACAAATGTTGGCAATTTGATCTCTGGTTCCTCTGCCTTTTCTAAAACCAGCTTGAACATCTGGAAGTTCACGGTTCACATACTATTGAAAACTGGCTTGGAGAATTTTAAACATTACTTTGCTAGCGTGTGAGATGAGTGCAATATGTGGTAGTGTGAACATTCTTTGGCATTGCCTTTCTTTGAGATTGGAATGAAAACTGACCTTTTCTAGTTCCATGGCCCCTGCTGAGCTTTCCAAATTTGCGGGCATATTGAGTACAGTACTTTCACAGCATCATCCTTAAGGATTTGAAATAGCGCAACTAGAATTCCATCCCTCATCTATTTGTTCGTAGTGATGCTTCCTAAGGCCCACTTGACTTCACATTCCAGGATGTCTGGCTTTAGAAGAGTGATCACACCATCGTGATTATCGGTTGTGAAGATCTTTTTTGTATAGTTCTTCTATTTATTCTTGCCACATCTTTTTAATATCTTCTTCTGTTAGGTCCATACCTTTTCTGTCCTTTATTGTGCCCAGTCGCTCAGTCGTGTCCGACTCTTTGCGACCCCGTGGACTGTAACCAACTAGGCTTCTCCATCCATGGGATTCTCCAGGCAAGAATACTGGAGTGGATTGCCATTTCCTTCTCCAGAGGATCTTCCCAACCCAGGGATTGAACCCGGGTCTCCCGCATTGGAGGCAGACGCTTTAACCTCTGAGCCACCAGGGAAGCCCTTTATTGTGCCCATCTTTTCATGAAATGTTCCCTTCGTATCTCTAATTTTCTGGAAGAGATCTCTAGTCTTTCCCATTCTGTTGTTTTCCTCTATTTCTTTGCGTTGATCACTGAAGATGGCTTTCTTATCTCTCCTTGCTATTCTTTGGAACTCTGCATTCAAATTGGTGTATCTTTCTTTTTCTCCTTTGCCTTTTGCTTTTCTTCTTTTCTCAGCTATTTGTAAGGCCTCCTCAGACAACCATTTTGCCTTTGTGCATTTCTTTTTCTTGGGGATGGTCTTGATCACTGCCTCTTGTACAATGTCATGAAACTCTGTCCATAGTGCTTCAGGCACTGTCTATCAGATCTAATCCCTAGAGCTACCAGAACTTACACAGGACTGGGGAAACAGCCTCCTGGAGGGCAGAAACAAAACCTTGTGTGCACCAGGACCCAGGAGAAAGGAGCAGTGATCCCACAAGAGACTGCCCCAGATTTCCTGTGCATTTCCAGGAGTCTCTCATGGAGGCATGGGTTAGCAGTAGCCTGCTGCAGGGTCAGGGGCGCTGAGTGCAGCAGTGCGTGCATGGGACCTTTTGAAGGAGCTCACCATTATCTTCATTACCTCCACCATAGTTGGCCTCAGTCACAATAACAGGGAGGGAACACAGCCCATCAACAGAAAATTGAAATAAAGATTTACTGAGCATGGCCCCGCCCATCAGAACAATCTGGCAATATATACTCTCAAAAGTCTAAAAATTTCTATTCTTTGATTTAATAATATCACTTCCAGGAATCTACCCTAAAGAAGTAAAGAGTGATTCAGAGAAAGATTCCTGTCACTACCTTATAGACAACAGTTGTGGTAGACTTAGTGGTTAGGGCTCAATGTCCTTCCAACCTTGTGTTCATTGGCCCCTCTTCTCTGCAGAGACTGAGGGCTAAAACCAGCAGGAGTCTGATATCCTGTACATAGAGGAAGTGAAGTGAAAGTGAAGTCGCTCAGTTATGTCCGACTCTTTGCAACCCCATGGACTATAGCCCACCAGGCTCCCCCATCCATGGGATTCTCCAGGCAAGAACACTGGAGTGGGTTGCCATTACCTTCTCCAGGGGATCTTCCTGACCCAGGGATCGAACCCAGGTCTTCTGCATTGCAGGCAGACGCTTTAACCTCTGAGCCACCAGGGAAGCCCTTACATAGAGGATCCACATGCGAATCAGGTGAAAGTGAAAGTGAAGTCGCTCAATCGTGTCCGACCTTTGCGACCCGTGGACTGTAGCCCACCAGGCTCCTCCGTCCATGGGATTCTCCAGGCAAGAATCCTGGAGTGGGTTGCCGTTTGCACTTATATAGAGAGAGTGAACGTGAGGGAGAGTTCATCTTCCTGTGGGCCCTGGGTGGTGGCGTTTGTCTGCTTGCTTTTCTGGTGACACGCATGGTGGGAACATTGAGATTTCCTGAAGCAGCAGCCAGTGTCCATCACGCATGTGGGGAGTATCAAGAAAGGCGGTGGCAGTGGTCCTGCTTCCTGCATCACAGCCAGAGCGCTGTGAGCTCAGCAACCGCAGCAGGGCTGCCTGATTTCCACATGTGTTTCCAGAGTTCTCGGAATCATTTCTGGGATCCATCTTAGTCCACTCTTTCACACCTACATTTTACTAGCAACTAGTTCCCTGTATCAAGTGCCTTTTTGCTTAACAGAGGCTTCTGTTTCCTGACTCTTGATTAAGATTAGGATTGACTGACATCTCTAGTAATAATAAAAGGTTAAATATCTTGCAGTGTATCCATTTGATAAAATATATTAATATGCAGATATTAAGAACAATGTTTTGAAAGGAAATATAATGATAGGGGTTTTTATCCTTTGGGAGAAATAAGAGAGGAATGAGATTTAAAAAGGAAAAAACACCTGCTGATGAAACATGATCCCAAAGATGGAGAGGAAGTTGACTCAAAATTGTTAGCAGTAGTTACCTGAGGGTAATAGGAATACAGATAATTTTTATTTTATTTGTTATAATTTCTTCCATTTTCTAGTTTTAACAGTAAAGCTTATTATAAAATGGTTTCAGTAAGCACATTTTGTGAAATGTAAGGAGTAAATCAATATAGGAAAGAAATGATGGTTGTTATAAAACTAGTGTAACCAGAAGGAAATGGAGATAATAAATAGACAACTTGCTAACTCATAATAATGTGCATTTTTAAAATGTCACATACACTTGTGAACTTTTTTGTACACTGGTTTTATAGCAACCTTCATTTCTTTTCTGTACTGATTTCCTCCTTACATTTCCCTGGTGGCTCAGACACTAAAGAATCCACCTACAAGGCAGGAAACCCTGGTTCAATCCCTGGGTTGGAAAGATGCCCTGGAGAAGGGAATGGCTTCCCACCCCAATATTCTTGCTTGGAGAATTCCATGGACAGGAGCCTGGTGGGCTGTAGTCCATGGGGTTGCAAAGAGTTAGAAACAACTGAGCAACCAACCCTTCTTCATGAAATGTGCTTATTAAGATCATGTTACAATACATTTCATTGTTATTTGAAAGTGATGCAAAAGGACTTCACATCAATATATTTAAAAGTATCCTCCTTTGCTTTCTATCCTGTATAAAGGATTAAAAAAAAGAGGTACTAGGTGACAGATAATAAAAGGTACTAGTATTCAATTAATAAAGATAGAATCAGTTGACACTCCCATTTATATCAAAGCTGTAACTTTATATACAGATTATCTCAATTTTAGAGGGAAGTAGTTATGCTTTTATTTCTTATCTCAGTGTTAGAATTAACGTTGTGATCATGATATGTTGAACTAGACATTAAAGTTCTGATTAGTCTGTCATCAGAGAATCATAGATTTTTAATCTTAAATTTTTGTCTTGCATATTGCTCAGCTCTATTTAAACTATTTCCAGCAGATGAAAACTCACTCTGTTGAAAACCAACAATGAAGAACATTCTACCTTCTGGGTAATTTATTTCTATTACAGTTAAGAAAATTACTTTTTGAAGTTTAATTTCTTATTCCACTGTTGCAGCTTATTTCTTTTGGATCCAGTTTTAATATTGATGGAGAGTGATGGTCTAAATGCATTTCTTTAATATTTAGCATTTATTTTTCTATTATTCCTTGATTTTCTGCACCCCAGGCTAGGAAATCTCAGTTTCTACTACCGTTTCTGTTACTGACCCTCTTAGATCTAGTAAACCCCAACGGGGTCCTTCCCTTGCCTGGTGCTGTTCAGGACAGTTGAAGAAGACCAGGTTCAGCAAAGCAGAGGAGAAATTTTATTCATTGATCAAGGAATGGAAAAGGGAGAGCTCATGCTTAAAGACACCTTCTCCTCAAAGGGAGGAAAGTGGGGGACTCTTAAGGGGTAAGAGGCAGGTGCATCATCAGAAACTGGGGAAAGAGGCGGAGATTTCTAAGAACAGCTGGGACATGCACGGTCTCTCAGTCTCTTTGCACAGGGCACTAACTGTGCCTAGCAAGGTGTCAGTCCCTCCTTGGGGTGGAGATCTTAGCATAGTAATGAAGCAGAGGCAACTTTCAAACACTTGGGTTTCCTTTGCCAGGCACTGCTCTTGTAGTTTGGCTGGAACCAGTTCATAGCAGTTAACTGTCACATTTCCTTCCAAGTGTAACTGAAAAACATCTTTGACAAACCTCAGGTATTTTGGAATAAAATAGAGATTGATTAAAGCAGAGATTTTTTTTTCAGCTCCCAGGGATACTTATGGGTGACATTTTCACTTTTTTCCCCCATTGCTATCACAGTCCATGGGATATGCCCCTATAGGGTGATCCCCACCAGAAATATACATGAAGGTCTGATGGACCATCTGAGAAGACATGATAAAATACCCTTAAACTCTTTGTGGATCTGAAGAGGAGGAATCGGTGCTGGGAACTCTTTCTTTGTATTCTTGCTTGGAGATGAAGTAAAGTGAGAACTGATAAGGGAGGATGTCAGATTTCCCAGTACACCAGAAAAAGAGCTATCTTTTGCAGGCTAGAGGAGAGACAAAGAAACCAAGTCAGCTCTGTAGGTGGTAGTTGGTGGTTTAGTCTCTAAGTCATGTCCGACTCTTGTAACCCCACAGATTATAGCCCACCAGGGTCCTCTGTCCATGTAATTCTCCAAGCAAGAATAGTGGAGTGGGTTGCCATTTCCTTCCCCAGGGGGTCTTCTCAACCCTGGGATTGAACCCTGTACTCCTGCATTGTAGGCGGATTCTTTACTGGCTGAGCCACCAGGGAAGCCCTTCAGCTTTGTAGATCCATAGCTAAACAATGGTTGTCATGGGTTTACAAATGTGTGCCTTGTGAATAGGCCCAGTTCCACAGTTTTCTGTTCTCCAGAGTGGAGGCTTGACTTTTAGGATTTAAAGTGAGGACATAGGGACTTCCCTGGTGGTCCAGTGGTTACGAAAGTGCCTTGCAATGCAGGGGACATAGGTTTGGTCTCTGGCTGGGAAACTAGGACCCCACATGCTGCAGAGCAACTAAGCCTGCACCACAGCTATTGAGCCCACGCATTGCAGAGTCCATGTGTCACAACTGAGGCCCAGTGCAGCCAAATAAATATTTTTAAAAAGTAAATAAAATGATGGCATATTTTGAGGCAGTTTTTGCTGGGAGTGGGGACCTCTCTGCAGCCATCTTTCTTTCTCGAGTGACTTCTCACAGGTTCTTCAGTGTTGGTCTCCGTAGACCTCTACCAAATATGGCAAGAGTTTGCCAATCAGTGCTGATAAACCTGACTGCTAAGGAGGGAGAAGGCATGTTGCTTGGGATAATCAAGGGATGTTTCATGGAAAAGGAGAGTTTGAGTTGGGCTCCTAGCTAATGGGTATGATTTGACTGGGGAAGATAGTGGCTTGCCTGAGCAAGTCAATTACATTCTTCGCATTGGCCATGAGCAACTAATAATGCTAGAGACACACTCTAGGTCATGTCTTCCTGGTTGTATATGTGACGACCCCACCAGAGTTTGTGGGTGAGGGAATCTCAATCACATCTTTAATTGGTTAGTTTAACTGTCAACTTCTTTCATTTTTCAGATATAAATTTTAGAAATCTCATTTTGTTAACATGAAGAGAAAACACTTTCTAAATATGGAAATGCAATCCTATAATTTTATTGGCTTAACTCTAAAATCCTGCTTTTATACTCTACTCACAAAACAAGATAGTCTACTATGAATAATAATCCCAGTAAATGCCTTTTGTTTTTGCTATTTTTCAGTCACTCAGTTGTGTTCAAGTCTTTGTGACCCATGGATGCAGCATACCAGGCTTCCTTGTCCTTCACTATCTTCCTGAGTTGTTCAAACTCATGTCCACGGAGTCAGTGATGCCATCCAACCATCTCATCCTGTGTCGCCCCCTGGTCCTGTGCCTTAGTGTCCTTAAGAAATGAGCATGGGAGGGAGGTTCAAAGGGGACATGTGTATACCTGTGGCTGATTCATGTTGATGTATAGCAGAGACCAACACAATATTGTAAAGCAATTATTCTCCAACTAAAAGTAAATAGATAAAAAAAAAGAATTGAGCAAACTGAGATGGTGAAATGAAGGTGAAATCTATCCCTTAAAGAGAAATAATGAGACCAGGGGAACAAATATAACTGAAGCTGCCATACATGGAGAAATGGTTCTGTGACACACCGCGTGGTGATGAAAGTAAGCAATGGCTGCCTGTTTTTACAGAGGAAAGCATGAAACTGAGTCAGATAAAGACTGATCCATGAATTTGGAAGAGGTAAAAAGCCATGAACTTAATTCAAAGCTCAAGGGTGGTCTGGATTATAAATACCATCTGACAGAATTATTTGGTAACTAAACACAGAGGCTGGTTTTTATTACATACTCTTTAACCCTCTCATTTCCAACAAGAGTTAGTGCAGCATGTTCTCGCTATTAATTCCAGAACAAATTTGTCAGAAGAGTTCAGAAATGAAGACGTAAGGAAATGGCACCTCTATGATGTGTTTTCTAAAATTCATAAACTTTGACTTACCTAAACTGTAGCTTCTGCTTTTTATTGAAAGGCAAAGTGTTTTTTAGCAACACTGGTGATTTTCAGTGACAGCTAAAAATACAGCTGAAAAAGGAGATAGGAAAAAGTACTTAATGTTTGTGGTAAATGGAATCTAAATCATCCTTTCAATGAAAGCACTGCAATTTCATGTTTTCGAAAGAACGAACACAATGCTCTCTAAGCTCAGACAAATGAGTTTACCTAGGGGAAATCACAAGCAAGCAGTCAAAGCCTGATATCATTTATTTCTTGTAGACTGAGCAAACTATTCTCTAAAAACAAGTTAAACTTGCCCTTGGCAAGCACTTAGAGTGTTTGGGGTCTATATCAGGTCAATATCAGGTATCCCTCCAAACATCCCTTGGTGCCACTGTCAGAGTTGGAAGTTGGGGCTGGATAGACTATTATTTCTAGTTAATAAGACTGGTCTCATGAATCTTTGTTTGAATGAGGGAAATCCAGCAGGAGAATCTGGCCAAAATTTGGAAAGGATGGGCATGACAGCACAGCCCCATTGGAGTTCTGTCCTCATTCCTGCTCGAGGGTGCTGGCAGCAGATCCCACTGTAGCCTCTGAGGTTGCAGGAGTGGACCCTCCAGGCAGCACTAGGTATCTCTGTCCCCTTTCCTTCACAATTAGGAAGAAAGGATGAGAGCCCACCAGAGAGGACATATTATTACAACAGATCTGGATTCCAGTTCTGCAATACTCCTTTTAAAATATTCTATCGACTGTTCTAGCAGCTTCCCTGATGACTTGGAAAGTGAAAAATCTGCTTGCAATGCAGGGTACCCAGGTTTGATCCCTGGGTTGGGAAGATCCTCTGGAGAAGGGAATGGCTACCCATTCCAGTATTCCTGCCTGGAGAATTCCATGGACAGAGGAGCCTGGCGGTCTACAGTCCATGGGGTCGCAAAGAATCAGGCATGACTTAACAACTAACACTTTCTTTCTTCTCACTGTTGTATTCATCACCCCACTATGCCTGCAAACTTCGCATATAGAACTGAAGTTGCCTTTACAAATGTGGTGGAGGAAGGACTGGATGAAAAAATTTAAGAATCCGCCATCTGCAAGACTATTACCTTGCATACAGGTGATGCCTAAGAAACACTGAATGAATGAATGAATGAATGAACCCTATTTGCATGACACATGAAATGTGCCACTGAGAACCCGAGCTTCTGGGTTTCTGCAGTTCATGTAGCTCTATTACTTTCTGGTGGGGACTGGCAGCCTCACATTCCTTAGAGTAGCTTTGCTACTTTGAGGAAGAATTTTATTTTGAGCAGTAAACACCAACTATTAATATAGCCCAGTACAAAACTCTGCAGAAATAGATTTATCTGATGTTTTTTGACCAATCTAGCATCTAAATATTGGCCAGCCAGGGCACCATTTTTAGGTTTGGGTACACTACATATATTCTTTGGCAAGGATGGTTTATTTGTGTTTTATCTTCTTATCATTATGCATTATGGCTTGTGAGACAGTAAATTAAAATTATAAGTGAGCAAAATAAATGAAACATTATAAGTGAATAACACCATGGTTCTCCCAACTCCGGGATGAAATGTTAAATGTGATGTCCAGGGTCCTATTTTCCCCAACCCCTGAGCCAAAATTCTTATTCAGCCTGGGGTTAAGGCCTAGGAATCTGCATTTTAACAAGTGCAAGTACTCAATGCGAAAGGTCTATGGATCTTACTTTAAGAAGCATTGGTTGTGTGATCTTGTAAAACATGTGCAAAAGAAAATTTTAACTGTTGGTAAACTTTGTGTAGAAATAGCAGTTATTGACCAGCTTCTGTGCTCTAGACTCCTGATCTACCTAGCTGACCTTATTACCACTCTTTCCAGATGAGGAAACCGAGACATGGAGAGATGAGTAGACAACACAATCAGGACTCAGCACCAGGTGGTCTGACCCACTGTCCACTCTCTTGACCATGTGTCAAACTGCCTCTCCCATTACTGAATGCCTTTCAGTAAACGCTTGAGAAGTGACCCCTTGATTCAGGAATTCTACCTACTACTGTTCTCTCTCTTACTGTTCAGGTTTCAATACAGTTGTGAATGGAAAGTCCTCAAAGTGGAGTGGAGTTGTGATGTCAGGGCCCTGTGGGGCACCAGTCGGCAGGTCCACAGCATAGCATGTGCTTCTAGGTTATAAGCTGCCCCTCAGCTGGTGGAAACATGGGTTTTATCCAGTATAATGCTTTTACATTTTGAAAATTTTATACATTGGTTAAAGTTTTGGCCTGTTCAGGAGGAAATAAATCTCTTGCCTGAGGTATTATCTTTCAGATTGTTTGGAATTAGGTAGCTTTGACCATTAGTGCTGCTGAAACAAATATAGATGAAATTTTGGTTGATGGATAGAATTTTGACAAAATCAGACATTTAAGCATTATGAAAACAGTTATTTTCCTTTAACAGTTAAGTATTGCCCTTTAAATGGGTAAACTAATATGAAGGTAACAACTGAGATTTCATGAGAGACTGTGATAGGTAATGCAAATACATATGCTATTATAGTCCAGACAAAAAGAATGACCAGTTTGCACATTAATAAGGATTTTATCAATTTACTTGTAATTCACTCTTTAATCTGTAAGTTTTTAAAAAATTAAAGTATGTGGATTACTTCAAGGAAGTCTGACTTCTCCCTTATTTCTTGATGTATTTTTCTCCTCTTTCTTTCCCTCCTCTCTTTTCTTTCTCTGTAACTGCTGGTACTTTAATGTAGAAATGGCTCATTCATCTTATCTTGTAACGAGCTTTGATTGTACAGTGTAAGAAAACCTACAGTCTGGAGAGGCGTGTTAATGTTGGATTCTAAGAGCCCCAGCATTTGTACTTTTGACTCTATCATCTTTTATCATGTAACAAAAGACATTAAAACCAACAGAATGCACTATCTACAGAAAATACCTGTAATTGTTTTGTTAACCCAAGAGTTGACCCCTTAGCATGTAATTTCAGGTTTAAAATAAGATCAAAGGCCACAGTTTGGGTTATGTCTGTGCTGGGACCTCCCCCACCATCTGAATTCCCTACAGAAAGCATCCGTTTTTTTCATTACCGTCTCCTCATGCCCAGCAAGCTGCTGGCACAGAATATTTGAGGATGAATTGTTTGCTCTACGAGGAATTTGGGAGGTTTGCACAGTACTGTCTTAGCTACCTGATATGGCACTTTGGCACCTGTGATATGTGATCTTTTCAGAGTCACTGTGGTTTGTTGAAAGGATACTAGCTGGGGAGTCAGAAAATAGGAGTTCTTTCAATGCTTCTGGGATCTGAAGCAGTTCTCCTCAGCACTTTAGGCTACAGTTTCCTCATAGATAAAAGTAAAATGGTTGGGCTAAATGGTTTTTTCCTGTCTCTTCCGGCTTTAAAATTTATGTTTTAAAACGTTTCTACCATTATTGATTTCCTTTTTATCTTTAAATTTTGAAATAACTTAAATCTTACAGAAAAGTTGCAAGAACAGTACCAGACAACTCCTGTTTACCCTTGACTCGGCTTTACCAATTGTTAATGTTTTGCTTCACCATTCATATGTCTATGCTGTGCTGTGCTCAGCCGCATCACTTGTGTCTGACTCTTTGGGACCCTGTGGGCTATAGCCCTCCAGGCTCCTCTGTCCGTGGGATTCTCCAGGCAAGAATGCTGGAGTGGGTTGCCATGCCCTCCTCCAAGGGATCTTCCTGACCCAGGGATTGAACCCGCATCTCTTATGTCTCCTGCATTGGCAGGTGGGTTCCTTACCACTAGCGCCACCTGGAAAGTCTTCATATATTTATACCTATATGTATATATATATACCTATGTGTATATATATATACCTATTTATACCTATATGTATATATATTTTTAAATATTAGTTGAGAATTCCTTCAGAAATACATTTCCAGGTACAATGATGCTTTCTTACATAACCATGATAAAGTTATCCAACTCTAGAGAGTAACGTTTATTCAATACTATGATCTAACAAGTAGCCCATATTTAAATTTTGTCAATTGTCCGATGATATGTTCTATGTCAGTTTTCCCCCTATTCCAGGCTGACATGTTGCATTTAGTTGTCGTGTCTCTTTGAATCTGGAACAGTCCTGTCTTTGTCATGAAGGGCTTTGACATTTTCAAAAATTGCTGGCCAGTTTTTTGTATAAAGTCTTTTAACTTATTTTTTTCCTGATATTTCCTCATAGTTAGATTCAGGCTATGTCTCTTTAGCAGGAATACTATATTCAGTAATGCTGTGCTCTTCTCAGTACATCACATCAGGAGGTACATGATGCCCTGAAGTTCAAAATATTTTTGAGATATAAATTTATGGAGGGGTAGTTTTTCCATTTTCATTGGTTTGGGGATCTATCTAAAAGACTATTAACAAATGGAAATAGCAAGTACTAAATTACCCAGATTCTGGAATTCTTTAGATTAAATAAGCTGGTTGCCTATATTTTTAGTTTTCATCGAAATAGTTTTATTTGCATGTTAGATAACCTTAAGATAACTATTTCTACTCTTAGCTGAAGAAATCTCATAAGCTCGAAAAGTATTTTAAAAGAGTTTTGAAGAAGATTCAGATAGATACCTTTATGCAGGGGTCCATATGATGTGTTTATTTTCTTGAAAGAAAGAAATCCTCAAGACCATCTTGCTAACGTTACGCCAGATAGGATGGTGAAGGCTAACCAGAAGATGAAGTCATACAGTAGAACAAGAAGAGCAAGAACTGTGTTCTCTTGACCTTCACTCTAATACTTTTTCACTACATTGTCGTTCCCATTAATCATTTTTTGGAAGCAAGTCTGGCTAAAAGAAGGAAAAAGAAAGTGGTTAGTCAATGTCTATATAACATATTTCGCAGGGCCTCAGAATAGCACCATGGACCAGTTCCAGTGATGTCCCTGATGAAAGAGCAGCCACCTTGGATTCACTGGGTCATGCTGGCATTGTTAAGATACATTGATTTCATTATGAAATCTGGAAAAGGGAGGTAGTACTCCAGAGATTTTCTATGTGGTTGTTCCAACTAAGGGGCTTCCCTGGTGGTTCAGACAGTAAAGAGTTTGCCTGCGATGTGGCAGACCTGGGTTTGATGGCACCTCTGAGGCTGAGAGTCGCTGAGTCTTAATCTCTTATTACACAAGCTCCAACCTGGCTTGTTCATGTGCTTGACAAAGTCTATAGGGTTTATGTTTAAGATCATGGATTTGGAATCAGATCTGGATTCCAATCTATACTCTGTAGGAGACTTGCTTTCTCTGAGCCTCTGTTTTTTTCAACTATAAGTTAGAAATACTTCATTCACTTGGTAAAGTTCCAGCAATTCTATCATCTCTCTAATGTTTATTTTATTCTTCTCTAACATGATTTAACTGAAAAGGTTTTTGGTTGTTTTTTTTTTTCTTTTTTTTTTTTTGCAAATAATGTAAATCTTAAAGTTTGCTTCAAGTGTTTGGTAATCTATTTGGCATTGGGAAAGCATTTATTATTTACTTCACTCTTGATACTGGCAACTTGGGAATATATATGATCTTTCTTTATATTTATTAGCTAAAGAAACCTTTATATTTCTTAGATAAATATAACCTTTTATTTCTTAGCTAAATAAATATATTTTAGAGCATTTCTTACCTTTGATCTGTTATATGATGTTTACATATGAAAAAATAATGTATTCAATTTTTCTGATGTCTTATTTAGTTTAAATATTTGATTTTTAGTTTAAAATAACTAGATAGTTGGTAGTTTTTATTTAGATAGAAAATACCATGAAAATATAAGTGTCTTATTTCATGACCCCATTTTTTGTTTTTTTTTTTTTTTAGAATGAGTAGGTAAGATAATTTATAAATCACATACCTAAGAAGCCTCAAAAAATCTGGAAATAGCAACATCTCCATAATCCTTGATGAATTCAGGCCTTGATTATTTGCACTGAATGCAAACTTTACTGGCTCATCAAATACTGTTTAAACACCTCGCTTAAATTATGCAGATAAAAATTGTATTCTGTCCCTTTACTTTAAAAAAGCCTTAAAGAGATAATTAAAACTATGTTTAACCAAATTCTTCAGATGAGAAAAATCTTAAATAAGGGAATGGAATTCATTTTTGCTTCTTTTTAAAAAAGAAAATAATTTAGTTTTCTATCTTGGGACAGGAGTTTATGCCTTGTAGAACTGCGACATCACATGAAATGTTGACATCTGTTATCAACCTAATTAACTATTTGCTGTTCAAATTGTGGTGAAAGTACATTGAGACTTCTTTTGTACTCTTATCGCTTGTTTAATACCAAATTGCCTGGCATCTGTGTATCAAGGCTTTGATCTAATACTCTATCAGTTGTTGGCTCAGGCACAAGAGACTAGAGAGTACACAAAACTGTCGCTGCAGACTCCAGGGAGAAAAGAAGCCTGGATATACAGCCCTGATTAGCTAAGTCAGTCAATATTTGCATGATGCAATGATAATGCCTTCTTTATGTTAGACTGTTATTTTACTGAAGCAAGTAGGAAATTTCTTTTCAAGAACTTAGTGTAGTTTTTAGAAATTCTCCGCTCCCTCCCATCAGGTACATATATGGCATATTTTCTTTCATCTCTGTCCATTTTCCTTCCTGCCTTCAACATTTGACCATATACAAATTCAACCCAGTATCTATCCTAGAGGAGTCGACAATATTTTTTAAGATTTATATATAAAAGAATTTTGATGAAGTTGGGATCTTGCCTGCAATATGTCAGAATCTTAAAATCAGATTTATTTAATACCTTAAACACAGAAACAGCTTATTTTATTCTTATTCTCTAATCTTCAATTAGTTGATTTGTAAACTCAAAACTCTGGTGTATTGATTCTGCCTTCTAGAATAGCCCTCAGGCTTCTACATATTTTAACATTACTCAAAGGATATGAGAAATAAATCTTATAAAATTAATATTTGAATGAAGGGAATAGAAAGCTGTAGTATGTTGAACTCTAGCAAAAGTTGAAATTTTCCTTATCATCTCCTTTGTCGTACATTATTTTAGAATTCTTGGCCTTGACAGTGAGGATTTGATACTATGAGGTTGTGTTTATACCTGGCAAATTCTGTTATCAGAGGTGTTCTTTCTCTTTCTATCCTTCTTTCCATTTTTTTCCTGTTTTTAATATATGAAAAGGAGTCAATGGCGATAAAACAACCAAACTGGTATTCCCTTTAAAGTCATTCAATTATGGATGACTTTATGGAATAATCTGAGAGAACAAGCACTATGCCATTTGCTGGAAGGGACCAAAACAAGAAACAGTCCCTATCCTCAGAGAATGTACAGTTCAGAACATGAGTCGACCTACAACCTCAAGTAAGGAGCGTGAAGGAATATAGGGATTATGATCAAGTTCTGTATAATGTACTATGGATGTTGAGGAAGAAGTGATCAATTCTACCTGGGCTGGATGGTCTGATGGGCTTGGAGGCAAAGGGAGCACAGGAAAGGCTTTGTGAAGGAGCATCCAGGCAAAGAAAGCAATATGAGCAAAGGTAAAGAAGTAGAACAACAGGATATCTGGGACAATTAAAGTATTAAAATTTTATCATGAGTTGGAGTTGGGATGTAAGGAGGAAGAAAATTGAGATGCAAATGGGTGCAGAAGTCAGCAAAAACTAGATCATGGAAGGCCTTGGAAATGAGTTTGCATTTTATCTTAAAATGGTAAGATAGCATAACAGTTGTATAGCAGGCCATGATTGGATTTATACATAGGAAAGGCATTATGGAAGTAGGATGAAGGATAAGCCAGAAGGGTGAGATGAGAAGCAGGAAGAATAATAACTAGGAGACTATAGGAGCAATTAGCCTATTCTAGGACCTCAGGTCCCTTTTCAGAATAATGTATGTACACAGATGGACTTGCCAGGTGGCGCTAGTGGTAAAGAATCTGCCTGCCAGTGCAGGAGACATCAGAGACAAGGGTTCGATCCCTGGGTTGGGAAGATCCCTGGAGGAGGGCATGGGAACCGCTCCAGTATTCTTGCCTGGAGAATCCCATGGACAGAGGAGCCCGGTGGGCCATTGTCCACAGGGTTGGAAAGAGTCAGACATGATTGAAATGACTTAGCATGCACACACTTGTGTATACTCACACATACACTTTACATGAAACATCAGTGGCTCACATCTCTCTTGAAATCTATTCATGGATTCATGCAGATTCCATGTTAAGAACTCTTTAAATAGATGATAAGGGAATAAACGAATGCAATAACATGAAGATAGAAACAGTTGGATGGGAGAGGTATAACTATGACTTTCTAGAACTTGTTTGACAGATTGAATATGAGAGTAAAGGATAGCAAAGAGTCTCAGATAACTCCCAGGATTCTAGCTATGGTTACTGGATGGACAATAGAGCTTTGATCAAGAAAAAATATATATAGAGAGAGGAATGTTTGGGGGATTATTGGAATACTTGTGGAATATCCTGGTGGGGATGTTAGAAGATAGATATAAATAAGGATCTTGAGTTTAGTAAGGGGGGGGGGGGTTAGACTAAAGATACTGATATTCTAGAATCTCAAATTTGTAAATAGAGATTAAATCCGTATGTTGAGGGAAGAGCATGGAGATCACATAAAGAAAGGAAGAGAAGGCCAGGCAATAGTCTGAGAGGAGCACCAACTTTGAAGGATCTATCAAAGAAAGAGGAGTGAGTGAAGGAGATTGAAAGGCAGAAGGAAAAGATAGAATGAAGAGTCTTAGAAGCTAAAGGAAGAAATAACATAAAGGAAAGAATGGTTCACAGCATCAAATTTTTCAAGGATAAATACAGTAAAGATTTCATTGTAAATGACAACTAGGTAGTTATTTACAACTCCTGTCCAATGGACAGAAGAGTTCCAATGGAACTGGGGGTGGGTGAAGGTAATAAGCCATACTACTGAAAGTCACAGCGAAGGGGAGATGAGAAAGTGGCTCTGGACTATTCCTCCATTGACATTGACTGTGATGCAAGATGAATGATGAATTTATGGTTTTGCTGATCAAAATACACGTCCATTTTTGGTGTAGAGAGATATAACTGATTCAGTTCAGTTCAGTCTCTCAGTCATGTCCAACTCTTTGCGAGCCCATGGACTGCAGTACACCAGGCCTCCCTGTCCATCACTCCAACCAGGCCTCCCTGTCCATCACTCCAACCAGGCCTCCCTGTCCATCACTCCAACCATCTCATCCTCCATCATCCCCTTCTCCTCCTGCCCTAATCTTTCCCAGCATCAGGGTCTTTTCCAATAAGTCAACTCTTCACATGAGGTGGCCAAAGTATTGGAGTTGCAGCCTCAGCATCAGTCCTTCCAGTGAACATCCAGGACTGATCTCCTTTAGGATGGACTGGTTGGATCTCCTTGCAGTCCAAGGGACTCTCAAGAGTCTTCTCCAACATCACAGTCCAAAAGCATCAATTCTTCGGTGCTCAGCTTTCTTCACAGTCCAACTCTCACATCCATACATGACTACTGGAAAAATGACTAGATGGACCTTAGTTGGCAAAGTAATGTCTCTGCATTTTAATATGCTGTCTTGGTTGGTCATAACTTTTCTTCCAAGGAGTAAGCGTCTTTAAATTTCATGGCTGCAGTCACCTTCTGCAGTGATTTTGGAGCCCCCCCAAAATAAACTCTGTCACTGTTTCCACTGTTTTCCCACCTGTTTGCCATGAAGTGATGGGACCAGATGTCATGATCTTCGTTTTCTGAATGTTGAGCTTTAAGCCAACTTTTTCACTCTCCTCTTTCACTTTCATCAAGGGGACTTTTAGTTCCTTTTCATTTTCTGCCATAAGGGTGGTGTCATCTGCATATATGAGGTTATTGATATTTCTTCCGGCAATCTTGATTCCAGCTTGTGCTTCTTCCAGCCCAGCATTTCTCATGATGTACTCTGCATATAAGTTAAATAAGCAGGGTGACAATATACAGCCTTGACGTACTCCTTTTCCCATTTGGAACCAGTCTGTGGTTCCATGTCCAGTTCTGACTGTTGCTTCCTGACCTGCATATAGGTTCTCAAGAGGCAGGTCAGGTGCTCTGGTACTCCCATCTCTTTCAGAATTTTCCATAATTTATCGTGATCCACACAGTCAAAGGCTTTGGCATAGTCAATAAAGCAGAAAGAGATGTTTTTCTAGAACTCTCTTGCTTTTTCATGGTTTTAAATGAGGTTAAACAGCTTTCCATATATACTTTTTTTTAGCTATTTGTATTTCTTCATTCTTGTTTAAAGTCTTTGTCCATTCTGCTATTGAGTTTGTCACTTCATTAATTTGTAAGAGTTCTTTTTAGTTACTCATATGGATCCTTTTTCTGTTCAATATATTGAAAACACTTTCTTCCTGGCTGTAGTTTGTGCGTTTTTTTTTTTTTTTAGCATGTTTCTTTTTATTTTTTAATTAATTTATTTTAATTGGAGGTTAATTACAGTGTTGTGGTAGTTTTTGCCATACTTTGACATGACTCCACCATAGGTGTGCATGTGTCCCCCTGTCCTGAACTGCCCCCCCCTTCCATCTCCATCCCATCCCTCTGGGTTGTCCCAGTGCACTGACTTTGAGTGTCCTGCTTCATGCATTGAACTTGGACTGGAAGAGTGCGAAGAGTTAACTCATTGGAAAAGACTTTGATGCTGGGAGGGATTGGGGGCAGGAGGAGAAGGGGATGACTAAGGATGAGCTGGCTGGATGGCATCACTGACTCAATGGACATGAGTCTGAGTGAACTCCGGGAGTTGGTGACGGACAGGGAGGCCTGGCGTGCTGCGATTCATGGGGTCGCAAAGAGTCAGACACGACTGAGAGACTGAACTGAACTGATGGTGTCTTTATGACAATCCCATATGTCAGTCTTTATAAAATTTTTAAAATGTTCTCCTTTATTTTGATCCAACATTTTAAAGATTTAGTTTATTATATATGGCTGTTTATTCCATCTGGAATTTGTTTATATATGTGACATAGTGCCCACGTTTTATTCTTGTAGATACTTTCCAGTATCATTATTAAACATTCCTTCTTTTTTCTGATGGTTTGAGTACCACCTTTATTATATTTCAAGTTACATGTGTACAAGAGTGTTTCAGATTTTGTTTGTTTCTTTGATACATTTGCCTATTCCTGCCCTGAGTTTATACTTTTAGAATAGAATTTCATAGTATGCTTGATATCTGATAGAAGAAATATTCTTTATTTTTTACTCTTTGTTTTTGGAAGAGTGTTAAATTCAATTTTTGCTCACTTTAGTCTTCACATGAATTTTAGGATCAGCTGGTCAAGTTCTATTTCAACTGGTATTACAGTAGCTCATAGAGTAAAATATTTATCATAGGAAGTCTTCCCAATCTGAAACTATTCCTTCCATTTTCTTGAGGCCTTTTTTAAAATAGTTTTCTTTATATGGGTCTTGGAAATTTCTTGTATTTATTTCTAATGTCATAGTTTTTGTTTCTTCTGGATTTGAAAATCTTTTTCCATTGCACTGATTGTTAGAATGTACCAGTTAGGAAAGTATATGGCCACAACAGAAAGCCACCTGTGGCTTAAAGAAACAGGAGTATATTTTTGTCAAATAACAAAAAGCCAGAGGTAAGCAGTTGCCAGGGGATCTGTTGCTTTTGCATCTTGTACCCTTATCTTCAAAAGATGCCCACTGCACCACTAGCCCCCAGTCAGCATTCAGACCAGAAAGAGAAACAGAAGGGAGAGGAAAGTTGAAAAGTCTGTACCAAGAAGGCACAAGCTCCTCTAGAGACATGGCCCACCTCTTAGTAGCTTGTCACTCCACCACCTCCAGGTGGCAAGGGAGGCAGCAGGGGTGAAGAGGGATGAGCATGGGGGTTAGGTTGGCCAAACAGCAGTGACCCCACACCTGGCTTGTACTACAGCTACTGATTTGTGTCTGTTGATCTTCCATTAGCTGCCATCCTAAACATTCTCATTAATTTGAGGACCATGTCAATTGACTCCCTTGCATTGTCCAGGTATATGTCTACAAATAATGACTGTGTCTCTTCCTTTCAGGAGCTGTGCCTCCTTTTTTGGAATATTTTTTCTATGGGTCTAATTGTACTGGGTAGTAGCCTATTTTGGTCTTAGGATGCAATTGCCTTTTATGTCTTTTTGAAGATATTCATCGGAATAAATTTTTTGTTTTCTTTCATTCCCTTAATGATCTTTAATTCTCAGGGAAGCTCTTTGTTATTGTTTCTGTTGTTAAATGCTGCTAGTTTTCCTTCAGTATCTGGTAAGCCTCAGTTGTTTATTTAACATAAATAATGATGAAAAGACTAGATTCGTTAATATAAGCAGCTCATATAGATCTCCTCTGAAGAAGAATCCACCTGTTTTCCCTGCCTGAGGGGGCTGGCAGACCAGCAGGCTTTGTTTGAGGTGTACAGGCTTCGAGCAGCAGGCTTCGGGCGGATGGCACCTTCAATCAGCCCCATGCCTAGGAGAGGAGGGTGGGCCAAGTTCCGATGCTGAGGGAGGCAGGGCATTTGACTCCAGGCAGAGGCCCCTCCCCATCATGCCTTCCCCTTCCCCGTCTGTCCTGAAGGTCTGGAGTTACTTTATTCCACCTTTCTCCTTCTTCAGTGCCTTGCACCCACATGGGATGCCCATAGATAGGATATTTCTTGAGAGAGATGTTCTGAGGGTTTAGCTGGGGGGTTAAAAGCAGCTCCTGCCAGTAGCTCTGCACACAAAAAAAAGGGGGGGGGGACACTTGCCAAGGGCAGTTTTTTAGTGAACTCTCAAGTTCTCTCCAGGGCCTCCTCTTAAGAGTGAGACTTCTCTGAATTTGTTCTCTCCAACTCCTGGTTTGGACTGTTTCTTTCCCCTGGATCCTGTTCTCAGTCAATACCATGCATCCCCTTTGCTTTGCTATCTTCTAGGGATTCTTTGGAAGTTCTTGTCTGCTGGCAAAATTTTTATTTTAGTTTTTTAGTATGCTCATGAATGTATTCTGTTAAAATATCTGTCTTTTTAGATATTTCAGGGATTGTGGCCAGGAGTAGATGTGTGTCTTTTGTCCTCCACCTTGATCCACACTTCTCTGAAGAGACACTTACAAAATCATTACATGTGGCCAATTGACTGTCTCTCCCAAAGCAAACAAAATGCAGCTGTGTGGTGATTAATTGTTAAGTAACCATTCTGTACTCTGTAAATCTTTCAGTAATAAAAACACTGTCCATTGAGATTAACATATACACACTACTACATGTAAAAGAGATAACTAGCAAGGACCTACTGTATAGAACAGAGAACTATACTCAATATTTGATAGTAATCTGAAAGGGAAAATAATCTGAAAAAATAGATATATATGTATGTATAACTCAATGGCTTTGCTGTATACCTGAAACTAACACAACATTGTAAATCAACTCTACTTCAATTTTTTAAAAAAGAATCTAACTTTATCTCCAATATTCTAAGATCTCATTCATCCTCTAAAATTCAGCTGTCAGCCAATTTTTTTTCTTAAAAACCCTTACCAAAACAAAACAAAACAAAACCACTGACAGTTTGATGTACAGTGATGAATTTTTAAGCTTCTTTTTTTTAAGAAATAAATATTGATATTTAAAGCACTGATTCAATATTTCTCAAAATGCCACACACACACACCCATTTATCTTTATTCTGTGTGCTTGTCTCACCTTGGAGACAATTTTTTCCTAAAAAAATTTTTTAAGTAGGCATTTTCTGACAATACCAAATTTCCCAAATGTGATGTTTAAATAACACCGATGCCTGGGAATTATTAAAAGAAGTTTGGTTCTCTGTATTTTGTTATTGTTCTTTCTTTTCCTTTCTTTTGGATGGAGTAGAAGCATCTTCTGCTTTCTTCAGAAATGAACTTGTCCATTAAAGGAAGCTGTTGTATTACCATAACAATATATTTTCATTTATATTCAGCTCATTTCCAGAAGTGACTGTCTGTCCAGCAGGAAAGCCCTGGAAGCTCATCTAATGACCAGATTGAAAATTTTCACTGCAAGATGAGGACTAACTTCCTTGTTGACTATGGGGACGTAGGATCAAGTTTTCATCACCACAAACTCATGGCAGAATCTGTAGAGTTATATTTGAAAATAAAAGGAATGGAACATGCTTGTTTCAGTGATGGGCTCTGGTTTCTCATCCTCAAAATGTGATGCTCATCATATTACAATGCTAAAAAATCGCTAAAAAATCGTGCCACATGAAACAAGCATCCAAAGATTCTAAGCAGAACACCATACCCTGAAATTAGTAAAATTAAATGGCAGCTATAATTCAAAGCTTTTCTAGTATATTATTGCCAAAGATTCTACAACACCTTCTTAATTCTCTCTACTGATATTATTTGGAAGGGGCAGTAGCAGTATAACCTATGGTATAGATGAGACTCAGCTGCTAAAGAATCTGCCTGCAATGCAGAAGACCCTGGTTTGATTCCTGGGTGGGGAAGATTCCCTGGAGAAAGGATAGGGTACCCACTCCAGTTTTCTTGGTCTTTCCTGGTGGCTCAGATGGTAAAGCATCTGCCTGCAATGCAGGAAACTTGGGTTCAATCCCTGGGTTGGGAAGATCCCTGGAGGAGGCCATGGCAACCCACTCCAGTATTCTTGCCTGGAGAATCCCATGGACAGAGGAGCCTGGTGGGCTACAGTCCATGGTGTTGTGAACTGTCGGACATGACTGAGAGACTAAGCACACAGAAATTATTAAATAGCTCAGTACAACAGACTTTGCCAACAAAGTTCTGTCTAGTCAAGGTTATGGTTTTTCTAGTGGTCATGTATGGATGTGAGAGTTGGACTGTGAAGAAAGCTGAGCCCTGAAGAATTGATGCTTTTGAACTGTGGTGTTGGAGAAGACTCTTGAGAGTCCCTTGGACTGCAAGGAGATCCAACCAGTCCATCGTAAAGGAGATCAGTCCTGGGTGTTCATTGAAAGGACTGATGTTGAAGCTGAAACTCCAATACTTTGGCCACCTGATGCAAAGAGATGACTCATTTGAAAAGACCCTGATGCTGAGAAAGATTGAGATCAGGAGGAGAAGGGGATGACAGAGAATGAGATGGTGAGATGGCATCATCGATTCGATGGACATGGGTTTGAGTGGACTCTGGGGTTGGTGATGGACAGGGAGGCCTGGTGTGCTGCAGTTCATGGGGTCACAAAGAGTCAGACACAACTGAGCGACTGAACCACTATTCAGTTCAGTTCAGTTCAGTCACTCAGTCGTGTGCGACTCTATGACTCCATGGACCTGAGCATGCCAGGCCTCCCTGTCCATCACCAACTCCTGGAGTTCACCCAAACTCATGTCCATTGAGTCAGTGATGCCAGAACCACTATTAGTGACTTAGAAATATATTTCTAACACTTTCCTAAGAGGAAAGGAAATTATTAAATACATGAGTATGACTCAGTTCATGTTGGCCTAGTTTGTAAGCTAGAGTTTGGAGGGAGAATAAATTGAACTATTTGCTAAATGAGGTTTTAGAATTATTCTAGAGGAAACAATAATTTCACATGTGGTTTTCACTCTGATAAGTTTTCAATTATGGATTCTACATTACAAGGGTTTGGTATACTTAGAACTGGACACCCCAGTGGCCAAGATAGAATGAGTCTTTGGACAAACACTCTTGTTGGGCCAGAAATATTGTCAGAATTTCCCCCAAAAAGCAATCTGGATGTTTGTCTTTATTCTAATTTAAATCACATGGTGATTTGCTAAGGCTTTAAAAATGCAATTTAATCCTGTTCAATTTCCAAAGAGGGGTGAACATATAATGAAATGAATTAACTAGGCCAATCATAATGAAATGCTGGAGAAAACCAGATTCACTCACCATATGCCAAGGGTTTTGCAAATAGATCTCATCCTGCTTGATCTGTGTGTGGGGGTGAGGGTGGGGAGGTGATAACTGGGGGAGGGAAGATATCATTTAAAGAAGGAGCATTACTCCTTTCAGGAGATCTGTTCATATGACTTTCAACAAAGCATCAACCCAAAATGTTATATTGTGTGAGCAATACAACAGCCTCTTCTCATCTCATACCTGGCTAGAGGTGAAACTGTTATTCTCTATGGGAATAATTTGTTCATCTGGAAAAAAACACAACAGCATTGTATCTGGAACAATAGTGGGCATTCTCTAAACTCAAGTTAAGAAATGCTGCTTTGAAGCCGGGCGATAAGAAAGCATTAAAATGAGAGGATCCAGAGTAAGCCATCGGAGCTCTAAAGGCTGGCTTTGCTACTGATTACTCATGTGGCCTTGGAGCTAAGTGAAGTTATGAGTGACTTAACTTCAACAAACTTTGGGTTTTCTCATCTGTAAAATGGGGATAATAACCGCATGCAGTTAGGGTTAGGTTAGATAAGTAAAGTGCATAGCGCACTGCATGATGCGTGGTTAATGTTTGGTGAACATTAACAATGGTTAGTTCTGTTATTATTAAAGCCATCAAAAATACTACAGTTTTCTTCATGCAACAAGTACTGTGCATTCACTATGTGTGAATCCTTGCTAGAGACTGGGAATTAAGACTTCCATCTCTGTTGGCTACAGATGTCAATTTCTGCTTGCTGATCTTACCTCAAAGACAGCACTTTACGATGCATTGTTCACTTTTACAGATTAGCCTGTTGCCACATTGGAAAAAATGGGAAGACTCGTGCATTTTAGTTAAGCTTAATGAATGACTACAGCAACAACCAAGAAACTGAAGTTCACTTTAATTGACTTCTGTCTTATATAAAATATGGGTAGTTGGGTTTCAGTCAGCATTGTAAAAAGAAGAGAGGGGCTGGTGTTACATGCTTCTGTGATTGTTTTGCACAGATTATGATTTTTATTTTTTTCCCCTCTCCCTTTTAAACATGATACACACTAAGATTTTCGTGTACATAGCTACACCTTCTAAGATGCAGGGCTTGCCTCCATGTGAACGTGGAATCCCCTTGCCAGTTATGTTTGCTCATGCATCTCTAGCAGCTGGAGGAAGAATCAGATCAGGCTCTGGGGAGCAAGCTATGTCCCACTCATGCCCCCCAGGAGACTGCACTTTGAGGTCCACCTTCCCAGAGAATGTGCTTTAGAGCACAGTGACTGTGGGCTGGGGACTTGTCTCGGCTTCCCATTAATCTCTGAAGATGGAAGGGAATCCTTTCACAAATATGGGAATGGGGGCTGCTCTGAGGCTGGCAAATAATAAACAATGAGGGCTTTTTTTTTTTTGTCCTGGATTCCTCCAGCCCTCCTCTCTGCAGTCCTTAGCCCTCGTCTTCCTCTCTTAAGGATTTAAATGGAATGACCTTAATTCTCGCTTTGTTTGCACTCTATCTTTTAAGGAGCTGCAATGAAGACCAAGACAAACAGTAGATTAACAGTGGTACCTTTTATAAAGCTGATTAGTTCCTAAAATATGCTGAAAGGAAACAAAACTAGAAAGGAAAAAAAAAAAAAAAAGAGAGAGAGAAAGTGGAATGGAGGCTGAGACAGAAGCCTTTGTCGGTGAGTTTGAAATAGCTCCGTTCCTTTCTATGGCTGCAGATATTGACCTTCCAGTAAAATATTTCCTGTGTGTGCGAAGGCTTTGCTAGGATAGCATTTATAGTACTAAGCAGGTGCCTGGTAAGTATTTCTGAACAAATATTACTTCACTGCCTAATTTTGGCTTAAGGGGAGAGTGGTACTAGGGATGAATTCAGAAAACATTTGATGATGGCTCATCTGCTGCTCCTGGTTAGCAGGACCTATCAAGTGGCTGACAGCATAAAATCAGAATTCCAAAGATGCTGTTCCACGTGGAGTCATTAAGAGAGACACTTCCTCCTAAAATCTCCTTCAGCCTCTCCAGATTTAAAGGAATTTACAGAGAAACTTCACAGACCCCTCAGCTATATCCAAATGAAAGCCAAAGCAGAGTATGGCAGATCTGAAGGTGGGTCTCTGGAATTACAGTGGGTTGCTGAAATTGTTCGATTTAATTTAAAGTTAAATAAAACTGTGAAAGGCTCGGGCGTGTTAATAAGATGATCCATCTGCTCATAATAATAGGATAATTCGCGTCTTCATTTGTCAGAGCAGAAAGCCTCTGATAAGGTCAATCATTAAACTCAATACGCTTCATTCTTTGCTGCTGTGTCAGATTCTTGGCGCCACTTGTCTGCCCTTCTTTTCCCTGTGCACCTATATTGGAAATTTAGCTCCATTAGGTAGATGCTTGCACCATTATGAAGCCTGATTCCATCATTTTCCAAGTGCCAAGCCATTTAAATACAGTGCACTCTTTGGTCGTATTTAATCCAAACATTTACACACATCCAGCTCCTTCTTATCTTTTTAAATAGAATGCAGGGCTTATTTTTAAATTACATCCTCATTCATGTTCTATGAAAGCCTCAAGAGAAACCATCCATGGGATTCTGGTCTACAGGTGCTGCTTCCAGTTCCTGGCCTTCAAATCCTGGCACCAGCATAATTCTGGGCATGACTTCCCTGTGATGAGGTGGAAAAGATACAACAGAAATAGTCTTTTTTTTTTCCTCTCCCAGAAATTATGCTACACTGAAGTATACTGTAGCTTTTGCTTTCTTCTCTGTGTATACCCAATTTTAAAAACATTTAAAAGAGTCCCCAGAAAAGGGACATCAGTGGGAAGTTAGGATGCTTGAAATGAGGCAAGTGCTTACCCAGAACTGAGGTGTGTGTGATTTCTTTCACCGCGTGGGGTCAGTGAGACTTACATCTATATGCTGGAAGTTTCTGATGTTACAGTGAGTCCCTCCGTGACTTGTGTGCTATGACTGATACCAGCCTGTTCCACACTCCTGAATCATCCATGGTTCCCTTTAGGCCCTTGAGACTATCTTTTCCACCAGTTTCCTCTTCTGCTGGTTTCTAGCATCAACTATTCAATTCAGCTCTCGTGACCAAAGCAGAGTAGCCCTGAAGAAATAGACACTAGCTTTTTTCAACTATTACTCTGCAAATACTGGTTCAATTAAAAAATAATCTTTTGCCGGTTTGGAAAAGCAATTGGACAAAATGACTTTTTGCTTAAACAGCTTGCTCTCAACCTACTTTATCTTGTTCTATACTTTAAAAAAAATCCCTGACAATACAGTGAGATTCCCCAAATGATCAAAATGGTGTAATTGTGTTGGGTGCACGTCTTGGCTAGGCTCCCGCTTGTTCCCACTCCCTAGAGAGCTCATGGATAAGCCTGAGAGGTTGGTGTGCGTGTGCGTGTTTTAACAAATTTTCAAAAGTTGCCATGGGGAGAGAATAGAAAGAAAGCCCTTCAGAAAGAAAATTATTTTCACAGCATCGTCACCAGAAAAAACACCCCTGCAATGGATATCTCTGAAGGTCGGCTGCCCTCTGAACTAATTGGAGGAGGAGGCGGGGAGCGCTTTGAGATTTGCTCACCTTTTATAATGGGTCTCAGAGAAGTGATCAGTAGCCAAACGCTTCCTGCCATGAGTGGTTTGGGCACTCTCTAAGCAAAGGAAAAGGCTCCTCCAGTTTCTTCTTGTTCATGTCCCTGAGAGAGGTCACCACCTTCCCTCTTTTACTTGCCACTTCTGATTATTGGGTAGGTTCTGCTCCAAAAGTCATCTTTTGTTGTGAGGACATTCATCTTCTCCCCTGTGATGAAATGCTCGCTGAGAAGGAGGGGTGGAAGCAGGAAAACTGATCTCAAAAGCCTCAAGATCACAGGCGAAGAGCATTATTTATAGACCTGTACTGAAAATCAACTTCAATCTGTGTGAATGCACTACATTAAACCAATAACAGACAACAAGCTTGTGAATATTTGGCAGGATGATGAAATCGGCCACAGCCTGTGTGCTGAGGGGAGCCGGGGGGAGCACTGTCTAGGAAGGGCTGGTGCTCTTCCTTTGGAGTGTGTTGTGATTGCTAGCTGGTTTCCACAGATCCTTGCTGAATATTATGCCATTAAACAGTATGAAAGAAAATCAAAATATATGTTTATGGGGGTACTAAATAGTAAGTGCCCTTTCAAATGCTCCTTAATGGCTAGGCTTTAAAGTCGTCCTGGAGCACCCTCAGAAAGTGAGAGCAGCAGGTTTTGCAGATTTCTGTGGCTGTAAACCACCACGAGATGCTGAATGAAAGTGCGCTGGGATTTGTGAACACCCACACTCTGTACCCTTAAAGGCATATTCCCAAAGACAAAACAGCCCTCTGCCCTGTCTATTTTTTTATTACTATTATTGACGTGTATTTGATTTACAATGGTGTGTTCGTTTCAGGTGTACAGCAAAGTGACTCAGTTATATACACATACACTTTTTCAGATTATTTTCCCTTGTAGATTATTAAAACTACTGAGTATAGTTTCCTGTAGTAGGTCCTTGTTGGTTATCTGTTTTAAATACAGCAGTGTGTTTTATATACAGTATATAAATTCTTGAATTTTAGTTTTTAGTTTTCATTAAAAAATAGTGATTTCTCACTGTATTTCTCAGTGTGTTTTTCTGAGCCATATTTTTCTCAGAACTTGAGTGACGATTGATGTTTGGCTTGACATAATAGTGAATATACTTCCTGGGGCAATCAAAGAAGGAATATATGTTTGGATAGCAATAGATTAAAGCAATTTCTAAATAAGAAAATATATTTTGCCGTGTAAAAATGCAGATATAATTAAGAGCATTTCTAGACTAAGTGCAATTCTTGTAGTATATTGTAGATTGTATATTTGTTATGTTAAATGTACTGGGGCTCCATATATGAACAGACACCCAGGCCAAGATAATGGAAAAGGAAGTCCAGAAATAAACCAAAAAAGTAATGTACTTTAACATCTGGAAAGGAAACATCTCAAACCAGTGAAGGGGGGAGGGCAAGGGGGAGTTTTTTTATTCTATAACTAGTATAGGATAATTGGATAGCCATCAAAAAAAAATCAAAAGTTGGATCTGTCCCTTGTACCATGCTCAAGGATGAAGTTAAGAAAAGGTAAAGATTTTTTTTAAATGAAGAAAATGAAAGAAACCAGACAAGCACTACAGAAATGCACAGGAGAGCTTCTTTGTTGGAGTTTTTTTCTTTGCATGGGGATGGAAGAGAAGAGACAGGCAGAAACCATAAAAGATTTGTATGACCACATAAAAGCCAGAACTTCTGCATGGAAAAGTCTTTATGCAAAATCAAAAGACAATAAATTGGGGGAAATATTTGCAACCCATAACACAACATAGTATAAATTTTTCAAAAAATAAAGCGCTCATAGAAATCAATAAGAAAACATCAATACCTGAAATATGGGCAAAGTATCTCAAGTGAGGATTAACAGGGAAATAAATGCAATTGGCTTTGAAACATATGAAAGATAATTGACTTCACTAATAACAGAAATTTAAATTATAACTGTAGGGTTGCCCCAGTTTTTTTACCTGTCAGATTGGCAGAATTTCAAAAGTTTAATATTACCCTTTGTCGGGAAGGTATGAGGAAGTGAGTACTTTTGTACACTGTTGATGGGAGTGTAAATTGGAATAGCTTCTATAAAGTCAATTTGACAATATTCATCAAAATTACAAATGCAAATTTTTTTAACCTAGAAATTTCACCTCTGGGATTCTATCACTTATATATATTTGCATACATATAAAATGGCATACACAAGGTTATAAAAGCAAAATAATGAGAATAACCTGAATATCCATCAATAGAGACTGATAAAATGAATTATAGAACATAAGGGAAATCAATCCTGAATATTCATTAAAAGGACTGATGCTGAAGCTCCAATACTTTGGCCACATGATGTGAAGAGATCACTCATTGAAAAAGACCCTCATGCTGAGAAAGAGAAGTGGGCAAGAGAAGCTGAGATGGTGGATGGCATCACTGACTCAATGGACATGAGTTTGAGCAAACTCTGGGAAATAGTGAAGGACAGGGAAGCCTGGCATGCTGCCGTCCATGGCGTTGCAAAGAGTCGGACGCGACTTAGTGAATGAACAACAACAATGGAATATTGTACTATTATAAAAGGAAAAAGGAGGAGGAATGTCCCTATGTTCTGATACAGAAAGACGACCAGATATAGTGTCAAGTGAAAAGTGCAGAGCAGTGTGAATAGCAGGCTAATATTTGTGAATGCAAGAGGTAAGAGAAGAATCTCTGTCAGTATTTTCTAATATTTGCATAAAGAAATTCCAGAAAACTGCAAAAGAATCTAATAATAATGGCTGTGGAGGATTAAGAGAGAACTGCATTTCAGGGCTGTGTGGGAATTTGTCATAATAAGCCTTTTAATCTTTTTAAATTATATTTTACCAAGTATTCCCACTTAAAACTTTGTGTCATTAAGAACTAAATTAAACAGTTAAATAAAAATTAAATTAGATCATTTCACATTCAAATAAAACAAATGAAAAAGTTCACAGGAAAATTGTACCAATGCTAATGAAAGTAATTGCTGATTTGGGCAGATATATGTCTAGCAATGCAATGATGAACAAAGATTAAGAGTGTGTGTGTTTTTTTTTTTTTTTTTAGGAACTGTTATTAATTTGGTCCCTGTCTATAATGTATCCCTTTATTTATATGCTATATCTCTCCATTTTCTGGTTAAAAATCTAGAAAATTAAAAATTAAGGAATGATTATATTTATATTGGTTAGCTTCAAAAAACCATTTAAATAAAAAGTTTTTCTTTTTAGTAATCCCTCATCTTTAAAAACTTATTTCCACATTCCCAAAGTAGAAATTGACCCCAACACCATCTCACCACCAAAAGAAAATTTGCCCAACTCTTCCATTTGGCTTCAGTCCTAACTTCCACCATGCTATCTTTGGGTTAAACAGAACGTAAGGTTAAAGTAGCAGAGCCTCGAGAATCAAAGAGTTGATGCTACAATTGTATAGTTAAAAACTATATTTACTCTAAATTGCAAAATGGTAGGTATTGTATGTGATGTTTAAGTTGCAGCAATTGTTCTAGTAATAAATGTAATATTCAGCAGCATTTTTCATAGATTACTCAGTTCATCATTAGTGCCATTTTGCCTCTTTATAATAATGTGCACTTTCCTTTAGAAAGAGCTTGGTTATTTCTTTGGTTGGGCCTATTTGCTCCTTTTTTATGTGAGATTTTTCAATACTATGAAATGATGCAGAGCAAAAAAGGTCCATCCACTTCACTTGTGTTGCCTCCTGCGTTACCTAAACCACAACAGAACAATGACAGACAACAGAGCCTTTCTCCTCGCTAACAATTCAGTCACCATGACAACCAGCAGAAGAACGTTGGGCAGAAAAAAGCATTGAGCTTGAGGGACTAGACTAATCAAAAAATGGAATAACATGGCAACAATTACACTGATGAGTGTGAGGGAAGCTACAGATGCATTCAGACACCTATGGCACCGCAGACTCAACGCATTCAGCATTTCGTGTTTAGTGTCTTGTGTTTCTGAGAGCAGGTAAATAGACAAGATCGAATTGTGTAACAGAATGTCAGTGCTCTAGTTAAATAGAAAATTCCTTTCCTTTGGCTGTGCTACTTCAAGCGCATTGAAGAGGGTTTAGGGGAGATGAGGTTTTGAAGTGAAATGTGTAATAGATACAATATGAGTGCCACAAGGCAACATTATTTAGTTTTAAAAAAGTAAACTGGGGTATGTCCCCCCCACTTCTTTTTTTCAAATATGTAGGCACAAATAAAGGGAGAATGCTGCTGGATTGGTGACTGACACTGTCTTAAAACTCAGCTTCTTGTCAGGAACATACATGGTTCACCTCCCTTCACATGGTTCTGCACTATATTGATTTCTATTGACAAAATCAAGCACCATGATTTTTAAAAAATTGTTCTATTGAAGTATTGTTAATTTACCATATTGTGTGAATTTCTGCTGTACAGCAAAGTGGTGTGGGTATGTGTGTGTGTGTGTGTGTGTATATATATATATTCTTTTTCATATTCTTTTCCATTGTGGTTTATCACAGGATATTGAGTATAGTTCCCTGTGCTATATAGTAGGACCTGTTGTTTATCCATTCTATATATAGTAGTTTGCATCTGCTAGTCCCAAACTCCCAATCCATTCCTGCACATACCCCCAACCTCCAGCAACCACAAGTCTGTTCTCTGTGTCTGTTAGTTCAAGCACCATGATTTAAGCTGTGCAGTTCTAATGTCTGGAGGAAGTTAAGCTGAAAGGGACAGGATGGTTCTGTGGGTCAGATAATAGGAGCAGAGGTGTATGTATAGTTTACTCAGGTCCTGCCTTGGCCTCCTTAGAATTCCCTCCATCCCTGAGGAGGTTAGTATTGTCTATGTATATTTCTTTTAAAGCATTTTCTTATGCCTTGTGTACAGGTGTTCTTGGGTTGTAAATCAGTCTGGCGTACACTGACCTCTGCTTCAGCTTCTCTGATTGAATTTTCTCACAGTGTTTGTATGTTTTATTACATGCTGTGCCTACTTACTTTGGTGGGTGTTTTTTAGTGAACCACATTATCTGGTCTTGATTTATCAAAAGCAAATTTTCCTTCCCCTCCCCTAAGCAGGAAAATTCAAGTTAGAATAAGTTTATTAAATCATAAATAGGAACTGATAGCCTCCTCTCCAAAAAAAGGTGAAAATTTTGAAATATTGTCATTTCCAGAGAGAAATTCCTCATAGAGGAATGAGATCTAACTTTTAAGTTGCTCAGTTTAAGTCATTTGTGTTGTGGTGGGGTTGTAAAGCTCCAGTCTGCAGATATTGAGTTCATTCTATCTCCACAGATTTCATAGACTATAGCATTGCCAGTTCTCTGTCCTATAATTTAGTATATGTTCTTAGTCTGACTCCTGTGACTCAGTTTGCCGGTCTAAAATGGGCTACTTTTTTACTCTTTGCTAGTTTTTTTTTTTTTTTTTTTTTTAAGTATGGACAGGGGCAGGGTAGAAGAGGCAGCATAATGAATTTGCTTTGAGTCTATAAATAAATGTGTATTAATGAACTTTTCTGTATGAATGAACAAGTTATCCTCTTTATTTTAGTCTTTGGTGAGGCCAAAAGCTTCCAGGTGGAAATCGCTCTTTGGGAAGACGATTCTAAATTAGTTTTCCTATGTTATTTTTCCTGTTGTTCAGGTGAGAGGATCAGCATGGTTAGAATTAGAATGATGACAGCGCACTTTGAAAATGTTCATTTATTCATAGTTCATCTGCTTCCGTGAAGGCAAGTTACATTAGACACGGAGTTCTACTCAAGAGAGTCATTAATAGAAGCTGAAAGACAACAAAGAAACATGAAATGATAGTTGAAGAAAAATTTATATCAAGAAACCCTGCCCACCCGCCACC